>JAVJIF010002515.1:0-330656 GCA_038442645.1 Agave tequilana | reverse complement strand
GCCCGGTCGACCGGCAGTTCTGACAGACCCCAACGGCTATATTTTTCTGGCCTATAAATTGGAGGTTCTTGTCATTTTTTTGAGCCAAGATTTTGAGACCTTTTAGAGCAGTTTTTCCTATTCTTTCAGAAGAGTTTTTCTCCACAAAATAGAGAGCTAATACTTCCAATCTAAAGGCGTTTTATTTAGAGTGTGTTAAAAGATTTCTTGAGTTTTTTCACCATAGCTTTCATCTTATTTTCTCACACAAACACTTGAGCTTTCCATTGCTATACTACCTATAGGAGTGTTGTAGTGAGATAGTTTTTAGGTGATCAAAGTGTTGTGATCACCAAAGACTTGTTCTTTGTTTCTTTGAGGAGACGGGCAAGTGTGCTCGTGATGGTTTTGAGTTCTTGTGTGAACTCGGTGGTTTGAGGTGCGGCCTCGGCGAGCTAGTGAGCTTGCGTGTGTACGGGACTAGGGAGTCCGAGGGCTTGTAGGTGTTGCGGCACCGAGGAGAGATCCATTGGGATCTTGCATAGTGGAAATCCTTCGTGTGTCGAAGGCGGGGATGTAGAGCAAGTGTGCTCGAACCTCGAAACATACCCTTGTGTTTGCGATTGCCATCTCTCTCTCTCTCTCTCTATCTCCTTTATATCTTGCATAGCTTATATTGTCTTTACATTTACATGCTTGATATATCTTGTGTGCATAATTGATATATATACTTGCTTGGGATTGTTGACTAACACTTGTATTCAACCAAGAGAGCCACGTGGCACCTCAACCCATTCAAGGGGAATCTAGAGGAGTTTGTCCAGAGCCCTTCACGGGGAATTCGGCAACACTCTTGTGTTATACGTGGTGTTTAGTGTAAAAGATTTAATTAGGTCATAATTGTTTTTAGCTTCCGCATTATTAGGCATTAAGTGACCATTAGATTAGCCATCACCTATTCACCCCCCTCTAGGTGAACTTACAATTGGTATCAGAGCTTGGTACTCTGATTTGGGTCTAACACCTAGAGTTAAAGATCCTCATTTTAGGCTAATCACAATATTTTGTACACACACCATGGACTTCATGTCACCACCCACCTTTGACATTCTTAACATCCAAATTTGGAAGGTTAAGATGTCTTGTACCTCAAAGCCTTAGGTTTTCATGTATATCTTGCCACTACTAATAATGCATATTCTTTAGATGGTAAGAATTTTGAGGCTAATGCAAAAGCCCTTCATGCTTTAAAGTCAACCCTAAATGATGAATATTTATCTAGGGTTTCTAATCTTGATTTGGCTTTTGTAATTTGGAATACCTTGATCTCTCTTGACGAAAATGAACAATACTATGCGGGGAGTGATTCGGATGTTGGAAGCGACATCTCCACAAGTGCTATATGGTCCAAGGGGATAACCCCCTTGAGGTAAACTCCGAATCCGATGATGAGGACATGTCATATGATGAGCTCACTTCATTTTGCCAAACAATTCTTGAGAAATATGACATGATTAAAAAGGAAAATAAAAACTGAAAAAGAACATTGCTTGCATGCATATAGAACAAGATTCATTTAAATCTAACATTGCATGTTTAGAAAAAGAAAATAACAATTTGAAAAAGGATTTTGATGCCATGCTTAATGAAAAAGATTCATTAGAAAATAAAATGGCATGCTTAGAAAAGGAAAATAAAGATTTGAAAAATGAGAATGTTTCCTTGCTTGCAAATTTGAATAATTTATGTGAAGGGAACACTACTTTGAAAAATAAAATTGATTTGGTGGAAAAACAAGAGAAGTTGTCTTTCAAGAAAATATTACTTTGAAAAGAAAATTTGTTGAAAAAGAAAAAGAATTTGTTTCGTAAAAGAAAAAGAAAAGTGATTCTTTATCTCTTCATGCTTTTCATGCCACCTCTAATGAGATTAAAGATTTGAAAAATAAAATGGATGGTTTGAGTTCAACTTTGAACTCTTGTGCTTTTAATCACACTAAATTGGAGTCTTTGTTTTCAAAGAAACAAACTCCATCCTTTCATGCACATCATCATGCTTATGTTGCACAACATGATCACACACCTACACATAAGCATACTAAGGTGTACGTATGTACACATTGTGGCCCGCAAAGGCCATTTTGCAAATATTGTTATGATAGATTAGATCATTTTAATTTTGCTAAAAATAAAAGTTTTTGGGTCCCTCAACACAAAGCTAACCCCCGTGGACCCTACAAGAAAATATGGGTACCAAAACCCCCACCATTTGCTTTTGATGTAGGTGAGGGCTCTCACAAAACGTGAGAGGATTGGTGCCTTGGTAGTGGATGCACTTGGACATGATGGACATACTTTTGGGATGCATCACTATCAAGGAGCTTTGGTGGGACAACCACCATGTTAGGAGCTTTGGAGTTGGTAACAATGTCTAAACTCCTACTTTTATGTACATGCTTTATTTTCATAATATTCATAGCATGTTCATGTTTTTGTGTTGTATGTGCTTCATGTGGTATTTACATGCTTAGATGTAGAATGTGTCAAACTTGCATGTATACATATACAATAGTGAATTACAATTGATTCATATATAATTGAACTTCATGCTCATTTGTATCCACTATATGCATATGTATAGACTAGTTTTTGATGTTTCTCTTTTATACATGTTTTACCTTATTTTATGCTTTACTTCATGTATATATATTTTTAATTCAAATCTAATAAATATACATGTATACCCGTGAGTCTCTTGCCTTCATGCAAACATCATTAATAGACTCTTTTATATTTGGGATATGTATGTGTATTGTTAGGATTGGATTAATCATACATATATCATGAAGATTAGTGTTTTGATGAAAAATGATTTTTCGTGTTTTTTTTGTTAAAAATGTGACTTATGATCTTTTTGAGCTTCATTGACTATTTTCATAAAAATGCTATTTACATGATCGTTTAACACTCACACTTTTGTTAAATCATTTGAGCCTTATAGACCATGAGTGCTTAAATTTTTGTGTATCTAGTTATGTTTTATGAAAAACATATGATTTGATGTTATTTGAAGGATCTTTAACTAGTTATTCAAATCAATTTAAACTAGTTATCTATTCTTCTATTAATTTATAAGATTATCCACATGATCCTACTTTATTTCAATTATATGGATAAATTCTTTAGTGATCTAAAAGATTTGATGCTTCATGATTTGAATATTAGTTTATATGTTAGTTTTGTCAACACTAGGATTTATACTTGTACATATCATGGGCCACAAATAAATCTATTTATATTTGTGCTTGAATGCTTATTTGAACCCATGAAATGTGCTTGTATTGCTTAGTTTTGATGATACATACATTTTTTAAACTTGTATTCCCACTTTTTGGATTTGATTTATGATCATGTGCTTTCATTTCATGTATATGTGTATTTTGCCAAACTTTAAGATATACATGTATACCTCTTGAGTCATTTGTCTTTAATGTAAATCTATTTATATGGACTCAATTGTGTTTAAGAGATATGTATGTATACTTATTGTGTTGTCAAAACATACATATATCTTGAAATATAATTTTTTTTTAAAAATGTGATGATTTAAAGGAATATTGAGATTAATTGACACTTTTTGCTTTATTCCTTACTTGAAGGATTTCGTACTAGTTTTAAAACATTTTCATATTAACTAGTGCAAATTCTTCATTTGGTAGAGTATATGATAAGCTTACTCTTAAATTGGTATCATTGGATATTTTCTATTGGTATCAATATGATTTTTTATATACTCATATTTTGATTGTATGTATGAATGCTTTCAAATTTAAATTATATCAATTTCTATTGGTATTATCTTTTCATACATATATGTGATCTATTTGCTAAGCTTAATTCACTTTTAATTTTTAAAGCTTATGCAATATGTTTTCAAGATTGATATCAAAATTCAAAAAAAAATGTTTACTTGATATCTCAAAATGTGTCTTATTAAGAAAAGTTGAAAATTTTAAAAGAAAAAATTCAAAATTTTTGATTTGTATTTCCTATATGCAAGGAGAGCTTAACATCTTTTCTACATATAGATTCATGTTGAGTATATTATAAATTGAGGAGCTTGACAGCTCTTCTTTATATGATATACGTGTGTAGGGGGAGCTTCACATCTCCTCTTATGCATTACATAATATGTGTTATTTGAGTTAGGGCTTGTCATCCCTTCTTCATGTAATGCATATGTGTAGGGAAGTTAACTTAGCGTCTTCCTTTTCATGAATGTATATCGCATATAAATCTTTATTGATTGATTTGTATTACCCCTTCTTGATCTCTTTGTTTTTGACAAAAGGGGGAGAAAAATTTGTTGATTGTGTTTTTACCCCTTTATTGATGATTGACAAAAAGGGGGAGAAGAATTTGAGAGTTATATGCATGTTGAGTAAGATTTATGTTTATGCACATATATTTTTGTATTGCAAATAGGAGAAAAAGATTTTGATTTATGCTTGTTGCATGTTTTATCTCCATACTTGCATACATATTCATGAGCTTCATTGTCATATATTATTATTTATGTCTATGCATGAGTAAAGGGGGAGCTTCTTTGAAGCTTAACTTTAATCCATGCATATATAACTCCATGAGTTTTGTCATCATCAAAAAGGGGGAGATTGTTGGCCCAAAGGCCTATCACCCTAGTTTTGATGATGATCAACTCATGAAGTTATGTTTACTAATGATCTTGTGTTTAATTAGTGACAGATTCATTATCAAGATCTTAGTAGGTGCATAGCTCAACAAAGGATAAAAGGTCAAGATTTAGAGCTAGCATGGTGTGATCCAAGGAGTTTTTGGATCAAGCTTGGACCAAGTCAAGAAGATGAGAAGACTTCAAGGGAAGGCTTCAAGATCAAGACTTGTGTCTAGGTATAAGATTTTTATGTTTTAGATAAAATGTAAAGGATAGAATAGTTGGTGGATTGCTCAAGTTTATATCACACACACACTCTTGATTTACTTGTCTTTTCATAAAAGAATTTTCAGATTTAGAAAAGACTTTCTTTTTGGAAAAACATAGTTTTGATTTTTGGTATTCATGTTTACATCTTTCAACAAAAACCAAGTTTATGCTTATTGTCAAAAATATAGATATTTCATCTTGATTGTGTAGTGGATCATATCCATACACACTATGCTTTTAAAAGTATATCTTGTTTTTGTATTTGATGAAGATTTGGAAAACCATGTTTTGGAAAAATAGTGTTTTGGAAAAACAGTTTTTATCATGAGCCAAATATTTCCATATTACAAAAATAGTCCAATCTTTTATAACATGCCTTGATTTTGTGCAAGCATGTTTGTATATCAAAATATATTGGTTAAACTATTTTTGTAGATTTTTAAGTATTTTATGGGATTTTATTTAAGCCAAAAAGACAAACCTTTTAATCCCAGTTTTCTGTTTCAGGCTTCAGATAAGTCGACTTGGCATTCTTTATAGTCGACTTGGTCTGAAGTCGGTCGACCGGCTTGGTCGACCGACGTGCACAAACGTGCACGCCTTTGTGCACTGGAGGACGGCCGACCGGCTCGGTCGACCGCTCCAGAGAGCTCTGCTCTCTGGAAAGTTCGGCCGACCGTACCGGTCGACCGACAGAGAGTTCACTCTCTGCTCCAGTTGCCCGGTCGACCCGGGCTGTCGACCGGAGGCTCCAACGGTCGGATTTTTGACCGTTGGTGGTCGACCGGCCCGGTCGACCGGCAGCTCTGACAGACCCCAACGGCTATATTTTTCTGGCCTATAAATTGGGGGTTCTTGTCATTATTTTGAGCCAAGATTTTGGAGACCTTTTTAGAGCCAGTTTTTCCTATTCTTTCAGAAGAGTTTTTCTCCACAAAATAGAGAGCTAATACTTCCAATCTAAAGGGAGTTTTATTTAGAGTGTGTTAAAAGAGATTTCTTGAGTTTTTCACCATAGCTTTCATCCTTGTTTTCTCACACAAACACTTGAGCTTTCTATTGCTATATCTACCTATAGGAGTGTTGTAGTGAGATAGTTTTTAGGTGATCAAAGTGTTGTGATCACCAAAGACTTGTTCTTTGTTTCTTTGAGGAGACGGGCAAGTGTGCTCGTGGTAGTTTAGAGTTCTTGTGTGAACTCGGTGGTTTGAGGTGCGGCCTCGGCGAGCTAGTGAGCTTGCGTGTGTACGGGACTAGGGAGTCCGAGGGCTTGTAGGTGTTGCGGCACCGAGGAGAGATCCATTGGGATCTTGCATAGTGGAAATCCTTCGTGTGTCGAAGGCGGGGATGTAGAGCAAGTGTGCTCGAACCTCGAAACATACCCTTGTGTTTGCGATTGCCATCTCTCTCTCTCTCTCTCTATCTCCTTTATATCTTGCATAGCTTATATTGTCTTTACATTTACATGCTTGATATATCTTATGTGCATAATTGATATATATACTTGCTTGGGATTGTTGACTAACACTTGTATTCAACCAAGAGAGCCAACGCGGCACCTCAACCCATTCAAGGGGAATCTAGAGGAGTTTGTCCAGAGCCCTTCACGGGGAATTCGGCAACACTCTTGTGTTATACGTGGTGTTTAGTGTAAAAGATTTAATTAGGTCATAATTGTTTTTAGCTTCCGCATTATTAGGCATTAAGTGACTATTAGATTAGCCATCACCTATTCACCCCCCCTCTAGGTGAACTTACAATTAGGATATGGGACTTTATCTTTCCTGTTAGGGTTAGGAAACCCACCTCTCCTACTTGGATTAGGATTAGAGAATCTCTCATGCCTTTCATAGGTTAGGCCGTTATATCCAAAGTCGTCATACTGATAATTAGGGTTGTTGAACTTCTCGTCGGAAAATTCGTCAATTTAGAGATATCGGAAAGGATAGTTTGGTGGTATAGGGTATTGATATGGATGATATAGGGATGGTTAATTTGGATACAGTGGATATAAGGGTGGTTGATATGGGGATAATTGTAGTAGGGGTGGTTGAATTGGTGGTGGGTAAATTAGAGGTGGTTAGTTTAGTGGTGGAGGTTATGGGTGAAGATTGTTTGAAGGAGATGAGGTGGTGGATGAGGATTACCTGATGAAGATGGAGGTGGTGGAGGAAGATTATTCGATGAACGTTCACGCCAGCTTCAGTATGCACCATTAGCTAGGCTTCGATAATCGAGTTTGAGAGATAGCTTCTTAATTTCTTAGACCATACTGTTCACGGTCAATTCAAGAGCGCCAAGTCTCCCTTCAACAGTGCCTACTCTCATGGAGAGGCTGCACTGCTCGTCATTATCTCCGGCCATCGTTGGAGCTTATGTCGAGCTCTGGTACCACTTGACGCAGGATTGAGAAGTGAAGAAGACAAACGATGCCAGCTAGATATCGTTCTAGTGCTGACGAACCCTGAAGAACCCTTCAAGTAGGAAAATCATGCTCGAATCACGAACACAACACTCGAATCCACGAGCAACATGACTCGAATCCACAAGCCAAAGAGAACAACTCGAATCCATGAGCAAATATGAGAAAAACTCAAAAAATATTGATTAAAAGTTAAATAATAAAAATGTAGGATGCAACAAACATTATATAGGAAAGTAAAATAAGAGTACTTTTCTAACTAGGAAAACTAAAATAAAGAAAAAGAAAACAAACAAACTGGAATCCAAAACAGACCCAGAAAATAACTCCTAAATAAACTTGGATACTCTGATACACCGTAAGCCTATTCGACAGCTGAAGGGAGATGTCGATAGGTCTGTAATTTTTTGACTTACTGTAAAAGCCTGTCAACAGGCCAGAAGGGTATTGTTTTGAAAAATTATTGTCTCTCGAAAAAAAACCTGTCGATAGTCCAAAGTAAGATTGTCGACAAGTCAAGTGTTGTTGGCTTGCAGTTTGTCTTGCCTTTCCCTTTTGGTCTCCTACATCATGTTGTCAAGATAACATAACTCCTAGATCAGCTTCCTTCAATCCAAAATGTTTCTTAATTTGTTGTTGTTAAGAAATTTCAATAGGGGGGTTGTTTGGTTTCAAGGAAGTGGGTGGAAGTAAGGAAATGAGAAAGTGTCATTTCTCTCTTCTTTATCTATCCAAACACTGGAAAAAGGGAAATGTTTTTCCTTTTCTCTTTTACCTTTTACATAACCATTTTCTCACTTCCAGGGTACTACAGTTAATTTTGTGGTCATATAAAACTCATTTATAATAAGTTGTAACTCAAAATAGTTAATTTTGCGATTATATAAATCTCACTTACATTTTACGTACAATCTACTTTTTATTTTTCTTAATTAATTTTTATTTTATATTATTTTGCGGTCAACTTTGTGGTCAACATTTTCACTTCTACTCCACATTACCATCCAAACACTGAAAAAGACATAACATTTTTCAAACCACACTTCCCAACAATATCCAAACACCGAAAAACTTACTAATCAATTCTCAAGTTCCAAAGGAAACTAGTTACTACTTCCTCACTTCCACCCCTAACCAAATAGCCCCAGTAACACCCCTCCTTTTCAAGAGGAGACTCTAGGTTTAATTCCTACAATTGTCAAACAAGGGTATTTAACTTGAGTAGTTACTGATGGGTGTGTTTTTAACTTGAGTAGTTAAGTTGGATAAGTTATTGACTGGAACACATCAAACTCGTGCTTTTTAGCAATATTAGAGTTTTGGGCTTCCTACTTGGTTTGAGCGGCTAGAGAAAAAGGCCCATGATCTATGTCCAATTAGAGGTAATATTATTTTATATGACAGATATAATATGTTCATAAGCGTAAGGGTGCCAATGGGCAAACTAATTTCATTTATCCCATATGTTATCCCTATTTTTTTATTGTACAGTAACCGTTTCTTATCATTTATCTAAACAAGTAGGGTAAAAGTGAGAATTTCTTACCCGTTTATTAAACAAGGTGATTAGTCTCTAGATATGCATATTTCATACCACATCATGGCATTTATTTTATACAAAATGTTGCTAATGTTGGTTTTTCTTGTGTGTTCCTAGGTCCATAGTGTGGAATGAGAAAGAAGCCAAAAATTCTATTTATTTGAGGATTTTAAGGACAAAGAATATACCCACCACTTGAAAGCATATTCTGCTGCAGTTAGAAGAGAAAAATGTCAACCCTAAGATACCTAGAGATAGAGAAGTACGGGGACAACCTGCCACAGCTAGCTCTGCCACAGCAGAGCCAACCAGGTCGCAGAAACGCGGCCTGGGCCTTGTTTTCGCGGCCCCTCTGGCGCAGATACGTCAGAGTTTTGGGTCACATCGTGTCCTTTCTCCCCTTATACTCCTATGCATATAAATACCCCTCTGGATTTTCAGAAAAGGGGATATCTAGAGTAGAAGGGTTATGCTAGTTTCTTTTCTCTAGTTTTCTTATTTTTCTCTTTATTTCTTGTAATAGATTAGCCATTAGAGTGAAAGAGACAGAGTGTGTACAAGTTGTATTTGAAGGTGACAATCTTATACAAGTAATACTTCTCCTTCTTCTTTTCATCACTTGGTGTTTTTACTTGCTTTTACTTTCTTGCATTAGTGTAGAACTTCTTTTTTTTACTTCTTCTCTCTTATTTTTCTTACTCATGTCTAGCTAACTTTTCTATTGCATGACTAACTAACTACTAACGCACTAATTTCTAACAACTTAATTGATAACCCAAATGAGTTAATAGTGTCAAACAAGCCTTGTGCAAATAAGAGCTATGACATCTTAAGACGAGGGTTCTAACTCTAACTTACTTACAAATATACACTCTCATATTTCATGCTTAATCATTTTTGATGATTTATAGATTGTAAACACTACTTATTTTTGTAAGTTAAAGATATCCCTATTCATCTTTGCCGATACCAATAGTATACTTGTTTCTTCCCTTATACTTGCCTTCAATCAGATCTTGATAAGGGAATGTTTAAGTTTTACCGTGTAAAGCTAAGTGAAGGGAAAAACTTTCATTCAATCTCCAACGTGAATAGTTCTTATGCAGAGAGCTTATGCTTGCCTATGATCCATTGTGAGGCTATATCTTCAAAAAATTAGAAATTAGTGAGAGCAATTAGTAGAAAGTTAGACATGCATTTTTACCCTTGCAAAAATAAAAAAAAATTACTTTTTCAATCTTCAAAACAATCTAAGAAACAACACTTGTTTTCTTTTCAATTCTTTATTTGAGACAAGGGATATCTTTACCACGAACAAAGAAGCCGCATTCAAGTTTTCATCGCTCCCCCTCCTTGTGGATACGACCCATATAGCCACTTTGCTATTACAGTATAATCGTTAAAGCAGTAACATCGACCATCATTCTTCTACTTATTCTTGTGCATGCTTTTTGGCGATCAAATTTAGGCGCCGTTGCTAGAGAGGGAACGAATTTATTGTTCAAACACTAAAGATTCTTCTTTATTTTTGTGTGTAGGAAAAGTTGCCAAGGAGATAACTATAACGGGAAGCAAGATCGGTGGCCAAAGATATTGCACGAAGAATTCATTTGCCCTCGGAAAAATCGTGTAAAAGCGAATTTTTTCGATTCAAGTACTAACAAAAGCTCTTCTGCAGGGTTGCCGAAAATCGTGCAAAATTGCTTTCTAAAAATTTTTAGTTCACTTGTATGCTTCACCTTTACACTTGTAATAACTCAACAGAAATTCATTTGTTGCTAAATTGAAAATTTGATTAGACTTTTACATTTAGAGCACGTGTCTATTTTAATTCATTTCAATTTCTGTTGAAGAGTGCTAGAGAAAGGTACATGTGCATTTCATATAGAATATGACTAATGTTTTGGAGTGATTTATCACTTTGAGTGTTATCTTGTTGTGAATAAATTGTACACTTGCACAATTGACATTAAGGACAAAACCCAAATAAACAAGATAAGGTGGAGATTTCATCACCCTTCCTTAGCCCAAAAACCATCTCCAAGTGCACTCACAATCCTAAGCCTAACTAAAACTTGATAGACGTTGGCCCTAGGGACATCTCAGACTTACTAAGAGATTAACAGAGGGTGAAAATTGTAAGAACTATACTTCTGCAAAATCAATGTTTAAGGAAAGAGGATTGAGACATTAAGCCTCAAAAACTCCGTGGTTTGGCTTAATTAAGGCTCGAGGCTCACGCCCATATACCTCCTACAGAGTTTTTCCCTTTCTTGCCTGATTAGTTTGTAGTCTAATTCCTACAACAACTGTAAGTTCACCAAGAGGGGGGGGGTGAATAGGTGATGGCTAATATAATGGTCACTTAATGCCAAATAATGCGGAATTTAAAACTATTATGACCTAATTAAACTTCTTACACTAAACACCACGTATAACACAAGAGTGTAGCCGAATTCTCCGTGAAGGGCTCTGGACTAACTCCTCTAGATTCCCCTAGATAAGGGTTGAGGTGCCGCGTTGGCTCTCTTGGTTGAATACAAGTGTTAGCAAACAATCCCAAGCAAGTATATCAATATAGCACACAATGAATATCAAGCATATACAGAATAAACACAATATAAATATGCAAGATATAAACACAAGGAGATAGAGAGAGAGAGTGAGTGAGCAATCGCAAACACAAGGGATTTGTTTCGAGGTTCGAGCACACTTGCTCTACATCCCCGCCTTCGACACACGAAGGATTTCCACTATGCTCGATCCCAAATGGATCTCTCCTTGGTGCCGCAACACCTACAATCCCTCGGACTCCCTAGTCCCGTACACACGCAAGCCCCACAAGCTTGCCGAGGTCGCACCTCAAACCAAGAGTTCACAATCGAACTCTAAACCACCGCGAGCACACTTGCCCGCCTCCTCAAAGTACAAAGAAAAGATCTTTGGTGATCACAACACTTTGATCACCTAAAAGCACTCTCACTACGACACTCCTATAGAATGAATAATCAATGGATGCTCAAGTGTTTGTGTGAGAAAAACTAGGAAGAGATGATGGAGGAAAACTCAAAGAATCACTTTAAACACTCTTGATAAAATCTTCCCTTTTGATAGGAAATATTAGCTCTCTATTTAGTGGAGAAAACTCTTTTAATGGAGTAGGAAAAACTGGCTCAAAGTCCACTAAAAATCTTGGTCAAAAACAATGCCCAAACCCCCAAATTTATAGGCTGTCAAAAACTAGCCGTTGGGGTTCTGTCAGACCTGTCGGTCGACCGCCAACGGTCAAGAATCCGACCATTGGAGCCTCCGGTCGACCGCCCAGTCAACCGAAAAGAACAGAGAGCACTGCTCTCAGTTCCGGTCGACTGGGTCGGTCGACCGGTCATCTGCCAGGTCAAGGCGTGCACGTCTGTGCACGTCGGTCGACCGAGCCGGTCGACCGACTTCAGCCGTAGTCGACTTGGTAGGTCGACTAGTCGACTTGGCTGAAGTCTGGAACAGAAAAACTGGGATTAAAACTTGGTCTTTTTGATTGAAATAAAATCCCATAAATACTTAGAAAATCTACAAAAATAGTTTTACCAATATACTTTGATAAACAAACATGCTTGCACAAAATCAAGGCATGTTATAAAAGATTGGACTATTTTTGTAAGTAGGAAAATATTGGCTCAAATGAAAACTTGTATTTTCCAAAATCTTGTTTTTCCAAAACTCCTTTAAATACAAAAACTAGATATTTTGAATTCATTAAAGCATAGTGTGTATGGATATGATCCACTACACAATTAAGATGAAATATCTATGTTTTAGCATTAAGCTCTAAAAATGGTTTTGGATAAAAGATATGCATATAAGAAATTCCAAAAACCAAAAAGTATTTTTCCAAAATGAAAGTCTTTTCTAAATCTGAAAATTCTTTTATGAAAAGACAACTAAATCAAGAGCGTGTGTGTGATATATACTTGAGCAATCCACCAACTATTCTATCCTTTACATTTTAACTAAAAACAAAATCTTATACCTAGACACAAGTCTTGATCTTGAAGTCTTCCCTTGAAGTCTTCTCATTCTTCTTGACTTGGTCCAAACACGATCCAACGAGCTCAACTTGATGTGGTCTTGATGCATAGGCTCGTGAATCAACCGGTGCTAGCTCCAAAACTTAACTTTAAATCCTTTGTTGAAGCTCCACACCTACTAAGATCTTGATAACAAATCTGTCACTAATTAAACACAAGATCATTAGTACAATAACTACATGAGTTGGTCATCATCAAAACTAGAGTGATGGGCCTTTGGGCCAACAATCTCCCCCTTTTTGATGATGACAAAACTCATGAAGTTATATATGCATGGATTAAAGTAAAGCTTCAAAGAAGCTCCCCCTTAACTCATGCATAACACAAAATAATAAATATATGCAATAAAGCTCATAAACATGTATGCAAATGTATGGAGATAAAACAAATCAAATCTTTTTCTCCTATTTGCAAAACAAAACATATATGCATAAAACATAAATCCTACTAACATGCATATAAATCTCAAATTCTTCTCCCCCTTTTTGTCAATCATCAACAAAGGGGTAAAAATACATTCAACAAATTTTTCTCCCCCTTTTTGTCATAAACAAAGAAACCAATAAAGGGGTCAAATCAAACATATCAATAAAAGGTTATATGCGATATACATTCATGAAGAGGAAGACGGTTAAGTAACTTCCCTACACATATACATTAAATGAAAGAGGGATGACAAGCCCTAATTCACATAACGTATAATATGTAATGCATAAGAGGAGATGTTAAGCTCCCCTACACACGTGTACCACATAAAGAAGAGTTGTCAAGCTCCTCAATATACAATACACTCAACATGAATTTATATGTAGAAGAGATGTGAAGCTCCTTATAAAACAAATCTTGAGATATCAAATAAACATGATTTTTTTTTGATACCAATTTTAAAACATAATGCATAAGCTTAAAAAGTTTGAAGTAAGCTTAGCATAAACAAAGTTTGTGCTTTTAAACATGAAAATCGATTTTAACTTAAGCACAAAACAAATCATATATATATGTATGAAAAGAGTATATTGAAAATGATACATACATATATAAGAGAACAAAATATGAGTATATACAAAAAGATTCATATTGATACCAATTGAAAACTATCCAATGATACCAATAGAAAAATAAGCTTAAGTTTATACATCATATAATCTACCACATGAAGAACTCGAACTAGTTAAATGAAAATGTTTGAAAACTAGTACGGAATCCTTCAATCAAGGAATAAAATAAAATTATTTTTCATGAAGTATGTGTAAATCACATGAAAATGGCAATGAAGCTCAATATTCCTTTAAATAAGACAATGTGAAAATTATCATAAATTTTGAAAACATGAAAATCACCACAAAAATTTTTTTATTAAAAAAAATTATATTTCAAGGTATATGTATGTTTTGACAACACAAGAAGAATACATACATATCCCTAAACAAAATTGAGTCCATATATATAGATTTGCATGAAAGGCAAATGACTCAAGAGGTATACATGTATATCTTAAAGTTTGGCAAAATAAACATATACATGAAATGAAAGCACATGATCATAACACAAATCCAAAATGGGAATACAAGTTAAAAAATGTAAGGATCATCAAAACTAGGCTATACTAGCACACCAAATAGGCACAAATAAGCAATCAAACCCAATCATATATAGATTTATTTGTGACCCATAATATGTACAAGTATAAATCCTAGTGTTGGCAAAAACTAACATTTAAACTAATATTCAATTCATGAAGCATCAAATCTTGAGAATACAAAAGAATTTATCCAATGGATTAAAAATAGGATCATGTGTATAACTTATAAACTAATTGAAGAATAAATAACTAGTATAAAATAGCTTTTGAACAACTAGTTAAAAAATCCTTCAGATACATCAAATCATATGTTTTTCATAAAACATAACTAAGTACATAAAGATTTAATCACTCATGGTCTATAAAGCTCAAAATGATCATGAAACTAAGTCATGAAATAATAAATGAAGATGTGAGTGTTAAAAGATCATGTACATAGCATTTTTATAGTCATTTAAGCTCAAAAAGATCATAAGTCACATTTTAATAATGAAAAATCATTTTTCATTAAAACACTAATCTTCATGGTATATGTATGATTTATCCAAAACTAACAATACACATACATATCCCAAACATGAAAGAGTCTATCAAATTATTTGCATGAAGGCAAGAGACTCACGGGTAAACATGTATATTTATTAGATTTGAATTAAAAATACATATACATGAAGTAAAGCATAAAAATTGGCAAAACATGTATAAATGAGAGAATCATCAAAACTAGCCTATACATGTGCATATAGTGGGTACAAATGAGCATGAAGTGCAATCATATATAAAACAAATGTAACTCACTATTTGTACATGTATAATACAAGTTTTGATATAAACTACATCTAAGCATGTTTTTAGCACATGAAGCACGTTAAATCATAAAACATGAACATGCTATGAATATTATGAACGAACAAGCATGAACATAAATGAAATAGGAGTTTAGAGATTGTTACCAACTCCAAAGCTCCAAATATGGTGGTCATCCTACCAAAATCTCCTTGATAGCGGTGCTCTAAATATGTGTCCTTTTAGTTCAAGTGCACCCACCATCAAGGCACCAAATCTCTCACGTTTTGTGAGAGCCCTCACCTACATCAAATACACAAGGTGGGGATTTTGGTACCCATATTTTCTTGGGTCCTTTGGGGTTAGTCTTGTAAGGAACCCAAAAATTTTTATTATTAGCAAAATTAAAATGATGCAACTTGTCATAACAAAATTTTGCTAAATGGCCTTTGCGGCCACAATGTGTACATGTGTACACCTTAGTATGCTTATGTGTGTGGGTGTGAGCATGATGTTCAATATAAGCATGATGTGGATGTGCATGAACATGTGGAGTTTGTTTCTTTGAAAACAAAGACTCCAATTTAGTATGATTGAATGCACATGTGCTCAAATTAGAGCTCAAACTATCTATTTTATTTTTTAACATATTTATCTCATTAGAGGTGACCTGTAAAGCATGATGAGATATATGATCATTTTTTTTCTTTTTACAAACATCTTCTTTTTCTTTTTCACAAATTTTTCTTTTCAAAGACTTATTTTCTTGAAAAACAACTTCCTTTTGTTTTTCCACCAAATCAACTTTATTTTTCAAAATAGTGTTTCCTTCACACAGATTATTTAATTTGGTCATCAAGGAAACATTCTCATTTTTCAACATCTCATTTTCCTTTTCAATGCATGCAACCTTATTTTCTAATGAATCTTTTTCATTAAGCATGCAATCAAATTCCTTTTTCAAATTTTTGTTATCTTTTTCTAAACATGCAATGTTACTTCTAAATGAATCATGTTCTTTATGCATGCAAGCAATGTTCTTTTTCAAATTTTTATTTTCTTTCTTAATCATGTCATATTTTTCAAGCACAAGTTGACAAAAAGTAGTAAGCTCATCATATGACATGTCTTCATCATCTAACTCGGATTCGGTGTTTACCTCAAGGGGGTTATCCCCTTGGACCATGTAGCATGCGTTGGAGATGTTGCTTCCAACGTCCGAATCGCTCCCGGCATAATATAGATCCTTTTCGTCAAGGGAGGTGATGATGTTCCAAACTACAAAAGCCGAGTCAATGTGAGAAACCCTAGATAAATAATCATCATTTAGGGTAGACTTAAGAGCATGAAGGGCTTTTGCATTAGCCTCAATGTACTTGCTATTATTAATATATGCATCATTAGTGGTAGCAAGATAAACATGAATGCCTAGGGCCTTGAGGTATAATGACATCTTAACTTTCCAAATTTGGATGTTAAGAATGTCAAAAATGGGTGGTGACATGAAGTCCATGGTGTGTATACAAAAAATAGTGATTAGCCTAAAATGAGGATCTTTAACTCTAGGTTGTAAGACCCAAATCAAGAGCACTTGGCTCTGATACCAATTGTAAGTTCACCTAGAGGGGGGTGAATAGGTGATGGCTAATCTAATGGTCACTTAATGCCAAATAATGCGGAATTAAAAACTATTATGACATAATTAAACTTCTTACACTAAACACCGCGTATAACACAAGAGTGTAGCCGAATTCCCCGTGAAGGGCTCTGGACTAACTCCTCTAGATTCCCCTAGATAAGGGTTGAGGTGCCGCGTTGGCTCTCTTGGTTGAATACAAGTGTTAGCAAACAATCCCAAGCAAGTATATCAATATAGCACACAATGAATATCAAGCATATACTGAATAAACACAATATAAATATGCAAGATATAAACACAAGGAGATAGAGAGAGAGAGTGAGCAATCGCAAACACAAGGGATTTGTTTCGAGATTCGAGCACACTTGCTCTACATCCCCGCCTTCGACACACGAAGGATTTCTACTATGCTCGATCCCAAATGGATCTCTCCTTGGTGCCACAACACCTACAATCCCTCGGACTCCCTAGTCCCGTACACACGCAAGCCCCACAAGCTTGCCGAGGCCGCACCTCAAACCAAGAGTTCACAATCGAACTCTAAACCACCGCGAGCACACTTGCCCGCCTCCTCAAAGTACAAAGAAAAGATCTTTGGTGATCACAACACTTTGATCACCTAAAAGCACTCTCACCACGACACTCCTATAGAATGAATAATCAATGGATGCTCAAGTGTTTGTGTGAGAAAAACTAGGAAGAGATGATGGAGGAAAACTCAAAGAATCACTTTAAACACTCTTGATAAAATCTTCCCTTTTGATAGGAAATATTAGCTCTCTATTTAGTGGAGAAAACTCTTTTAATGGAGTAGGAAAAACTGGCTCAAAGTCCACTAAAATCTTGGTCAAAAACAATGCCCAAACCCCCAAATATATAGGCTGTCAAAAACTAGCTGTTGGGGTTCTGTCAGACCTGTCGGTCGACCGCCAACGGTCAAGAATCCGACCGTTGGAGCCTTCGGTCGAGCACGCTCCGGTCGAACCGGCCATCTGCCAGGTCAAGGCGTGCACGTCTGTGCACGTCGGTCGACCGAGCCGGTCGACCGACTTCAGCCCTAGTCGACTTGGTAGGTCGACTAGTCGACTTGGCTGAAGTCTGGAACAGAAAAACTGGGATTAAAACTTGGTCTTTTTGATTGAAATAAAATCCCATAAATACTTAGAAAATTTACAAAAATAGTTTTACCAATATACTTTGATAAACAAACATGCTTGCACAAAATCAAGGCATGTTATAAAAGATTGGACTATTTTTGTAAGTAGGAAAATATTGGCTCAAATGAAAACTTGTATTTTTCAAAATCTTGTTTTTCCAAAACTCCTTTAAATACAAAAACTAGATATTTTGAATTCATTAAAGCATAGTGTGTATGGATATGATCCACTACACAATTAAGATGAAATATCTATGTTTTGGCATTAAGCTCTAAAAATGGTTTTGGATAAAAGATATGCATATAAGAAATTCCAAAAACCAAAAAGTATTTTTCCAAAATGAAAGTCTTTTCTAAATCTGAAAATTCTTTTATGAAAAGACAACTAAATCAAGAGTGTGTGTGTGATATATACTTGAGCAATCCACCAACTATTCTATCCTTTACATTTTAACTAAAAACAAAATCTTATACCTAGACACAAGTCTTGATCTTGAAGTCTTCTCATTCTTCTTGACTTGGTCCAAACACGATCCAGCGAGCTCAACTTGATGTGGTCTTGATGTATAGGCTCGTGAATCAACCGGTGCTAGCTCCAAAACTTAACTTTAAATCCTTTGTTGAAGCTCCACACCTACTAAGATCTTGATAACAAATCTGTCACTAATTAAACACAAGATCATTAGTACAATAACTACATGAGTTGGTCATCATCAAAACTAGAGTGATGGGCCTTTGGGCCAACAATCTCCCCCTTTTTGATGATGACAAAACTCATGAAGTTATATATGCATGGATTAAAGTAAAGCTTCAAAGAAGCTCCCTCTTAACTCATGCATAACACAAAATAATAAATATATGCAATAAAGCTCATAAACATGTATGCAAATGTATGGAGATAAAACAAATCAAATCTTTTTCTCCTATTTGCAAAACAAAACATATATGCATAAAACATAAATCCTACTAACATGCATATAAATCTCAAATTCTTCTCCCCCTTTTTGTCAATCATCAACAAAGGGGTAAAAATACAATCAACAAATTTTTCTCCCCCTTTTTGTCATAAACAAAGAAACCAATAAAGGGGTCAAACCAAACATATCAATAAAAGGTTATATGCGATATACATTCATGAAGAGGAAGACGGTTAAGTAACTTCCCTACACATATACATTAAATGAAAGAGGGATGACAAGCCCTAATTCACATAACGTATAATATGTAATGCATAAGAGGAGATGTTAAGCTCCCCCTACACACGTGTACCACATAAAGAAGAGTTGTCAAGCTCCTCAATATACAATACACTCAACATGAATTATATGTAGAAGAGATGTGAAGCTCTCCTTACATATAGGCAATACAAATCAAAAATTTTGAATTTTTCTTATAAAACAAATCTTGAGATATCAAATAAACATGATTTTTTTTTTGATACCAATTTTAAAACATAATGCATAAGCTTAAAAAGTTTGAAGTAAGCTTAGCATAAACAAAGTTTGTGCTTTTAAACATGAAAATCGATTTTAACTTAAGCACAAAACAAATCATATATATATGTATGAAAAGAGTATATTGAAAATGATACATACATATATAAGAGAACAAAATATGAGTATATACAAAAAGATTCATATTGATACCAATTGAAAACTATCCAATGATACCAATAGAAAAATAAGCTTAAGTGTATACATCATATAATCTACCACATGAAGAACTCGAACTAGTTAAATGAAAATGTTTGAAAACTAGTACGGAATCCTTCAATCAAGGAATAAAATAAAATTATTTTTCATGAAATATGTGTAAATCACATGAAAATGGCAATGAAGCTCAATATTCCTTTAAATAAACAATGTGAAAATTATCATAAATTTTGAAAACATGAAAATCACCACAAAAATTTTTTTATTAAAAAAATTATATTTCAAGGTATATGTATGTTTTGACAACACAAGAAGAATACATACATATCCCTAAACACAATTGAGTCCATATATATAGATTTGCATGAAAGGCAAATGACTCAAGAGGTTTACATGTATATCTTAAAGTTTGGCAAAATAAACATATACATGAAATGAAAGCACATGATCATAACACAAATCCAAAATGGGAATACAAGTTAAAAAATGTAAGGATCATCAAAACTAGGCTATACTAGCACACCAAATAGGCACAAATAAGCAATCAAACCCAATCATATATAGATTTATTTGTGACCCATAATATGTACAAGTATAAATCCTAGTGTTGGCAAAAACTAACATTTAAACTAATATTCAATTCATGAAGCATAAAATCTTGAGAATACAAAAGAATTTATCCAATGGATTAAAAATAGGATCATGTGTATAACTTATAAACTAATTGAAGAATAAATAACTAGTATAAAATAGCTTTTGAACAACTAGTTAAAAAATCCTTCAGATACATCAAATCATATGTTTTTCATAAAACATAACTAAGTACATAAAGATTTAATCACTCATGGTCTATAAAGCTTAAAATGATCATGAAACTAAGTCATGAAATAATAAATGAAGATGTGAGTGTTAAAAGATCATGTACATAGCATTTTTATAGTCATTTAAGCTCAAAAAGATCATAAGTCACATTTTAATAATGAAAAATCATTTTTCATTAAAACACTAATCTTCATGGTATATGTATGATTTATCCAAAACTAACAATACACATACATATCCCAAACATGAAAGAGTCTATCAAATTATTTGCATGAAGGCAAGAGACTCACGGGTAAACATGTATATTTATTAGATTTGAATTAAAAATACATATACATGAAGTAAAGCATAAAAATTGGCAAAACATGTATAAATGAGAAAATCATCAAAACTAGCCTATACATGTGCATATAGTGGGTACAAATGAGCATGAAGTGCAATCATATATAAAACAAATGTAACTCACTATTTGTACATGTATAATACAAGTTTTGATATAAACTACATCTAAGCATGTTTTTACCACATGATAAAAACTATTATGACATAATTAAACTTCTTACACTAAACACCGCGTATAACATAAGAGTGTAGCCGAATTCCCCGTGAAGGGCTCTGGACTAACTCCTCTAGATTCCCCTAGATAAGGGTTGAGGTGCCGCGTTGGCTCTCTTGGTTGAATACAAGTGTTAGCAAACAATCCCAAGCAAGTATATCAATATAGCACACAATGAATATCAAGCATATACTGAATAAACACAATATAAATATGCAAGATATAAACACAAGAGAGAGAGAGAGAGAGAGAGAGAGCAATCGCAAACACAAGGGATTTGTTTCGAGGTTCGAGCACACTTGCTCTACATCCCCGCCTTCGACACACGAAGGATTTCCACTATGCTCGATCCCAAATGGATCTCTCCTTGGTGTCGCAACACCTACAATCCCTCGGACTCCCTAGTCCCGTACACACGCAAGCCCCACAAGCTTGCCGAGGCTGCACCTCAAACCAAGAGTTCACAATCGAACTCTAAACCACCGCGAGCACACTTGCCCGCCTCCTCAAAGTACAAAGAAAAGATCTTTGGTGATCACAACACTTTGATCACCTAAAAGCACTCTCGCTACAACATTCCTATAGAATGAATAATCAATGGATGCTCAAGTGTTTGTGTGAGAAAAACTAGGAAGAGATGATGGAGGAAAACTCAAAGAATCACTTTAAACACTCTTGATAAAATCTTCCCTTTTGATAGGAAATATTAGCTCTCTATTTAGTGGAGAAAACTCTTTTAATGGAGTAGGAAAAACTGACTCAAAGTCCACTAAAAATCTTGATCAAAAACAATGCCCAAACCCCCAAATTTATAGGCTGTCAAAAACTAGCCGTTAGGGTTCTGTCAGACCTGTCGGTCGACCGCCCGGTCGACCGCCAACGGTCAAGAATCCGACCGTTGGAGCCTCCGGTCGACTGCCCGGTCGACCGAAAAGAACAGAGAGCACTGCTCTCAGTTCCGGTCGACTGGGTCGGTCGACCGGCCATCTGTCAGGTCAAGGCGTGCACGTCTGTGCACGTCGGTCGACCGAGCCGGTCGACCGACTTCAGCCCTAGTCGACTTGGTAGGTCGACTAGTCGACTTGGCTGAAGCCTGGAACAGAAAAATTGGGATTAAAACTTGGTCTTTTTGATTGAAATAAAATCCCATAAATACTTAAAAAATCTACAAAAATAGTTTTACCAATATACTTTGATAAACAAACATGCTTGCACAAAATCAAGGCATGTTATAAAAGATTGGACTATTTTTGTAAGTAGGAAAATATTGGCTCAAATGAAAACTTGTATTTTCCAAAATCTTGTTTTTCCAAAACTCCTTTAAATACAAAAACTAGATATTTTGAATTCATTAAAGCATAGTGTGTATGGATATGATCCACTACACAATTAAGATGAAATATCTATGTTTTGACATTAATCTCTAAATATGATTTTGGATAAAAGATATGCATATAAGAAATTCCAAAAACCAAAAAGTATTTTTTCAAAATGAAAGTCTTTTCTAAATCTGAAAATTCTTTTATGAAAAGACAACTAAATCAAGAGTGTGTGTGTGATATATACTTGAGCAATCCACCAACTATTCTATCCTTTACATTTTAACTAAAAACAAAATCTTATACCTAGACACAAGTCTTGATCTTGAAGTCTTCCCTTGAAGTCTTCTCATTCTTCTTGACTTGGTCCAAACACGATCCAACGAGCTCAACTTGATGTGGTCTTGATGCATAGGCTCGTGAATCAACCGGTGCTAGCTCTAAAACTTGACTTTAAATCCTTTGTTGAAGCTCCACACCTACTAAGATCTTGATAATAAATCTGTCACTAATTAAACACAAGATCATTAGTACAATAACTACATGAGTTGATCATCATCAAAACTAGAGTGATGGGCCTTTGGGCCAACAACAACCTCCCTGGGTAGTCGACCAGTTAGGAGTCTTTTAGGTCCAGATACCTTAGACAAAGCTTGGTGGTTATTTTCCCTTCCTTTGTTTGTTTTTATTCTTTTCGATTGTTTTATTGTTTATACATTGTTTGTGGTGTGCTGCATGCAAGAGTGGTTGAGAGAACCAATTACGTCCATATTGACCCGAAACACTTCTCTTCCACTGCATCCAGAACCAGTGATGGCATCGCTATAGGATAGGTTTTACCCAATCAGAACTTCACTCTCATCTTGTATAAAATTTCTTAAGGCGAATGGTAATAATTTTGAGTTGAAACCCCAATTCATCAACACACTCCCAAAATTTTACGGTTTAGAATCAGAGGACGCATACTTCTTTGCTAGAAAATTTGAAGAAGTATGCTTCATGATGCACATTTCACAGCTAGGAACGATGTCGTTAGCTTATGTTTCATTCCCTTTTCCCTAAAGGGCTTAACTAAGAAATGATTATATAGCTTGGCTGTGAACTCAGTCACAAGGTGGGATGATTTCATCATGGCGTTCTTGAAGAAATTTTACCCAATCCACAAGACTGCCCTCATCAGAAAGAACATCATACAGTTTAGGCAAGAGCAGAGCGAACAATTCTGGAGAGACTTTGAGCTATTCAAAGATCTCTTAGCTCAGTGCGCTCATCACGGTGTAGAGAAATGACATCAGTACCAGATTCTCTATAATGGTTTGGATTATCAAACAAAAATCTTGTTAGAAAACATGTCTTAGGGAGGATTCTTGCAAAAGGATAAAAAATCAGGTTGGGATTTATTTGAAGATCTAGCTGAGAAAATCCTCCAATGGGAGACAACCACTGAGAAGCCAAGGAATTTACAATTTATAGTCTCAAAAGGAGGGCTCCTATCCTCAGAATCATCCATCACTGCTGAAGCTAAGATAACCACTCTGATGAAAAAATAGAAGCCTTAGAAACAAAAGAGCCCGCCAAGGTCAACCAAATCAACCCTCCATAGATACACAATCCGGGTTGTTCATATTATCAGGCACTAAACCATATTTTCGAAGAGTGCCCAGTTTTTCAAACTCATCAATTACGACCGGAACACATGAATGCGGCCTACTTAAGACCATAAAATAATCCCTACTCACAAACTTACAATCTTGGTTGGAGAAATCACCCTAATTTCTCTTGGGGCCCGAATAATTCTCCCAGGCCCAATTTCTCCAATAACATTCAACATCCCAATCCTCAAGCAAACTTTCCCAATCAACGGTCCTCTTCTTCTTTCCAAAACTCACCAACAGAGAAAAAACTCAATAAATTGGAGGAGTGTATGAAGACATTCGCGTCGAGCTCACAGCGGAGCTGGAAGGAGCATCTGGCGAAGTCAGAAGAAAGCTCTTCAGCGGAGCTAGATAAACATCTGTGGCGAAGCTACCGACCATCCTTCTGCGCGGTTGCGTGTGGCTTCGAGCGAAGCTAACTCTCTGCGGAGTTAACTGAGCACTTCAGGCGAAGCTGTAAGTTAGCTCTCTGATAGAGCTTTGAACAGCTCCAAGGCGAAGTCGGACAAACTTAGCTTCTCAGGTGAGGCTATCCCTTTGGGCTCATGCGATGCTAAGTGTTGAGCTAACTTAGCATCTTAGGCCTGCTTAGGTCTCTTCAAAGACAATCTGGGCTCACTGTCTGCTTCACTAGATCAGTAGAGTCCAAGTTGCTGATTTGTCCCTCGGAGATGGGTAAAAAACTAGTTGTCAACTTGTCTACCACTTATCTTTTGTAGTTGTCAACAAGTTAGACATTGTTCAGGCCAGTTAGGAATCTTGTCTTTTTTAGAGTGTCAACAGGGAGTTAGGAAATGAGTCCCATAGAAGATCATGTATCAGAGAACTTTGTGGGGACTTGTAAAGCAACTTGCCAGATGTGTGATGTTAACTTGATAAGGATTCATTTACTGTTAGAGGTACTTGAACATAATAGTAATTTAAGTAGACTTGTCATTTTGTTGAAGAGAATGACAAGCGGGGTTTATTCACTGGGGATATTGGTTTTATCCGTTGGGGAGTAGATTATAGTCTTGCTATCAGAGGTTTAGTGTTAACATGATAGATTAGACTCATAATTTTGCAAGGGATATGAATACCTTTATATGTGGTCTTATCATTCCATGGATGGGAATTGGTCAGTGATTTTGGAGAGGGAATCAAATGAGAACAGGTCCCTTAGGATTTTTAGCAAACCCTCAGCCGTCAACGGATTTGATATGCCTTTACCAACTACCGTTTGAGTCAGGCTAGCCATGCTATTCCCTTCAGCATGATGAGTTGTCGAGGACCTATGTTGGGTTTAAAGGCCAATATTTTTCTCTATCCTTAACTGCGGAATCAAATGGGAACAGGTCCCTTATGATTTTTAGCAAATCCTCAGCTGTCAACGGATTTGGTATGTCTTTACCAACTACCGTTTGAGTTGGGCTAGTCATGCTATTCCTCTCAGCATGATGAGTTGTCGAGGACTTATGTTGGGCTTAAAGGCTAACATTTTCCTCTATCCTTAACCGCTAGAGGTGTTGGATTATTTGGTTACTGTATTCGTAACCTTGATTCTTATTTGAGACAACCAGTGTACGATCTGCTTGATACTGGTTTATGGTTGTATGATCTCGTTTAGAGAAAGAGAGGAGCGCTCCTTCTGCATATCTTAGATCTGAAGGTCTTGATCAGAAGTGTAATGTTAATTTGATCATGAGAAGAATCCTATCAAGGGTAATACTTCTTTAAGAACTTGCCGTTGATCGGCATCATGAGTAAATCACCATCTGAAGTTATAAGGCGATATATCCCATTTGAATAGACTGTTTCTATTACAAACGGTCCTTCAGATTTGGGCTGAAATTTGCCTTTGGTTTTGTGCGTCATGATCATCGGTCGTCTGACGGCTAAAACCAAATCTTCTTTCCGGAAGACTCTTTGCTTAACCTTCTTATTGAAGGCTTTTGAGATCCGGGCTTGATACAACTCAATGTGTTGCTGAGCTTGTAACCGCTTCTCATTTAGGGCTTCGAGCTTTTGGAGTCGCAACCGATCGTTGTCCTCCGTTGTCATCTTAGTCATCAAAGCGACTCGTAATGACGACATCTAGATTTCTAACGGTATGACTGCTTCGCACCCGTATACCAGAGAAAAAGGTGTATTACTTGTTGGGATCCGAATTGTGGTTCGGTAGGCCCAAAGACATTCACTAAGCTTCTCATTCTAGTCTCGCTTATTTGAGGAAACGAACTTTTTGAGTAGTTTAATGATTGTCTTGTTGAATGCTTCCGCCAAGCAGTTAGCGGCAGGGTTATAAGCAGTTGATGTCACATTCTGAATTTAGTATTTATCACAGAACTGATAGAACACTTGGCTTGCAAATTGGGGACCGTTATCATGGATGATCCGCCTAGGCACCAAATCGATGGATGACATGGTGTTTGATGAAATTAACCACGTTAGAAGTTTTAACTTCCAGCAGTGGTATAACTTCTGCCCACTTTGAAAAGTAATCGGTTATTGCTAAGATAAACCGGTGACCTCTCGTTGAGGAGGGGCTGATCGGCCCTACGACATCGATTCCCCACGCTTCAAATGGCCATGAAGTAACAGTTGGATGAAGCAACTCTGGAGGCTGATGTATGAAGTCCGCATGGATTTGGCAGGCCTTACACCTCCGTGCATATTGGATGGCATCGGCCATCATGGTTGGCCAATAATATCCAAGCCTGTGCAATCGGTCCTTAAGTTTTGGACCTAGCTGATGAGCTCCGCATATGCCATCATGCGCTTCTTTAAGCACTTCTTGTGCTTCTAAATTAGTAAGGTAATGGAGGAGGATACCGTCATATGAATGACGGTAAAGTGTCTTCAGAGTTGGATCATAGTAAAAGCGGAGAGACCTTCGCCTGATAGATGCCGCTTCTTTAGGGTTATCCGGCAGCAAACCATGCAAAGCATAGTCGATGAGGGGAAATCGCCAATCTCTCGGTTCAAGACCCGTCGAGATATTATAGACCTCTTTGGTTCTCAACATATGTTTAGAGCAGACAAGGTGTCGAGTCGCCACTGTAAGATGATACTTGGTGTCGACTGACAAGGCTAGCGTTGTTGCTAATGCAGCCAGAGCATCGGCCCTAGTGTTCTGGGATCGAGACACATGACCGATGTAAAAGCCATCGAATAAATTAGCCATTTTGATGACCGCGTGATGATAAGGTACCAAGTCTTCATGACGGACCTCGTACTCGCCTTTAACCTAATTGACAATCAGTTTTGAATCACCATAAGCTTCAAGGTAGCGTACCCCCATTTCATGAGCGAGCTGAAGGCCAATAAGTAGAGCAATGTATTCTGCCACATTGTTGGAGCATGATTCCGTCAGAGAAAATGCCCTAGGAAGGACATGGTTTTGTGGAGAGATAAACACAACCCCACACCGGCAATGATCTTGCCTTTAGGGCCTATTCGTGATGCTCCATCGAAGAACATCTGCCAAATTTTATCCTCTGAAGTTATATTGGATTTGAAGACTTCATCAGGAATATCTTCATAAAGTTTTGAGCTTTCCGGAACCGGATGAGCAGCCAAGAACTCTGAAAGTACCTGACCTTTAACTGCCTTCTGAGGGACAAAGAGCATATCGTACTGAGACAAAAGGAGGGCCCATTTAGCTAATCTTGAATTTAATAACCCTAGTTTAGTCATGAAAAGACGCAAAGGATTCACTCTGGAAATGACATGTATGGTTTGGCCGACCAAATAATGTCGTGTCTTCTGAATAGCAAAGACAAGAGCTAAGCATTCTTTCTCAATAGGATTATAGCCAGATTCTGCCCCTATCAGAGTCCTGCTCAGATAGTAAATAGCTTGTTCGTGACCATTATCATCTTTTTGAGCAAGCAGAGCATCGAGAGAATGGTCCATAGCTTTCACATAAAGCAGGAATAGTTTCCCTGATGTGGGAGCTACTAAGACTGGAGGTTTTGTGAGATATCTTTTGATATCTTCGTAAGCTTCTTGACAGGCTTGATCCCATACAAAAGAGACACCCTTTTTCATGAGTCGGGTGAACGGTTGACAGCGGCCTGAGAGATTTGCGATGAATCTTCTGATATAAGCCAGTCTACCTTGCAGGCCTCTAAGTTCTTTGAGATTCTTAGGTGGTACATGCTTTGAATGGCCTTGACTTTGTCTGGGTCAAGATGGATTCCTTTTGATGTAACAATAAATCCAAGGAATTTGCCACTCGAAGCCCCAAGAAGGATTTTGTCGGATTCATCTTCAGTCGATGAGCCCGCATTATGTCGAACAACGTTCTCAAAGTCATGAAGATGGTCATTCTTATTGCGGCTTTTGACAACAATGTCGTCGACATAACATTCTACCATTTTTCGGAGGTGATCACGGAAAATCATACTCATTGCCCGCTGATAAGTTGCTCTCGCGTTCTTTAGTCCGAAGAGCATCGCGGTATAATAGTATACCCCCAACGGTGTTCGGAATGAAGCATGCTTTTCATCTCCTGGATACATCTTAATTTGATTGTACCCTGAAAAGCTGTCCATGAAAGACATTCTTTCGAATCCACAGGTATTGTCAATCATGACATCGGTGATGGGCAACGGGAATTCGTCTTTAGGACAGGCTGTATTGAGATCACGGTAGTCGATACAGATCCGTATTTTCTCATTCTTCTTGAGAACGGGAACGATATTAGCAACCCAATCTGGATGTTGTTCCTCCCGTAAGAAGCCGCATGCAATGAGCTTATGAATTTCGACTTCAATAGCCTCCATAATGTTCGGGCGAAACCGGCGTTGCTGCTGCTTGACTGGCTTGGCGTCAGGTCTGATGTTCAGACGATGCATGGCCACTTGTGGATCAAGTCTGGGCATGTCTTCGTAGTTCCATACAAAGACATCTATATACTCATTTACAAGTATCATCAATTCTTCTCTTTCTGTGAGTGATAAACTTTCACTTAAAAAGATAGGCTTAGGGTGATCCTGACTACCCAAGTTAACCTGGATCACCTTGTCTTCAGTAGGTGGTTCGCGTTGTTCGAATCGCTTCTTTCACTGGAGATCCAATTGCTGAGCCCATGGTTCCTCATCAGTAGCTTCTGCTGGCTCCAATTGGCTGCTTGAAGTCATATTAACAGTGAGCTCTTTGAACACCATTCCCACACTGACGTCCGAGTCCCATTGGGAAGAAGAGGCAGAGTGTGATGGGATTGGTTTGTTATCTTCAGATTGAACCGTTACTGGCGGTGTAGGTGTAACGTATCCCAACCCCCTACGTGTTTTATCATAGTAATTTTCCGGCTTTCCTTTTGGCACAAAATTACGCAGGAAATCACGTCTTCCTTTTCCGAAATTTAGGCCATTCCCACGCTGCAGATTATATCCCATTTTCTTCATCATACGCTGTGTTGATCGTGCATAATGGAAAAATTGCGGGATCTCTGAGGCTGAACTTGAATCTGCAGCTGCAGACCTTTGCAGTTGGGCTTTACCGAATATTATTGGTAATTGACCCTCTTTGAGTGGAGGAATCACTAAAACAGATCCTTCTATGAATTCCACGAGTGTACTTGATGCACTTAGTTTATGTAAGGGCATTGCAGAGAACTACCCGTAACGGATTCAAGCAATTCGACACTCACAGGATAGTCAAAGGAAATATTATCATTAATTACCCATTCGCCCTCATCTTCAGAGAGAGTGTTGCATTGGGGATTATTAAAATATGCTATAACTGGTTCATTAACCAAAATGGCTGGCATGTCTGCTTCAGACTCTGAATCTGCCTCATTGCCACTATCATCGTTGTTCGGCGACGATTCTTCTGGTGTTTTGTCGACCTCCTGATATAGGAGAGCATCAGTAAAGTAGTTCTCCACCCCTTTGAATGGTTACTTCTCAGCGAAGACAGTTCGTACTGTTGCATCATCTTCAACATACTTGAAGCACTGGTGCAGAGTAGAGAGAACGATCCAGTCAGCATGGATCCAGGGTTATCCTAGTAACAAATTGTATGACGTGTCAGCGTCAATGACATAGCATGTTACTTCTGACTTTAGGCTCCCTATTCGGCAACGAAGTCGGATCTTTCCAAGTGGGTGACTACTCCCTGCATTAAAGTCGTATATTGTTGTGGTGGTTGCAGACAACCGATATAATGGTATGCCGAGGAAGTAAAGGAGCCTTTTGGGTATGATACTGAGTGCAGACCCCGGATCAACCTGTACCCTTTCAATGCATGTCGAGCCGATGTATCCGGTGTAGTATAAAGGTCGATCGTGCTTGTTATCCTTGAGAAGCATATCCTCCGCTGTAAAGGTAATAGTAGGTACCTTTGATTGCACATGATGGCATTCAAGGCAAGAAGACTGAATGTCATCTTTAGGGATTTCTGGCATATATGTCAGGAATAATTCTGAGTTAGTCAATGCATCCCTGAGTGCTTCTCTTGTCTCTTTCGAGAGACGGAGGAGCTCGTGTATGGTGATACGAGCTGAGATATTAGCCAGCTGGGCCAATATATCAAAACGAAAGGGCATGTTAGGCCCTGAGCCTAAAGGTTTCTTCAGGACATGGTCAAACCAGATTTCCTTCTGCTTCTCTTTTCCTGTCATCGGGAGCGGAGCCGGTGTGGATATTTGTATTGACGTCGTCTGCTGTTGTGTCTCGTCAGTAGCTTTCTCATACTGTTTTAAGTATGATTTTCCAGATCGAGTACCTGTCGGCTGAGGTACAACAGCCTGCGTCGTGCAAGCGTGCTTTTCCCCTTCAGAATCGTTGAGAGAAGCTGTTGTAAGATTGCCATCATCCGGCAGGATGGAGATAACATTGCAAGATTTGCCCTTCGACTTGGATTTCTTTGAATCTCATTGTTCGTCCTGGATGAGGTCGGGTGTATCCACATGATTTCCCCTGTTTCTAATGTTAAGGAACAAGACCCTTACTCTCTTGAGTTTTAGCTGAAGGATGCTTTACTTCCAGCCGTGGTGCAGGGATTGGAAAGGTCCCGTTAGGAACTGTGACCTTTGGGGTTTTGCCGAACTCGAGAGTCACCATGTTTGCAGTGACTTTCTTTTGCTCTGATTTCAGAGTCAGAACTCCGGCATCGACTAAAGCTTGAATTTTGTCCTTGAGGATAAAGCACTTATTAGTAGGATGATGCATCCTATGAAAGAGACAATAGTTGGGATCGTTCATGCATCCCATTTCATTAGGGCGTCGAACGTCTGGCAGCTTCAGTTTATTCCCTTTGTGGAGTAAATGGAATATTGCGACCACCTGCTCGTCTTTGAAGGAGTACTGTTTCGGAGGAAACTTAGACTCCTGATTATTGAAGGCGTTCTTCTTGGCCTTCGAATGAATATCCCCTGACAATTCAACGGATATAGTCTCTTTACCTTTAGCTTGGGAAGACTGCGCCATGTCGCCGCGCCCCTTATTATTCACACCCCATTTGCTTTTAGGGGTAGATGGTTCGAACTTTTAGCTGACTTTTCGGCTATCTCAGCTTGCTCGACCAGTTCTTTTCAGGTATGGGCTTTGACGGCTCCCATGCGAATCTCCACTTGGTCTAGGAAGTTTTGCCTATATGTCTGCAAGAGCATGGGTAATGGCATCCCTACTGGGCACATCAGAGACAAGTTTCTGAACCGTTCAATGTAGTCACGGACAGATTCGCCCTTCCTTTGTACGGTAGAGAGGAGTTTGTCCATGGTTACCTCAGTATCGTCTTCGTAGAAACGAGAAAGAAATTGAGTTTCTAAGTCGACCCAAGAATTGATGGAGCCCGGAGGGAGGCTTTGGAACCAGTCAAATGCTACCCCCTTCAGGGTGCCAATGAACAGTCTGGCATGATAGCATCATTGTCTATAATATTACTGGTCTGAGACCAGAAGTAGTAGATGTGCTGGTTTGGCGAGCTCTTACCATCATACGTATGTAACGTTGGTGGCTTGAACTTTGGTGGGTATGGTACTGAATCCTATTCCAAAGGGTAAGGAGGGACTGCCCCTACCTTCTTTAGTTCATCCCTCTGAGTTAGGGACGCAATCTGAGCTTGGATGTCTTTAAGGACTTCAGCATCAATAGAAAAACTTTCCTTTGACTTCTCAGTCTTGGGTTGTTCATTACTATGATGTCCCTCCTCATTATGATTACTCTTGGTATCATTGTTATTCCGGTTAGTGAGGAGTTGAGCGAGCATCTGTTGAATGTTGTCCAAACTTCTTACTGGGCCTTAGAGGTTTGCTCTTGAGCTTCTAACCGTCGACGGAGGTCATCATTACCGTTATCAGCTATATTTACTGATACTCTATCTGTTCATACAGAGCTGACTGTGGCCGAAGAGGCATACCCACTGTCTTCGTCTTCCTCATCAGACCATTAGAATAATCTTCTCATTGGTTCTGGCGAGGTTACTGTGGTTGATAGGTAGTAAAAATTGCATATTTATCACTACATTTACTATCATGTTTCCTATTTATTCTTTTAATTATGCACTATTACTTAAGTTTTGTTATTTAATGTGTGCAGGCCTTGAGTATTTATTCAAATAAAGAATAAAAGCCTAAATGAAGCCCAAAAGCCCATGTCCAAGCCCAATGCAAAAGTTGCAATTACCAAATGTCAAAGTTGCAATTACCAAGTGCCAAAGTTGCAAATACTAAAAGAAGAGGGAAGGGATAGACTTCTACTCAACCCTAAATGCTTGCAGGATGAGGATAAAGATAAAAGAAGGAGAGTGCAAAGATAAAATTCATTTTGAAGAGATTTGGATTTAGGGTAACTTGCTTCTCAAGTTATCCCGAATTTTCAAAATAAAGAGTCGAGATGCCAGATCTAAACGGTTGTACCCAGATGGACGGACTAGAGGAGGCCACGCGCGAAAGCGCGTGGCCAGGGACAAGGCTGTGGCCGGCCAAAGCCGCGTTTCCGCGGCCAGATGGATGAGAGGGGATACCTGCTTTTGCACGAGAGTTTTACCGGAATTCTACTTCTTCCAGCTCCTATAAATACCCCTGCAGAGCAACAGAGAGGCGGATCCAGAGACGGGAAATTAGGGTTTCTTTAGTTTTTCTCTTTTCAAATTTCTATAATCTTCATTTCGTTTTTAGCATACTTTGGAGAAGAAGGAGCATTGTATTTGGACGCGATTTCAAATAAAGGTTACCTTTTTTGCCATTTAAATTCTTGTCATTTAATTTCGTTTTACTCTGTGATCTTTCTATTTGTTTTTTTCTTCTTTCTCTCACAATTCTTCATATTAAACAAAATAAAAAAAAATTAAAAATATAAAAAAAAAGATGATTAACTAATTCTAAAGTGTGGTTTGCTGATTTCTTAAACAACCCTAGAGCAGTTTAGGAATTGAATGGATTGATAATAATTTTTAGAAACCCTAGGTTTAAGACAGATTGCTTGAAGATTAAATTGATAGTTAGTTTTTCTAATCTAGGTTACACCTCTAAACTATCCTTCACAACTTCATGCTTAAGTACTTTGACAGCATAACCTTAAGGTGAGACTTTTTCTATGCTCTACTTAGAAGTTAGGATGAACACTTGTTGGATTTTTAGTAGTGCAAACTAGTTAGATTCAAATATCATTTTTTCTTGTTTGAATCTTTTCTAATAAACCTCGGATAGATTTTATGTATTTCAAGATGATATTCAATATTCAAGACTTGCACTATGGGTTGTGGTAGAAGATCAGTAAAACCACATATCTCCAATCATATATTCCAAATCTAATCTCTCTTTTGTTTTTTTCTAAGGATACAGAGAAATCATCCGAAAAGCTTGCATCGCATCCTTCCCTGTGGATCGACCCGCTTTGGCCCTTGCTGCAGCGGATAGAATTGAGACTGAGAATTCATAAACTTTAACTCTTTCTTTGCAATCTCAGTTTTTCAATCAAAATTTTGGCGCCGTTGCCGGGGAAGGAACGACACGATTTTCTCAAAACTAATTCTTTTATTCTTTCTGTTTGCAGGTTCGGAGAACAGGAAAACTAATAGCAGCAAAGGACACATAGCAACTCTGTGCTCTGCCCTCGAAGGCAGAGCAACAGATCCTACTACAGAGCCGCGCAAACGCGGCAATAGCCGCGTTTCCGTGGCCTGAGTAGTTCACTACTCACTCTGTTTTCTGCAGGTTGCTGCAATTTGCAAGTTTGATTTACTGCTCTGTTAAATATTCTCTGTGATCACCCTGCATACTGCTAATTAATTAACAGTAACTTACTTGTTGAAAAAAATAAAAAAAAATTAGACTCTTGCATTGTAGGCACGTGTCTATTCAATTTTTTTTTAATTTTGTTGAAGAGTGCTGGCGACAAGGTACGTTTGCATTGCATATAGATTAGGAAACACTCTTGGCTGATTTACTGCTTTTTGAGTGATTACTTATCTACTGCTTTACACGTACACAAAAATTTTTAAGGGCAAAACCTATTAACAAAATAAGATGGGGATTTCATCACCCTTCCTTGGCCCACAAATCATCTCCGTCACACTCACAACCCTAACCTTAAGTAAAAATTGACTAGACGTTAGCCCTAGGTTAACTCGGACTCACTAGGAGATTGGCCGAAGGAGGAAGTTGTTCGAAATTAACTCTTGGCAAGTCGGTGTCTAGGAAGGGGATTAAGGTCCGAAAGCCCGAAGATCGGTGGTTATTTAATTAAGGAACGTCTTTGACGGAAAACCTCCCACCGGTCTTGCCACCTACCTGGCCGATTAACTTGTGGTTAAGGTCGACAATATACCTCCTAAGGACATTCTAAAGTTAGGAGTCGTCTAGGCCAAGGCTTACCCTAGAATAGGAATTTTGACTGTTTTTTTTTATTGATTGATTGGGTGAACTTGTTTGCTAATTGTGCATGTCCGCTTGGTCGAGAGACCCACTTACATCTAGACTAACTAGAACCAGTTCACCACCCGAGCAAAAACCCGACTCACACATGGCACAACCACCGTTACTACAAGATAGGTTCTATCCTATTAGGACCTCTCTCCCTTCTTGCATTCAGTTATCCGATGAAGGTGTTGACCAATTTGAGCTCAAGCCACAATACATCAACACTCTTTCCAAATTTCATGGACTTGAATCTGAGGATGCATACTTTTTCATAAGGGAATTTGAAGAAGTATGTCTCATGATGAAGATACCCAGCCTAGGAGAAGATGCCATCAAACTACGGTTTGTCCCATTCGCTTTGAAAGACTTAGCAAAGAAATGGCTCTACAGTCTAGAGGCCGGTTCAATATCTTCGTGGGATAATTTCGTTAAGGCCTTCTTAAAGAAATTTTATCCCGTCCACAAGACTGCACTAATTAGGAAGAGCATTTTACAGTTTAAGCAAAAAGCCAATGAACCTTTTTGGAAATATTTCGAACGTTTTAAGGACCTCCTTGCCCAATGCCCTCACCATGGGATAGAGAAATGGCGACTTTGCCAAGTTCTATATTATGGATTAGAATTTCAAACTAAAACGCTATTAGAATCCATGTGCCAAGGAGGATTTTTGAAAAAGAACGAAAATGAAGGATGGTTATTATATGAAGAATTAGCTGATAATACCATCCAATGGGAACCAACTCCGGAAAAATTCAGGACTAATGACCCTACTTCTTCTAAAGGAGGTATCCATTCCATTGAGGCCAACATAGCTACCGATGCTAAGTTAGCTGCTGTGATGCGAAGACTAGAAGCTCTTGAAACTAAAGAACCAGTCTCTGTGAACCAAGTCAGCCCAACACCTTCGGCGGGCTGTACTTATTGTCAAGACATGAACCATGTGTTCGAGGAATGTCCCGTCTTTATCGCGCATCAAACCTTGCCCGAACATATGAGTGTGGCCTTCACAAGGCCCGCCAATAATCCATATTCGCCCACCTACAATCCTGGTTGGAGAAATCATCCCAATTTTTCATGGGGCCCAAGCAACAATGATCAAACTAGGCCCAAATTCTCCAACAATTTCCAAAATCCACCCTATCAACAAAATTTCCCTAGTCAAAATCCTCCACACTCTTTCTAATATTCACAAATGGAAACAAGACTCTCCAACATGGAAAGAAAGGTGGACACTCTAGTTAAAAGCCATGACACGCTGGCTCAAGTCTTGACTAGGATAGAGATCCAACTGAATCAAAAAGAAAGACAAAGGGGAACTCTACCAAGTCAACCATTGCCAAACCCTAGGAATCCTAGGCAAGCCAATGAGGCTCAAGACCAAAACCACTGTAACTTGGTTCATACACTAAGATCAGGGAAACAAGTTGATAATCACGTATCCATGCCACAGGACCCATCTCAGTTGTCCATTCCATCTAGTTCCACTCCATCTCTGCAAAACTCCAAAGAAACTGAAGTTGAGAAATCAGCAGGACAGGTGCACCAGCCTATAGCCCCATTTTCGAATAGGCTTAGGAGTAATAATAATGCACATATGGAGAAACTACTCGAGGTATTCAATCAGGGTAGGCTCAATATACCACTTCTTGATGCAATCCAATAGGTCCCTAGTTATGCCAAATTCTTTAAGGACATGTGCACCAAGAAAAGAAAGACAAATGTGCCTAAGAAGGTTTTTCTATCCACTAACATTAGTGAGCTATTGTCCAACCAGATCCCAGTCAAGTACAAGAACCCTGGTTGCCCTACCATTTCTTGCACAATAGGTCGAGCTGAAATCAATCGAGCACTCCTCGATTTAGGAGCTAGCATTAATTTGCTTCCTTTCTCCGTATATCAACAACTTGGATTAGGAGAACTCAACCCAACCCAAGTTACAATCCAATTGGCTGATCGCTCAATCAAAGTTCCTAAGGGAGAAATCAATGATATCCTCATACGGGTGGGAGAATTCATTTACCCAGTCGATTTCATTATTTTAGAGACACAACCTGTGTCTAATCCTAGGTCCCAAACTCCCGTCATCTTAGGACGCCCGTTCCTAGCAACCGCGAATGCAATCATAAATTGTAGAAACGGATCCATGAGATTGACTTTTGGGGATATGACCAAGGAAGTCAATATTTTCAACTTAGGTAAGCATCCCTACGACAAGACCGACCAACCCTTTGAGGTTAACTTCATTGAAAACATGACGAGTGAGCACAATGAGGAGATCATACTAGAGTGAAAGGAAGAGGAAGAGTTAGAATCAAGTGATCTCAACCTTGATGAGATTGAATGGGCAGCAAATCCAAGTTCTATAGTGATGGAAAATTCAAGCTTAACACCTCCACCCATCGAGCCACCTCCTTCATTGGAGTTAAAGACCTTGCCTAAACATCTTAAGTACGCCTACCTAGGTGAACAAGAGATGTTACCAGTCATAATTGCCTCCAATTTGACTAATAGGTAAGAGGAAGACCTACTGGCAACCCTTAGGAGACACAGGGAAGCCATTGGTTGGACTATGGCAGATATCAAGGGACTGAGCCCTACGATAGTCCAGCATCGAATCCATCTAGAGGAAGGGGTTAAACCGAAGAGGGATCCACAGCATAGGCTAAACCCACTCATGCAAGAGGCTGTACAAGCTGAAATAGTGAAACTGTTAGATAATGGGATCATTTATCCCATTTTCGATAGCGAATGGTTAGCCCAATGCCTGTGGTCCCTAAGAAGTCTAGCTTTACTGTGGTAGAAAATGACAAGCATGAGTTAGTGCAAATACGATTGCCCACCAAAGTTCGAGTATGCATAGACTATCGCAAGTTGAACGCCGCCACTAGGAAAGATCGTTTTCCCCTCCCATTTATCAACCAAATGCTGGAACGATTAGCCGGTCATGAGTATTACTGTTTCTTGGACGGTTACTCAGGGTATAACCAAATCCCAATAGCCCCGGAGGACCAAGAAAAGACAACATTCACGTGCCCATTTGGGACATTTGCCTATCGTCGAATGCCTTTCGGCCTATGTAATGCCCCCGCCACATTCCAACGTTGTATGTTAAGCCTTTTTTCTGATATGGTCGAGTGCTTCTTAGAGATTTTCATGGACGACTTCTTCGTCTATGGGAATTCATTTGACCAATGTCTCCATCACTTGGAGCTAGTGCTGAATAGATGCACCGAAAAGAACTTGACCCTCAATTAGGAAAAGTGCCACTTCATGGTGCAGCATGGGATTGTCCTAGGTCTTGAGATATCTACGGAAGGGATCAAAGTAGACAAGGCTAAGGTGGAGATCATAGCCAAACTTCCAATTCCACGATACGTGAAGGACATTCGTTCTTTCTTAGGACACGCTGGGTTTTACCGTAGGTTCATTAAGGATTTTAGCAAAATTGCTAGACCCCTTACAAACCTCCTAGCTAAAGACGTGCCCTCATCTTTGACGATATGTGTAATAGCGCGTGGGAGAAGTTGAAATTGGAACTCATCTCTGCACCTATCATCTCATCTCCGGACTGGTCCAACCCTTTTGAGATCATGTGCGATGCCTCCGATTTTGCGATAGGCGCTGTCTTAGGACAGCGCAAGGATAACAAGTAACACGTGATCTATTATTCAAGTAGGACACTCAATGACGCCCAAATGAACTATACTATAACCGAGAAAGAATTCTTGGCAGTAGTGTTCGCTTTGGAGAAATTCCGCCCATACCTACTTGGGACCAAGACCACGATTTTCACCGACCATTCTGCACTTCGATACCTAATGCTAAAAAAGGATGCGAAGGCCCGACTCATTCGTTGGATCCTCCTCCTTCAAGAATTTGATCTCGAAATTTGAGATAAAAAAGGTGTTGAAAATGTTATCGCAGACCATCTCTCTCGTGTGCCAAACGCACCTTCTGACGAACTGCCCATCAATGACAATTTTCCTGATGAACAACTTCTAGCTATCTCTAAGGAATCATGGTTTGCCGACATAGTAAATTACTTAGTCACAAACCAAATACCACCTAATTGGTCAAAACAGGATAGATACCGATTCTTGTCTCAAGTTCGGTATTACATATGGGAAGATCCTTACCTTTTCAAATATTGTAGCGACTAAATTATTAGGAGATGTGTCCCCGATGAGGAAACTAGAAGCATTCTAGCCTTTTGTCATGAATTTGTTGGCCCAAAGGCCTTCCACTCTAGTTTTGATGATGATTAACTCATGTAGTTATGTGTACTAATTATCTTGTGATGTTTAAGTTTCAGATCATTAATCAAGATATTAGTTGGTGAAAGCTTCCACACATCTTTCACATGTTGATTCAAGAGCCCGAGCGTCAAAGATCACATATAGCACTTGCTCGGTGGATCAAAGAGTTTTGGATCGAGTCGGCTTGGAGATTGCGCTCTACAAGAAGACATCGGTACCTTAGTCTAGTTTTGTGTTTAGATCCAAATTGTAAAGATTAGAATAGTATGATATGCTCAAGTTCACAACACACACGTTTCATGTTTTGGTTTTCGGTTTTTGGTTTAACCGATCTTAGTTTGCATGAATAGATATTATATCAAAACAAGTTTACATGGTTTAATGTATATTAGATTTGTTCTATATACATGCATGCTTCAACTCTTAGACAAACTTACTTTGATATACCTATTTCATGTGTTTTAGGTTTTGTGTTTTAACAAAACTTATTTTTGGAATTTAAGACAAAAACTATGATATATATATGTTTCATGTATATTGGATTTCTATCCATATGCATCATGCTTCAAAGTGTTTAAATATCATGTTTTTGTATTTGGAAGAGTTTTGGACAAAACGTATTTTCTATTCAAAATCCAAGTTTTAGAAAATACAGTTTTTGGATTTTGATAAAAATAATAAGACACAAAAATAGTTCATATTGATTGATATTTGAGCTAAACTTTTTACCACATGTTTATGTATCAATGCAAAATGATAAAACTATTTTTGGTGATTTTTTAGGAGTGTTAAAAGATTTTTTAACAATATCTTTAAACTGTTTTTCTGACCAGTTTTCTGTTCCAGACTTCAATCAGTCGACTTATTCTCTGAACAAGTCGACTTGGCCTGAAGTCGGTCGACCGGGTCGGTCGACCGACGTGCACAAATCTGTGCACGTTTGGCAGACAGGGACGGTCGACCGTCACGGTCGACTGGGCTGAGAGCAGAGCTCTCTGTTTGTTTGGGTCGACCGGGGCGGTCGACCGGTAGCAGCCAACGGGCAAAAATTGACCGTTGGGCGGTCGACCGGACCGGTCGACCGGCAGTTCATTTCTGGCAATTTTTCTGCCAACGGCTATATTTTTCTGGGGTCTATAAATACCCCATTTGTAGCCTGTTTTCTCTAAGATTTTTTGTGCGAATTTTTTCTTACTCTCTGGTGTTTTCACTGCAATCAAAAGAAGTTTTTGGACTTGAATTGAACAATTCTTTTGGTGTTTTTGCTAGGATTTGGAAAATCAAAGAAGAGAGTTTTTGGAAAAGCTTTTGATTGAACTTCACCATCTTGATTTCTATTATTTCCCAAGGATTTTTCTTTGTGATTTTGATTTCCATTCCATTGGTTTTCTCCACACTTGAGCTAAAATCTACTATCTATTCTATAGGTTATTTGTGTGGGAGAAAGAGATTGTTTGTGGTTGTTTGTTAGACCACCAAGTTAAAAACCCAATCTTTGTTTGGCTTTGTGCCTTGGGTTGTATCCCTCAAGTTGTGAGGTGATCCTTGTTTGCTTTGTGCTAATCCCTCAAGTTGTGAGGTGATTATTTTGTTGGATTGGGGCTTGCCTCAAGGAGGAGGTTGTGGTTGTAAAGAGAGGAGTTGGGTACTCCTTGTGAGAGTTCTTTGTGGACTTGCTAGTGGATTCGAAATCCTTCGTGTGTCGAAGGCGGGGATGTAGAGCTGGGTGCTCGAACCTCGAAACACATCTTGTTGTTTGCGCTTGATCCATTGACTCTCTCTCTCTCTCTATCTCTCTCTTTACTTTGTGCCTTGTAATTATTTATATTGTGCATTCATATTTGCTTGGCTTGGTTGTGTGTGCATCATTTGTTGATCACACTTGAGTGTATTGCAAATAAGTTTTTAAATTCCGCATTTAGTTCATAGATTAGCCACATCACCTATTCACCCCCCCTCTAGGTGACTTTTCAATTGGTATCAGAGCTAGTGCTCCTGATATTTAGGTTTAACCACCTAGGAGTGAGATCTTGGTTTGCTAATCTTCATTTGCATTGTTCATTTGCACTCATTTAGTTTGCACTCATAGATAGCCCTCCTATGTTTGACCATTTTAGACTTGACACTTGGAAGGTAAATATGAGTAGGCATTTAAAAAGCCTAGGACATCTAGTTTATCAAGCCTCTACTCAAGAATCATTCCCTAATAATAGCAAGCATAAAAAGGCTAATGCATTAGCACTTAGAGCACTTAGAGCATCTCTTAATGAACATCTTTTATCAGTTTTTGATCATTATGATTCGGCTTTTGCAGTTTGGAGCTTATTAACTTCTCCCGAGCTTCCAAGGATTATTAACAAGATGAGGAGATCTATGAGCCAAAAGTCCGAAGAGCATTGCTTCATGGTCCAAGGGAATAACTCCCTTGAGGTACAATCGGACACTCAATTAGATGATAGCTCTAGTTCCTATTGCCATGGTTGTTTTGAAGTTCAAACTTTAAATTTGGAACTTGCTCAAAAGCTTGAAAATTTCTTGGAAAAACACAATCTTTTGAAAGAGGACAACCTTGTTTTGAAAAATGAATTAAAGGATTTGTGTTCTAATTTTGAATTGGTTTTGCAAGAAAAGGAAGAGATTGCAAGTGAACGTGACTCACTTAAATCTCAACTTGACCTTGCCCTTAAAGAAATTGAAGATTTAAAAGGCAAAAATGATTGTGATGATATTTTGAAGCACAATGAGATTTTATCTTCAAAATTGAATTTTACTTTTAAAGATAACCTTTTTTTGAAAAATAAAATTGATTCAATTTCAAAAGAGTTGGATTTGGTTTTAAAGAAAAATGAATCTTTGAAAATTGAAATTGATTCTCATGTGTGCCATGCTAGTATAGCTTCTTCTTCTTCTTGCACACCTATTGCATGCTCCACTTTATCTTCCACTATTGAAAATGATATAAATATTTTGAAGAAAAGTGTAGATTGTTTGGGCTCCACTTTGAGCCAATGCACGTTGAATCATTCACGTTTGGAAACCTTGGTTCGCAAGAAACAAGATCCATCTTTGCATGCACACCCATCACGGCATACACATGCTCATCACGGACACAACCATGACATGTATGCTCATGTGTACATTTGTACACATTGTGGTCGAAAAGGCCATCTTGCTAGATTTTGTTATGATCGCATCTATCATGAAAATTTAGCAACTAATCTTGTTTGGGTTAGAAAGGATACTAACCCCCGTGGACCCAAAAGGAAATGGGTACCAAAGACCACCTCTATACTTTTTGATGTAGGTGGGAGCTCTCGCATCACGTGAGAGTATTGGTGCCTTGAGGTGGATGCGTTCTAAGCTTAAAAGAGAAACATTTGGATGCTTCACTCTCAAGGGAATTTGGTGGGAGGACCACCGTGGTTTGGAGAACTAGAGATGCACCTTCATCGGTTTTGGTATCATTCTCTAACTCCCATTTTTAATTGCATGCTTTTCATGTTCCTCTATTCATAGCATGTCTTGGTTTATTGATTATTATGTTCATGCCATGTTGATTAGACTAGTGATGTACATGTTCAGTTACTTAAGACACCCATGTTTTATATGAATCTTATCTTTGTGTTCTCACCTTGTTTAGTACTATCATGTATGCCCTAGATCTAATGTACATGCATATGCATTATGACCATTTGGATGTTTATGATGTTTTGTTTTGATGACTCATGTTTTATTGTTTCATGACTAGTATGATATTTGTCATGTTTATTAGACTTATGCTTTACATGATTAGTTGTTGAGACACCCATGTTTTGTATGGACCCATATTTTGTGTTCTCTTTATGTTTTAGCTATCATGTTAATCATAGATCTAATGCACATGTCTTTGTCATGCTAATCATATGGTTGACTATGACTTTTTTTTTTTGTTCATGTTTTGATTATCATGTTGGTTTATGATTCCCGTTTCATGCTTCATGTGTTGACTACTTGCTTGAATGATGGTTTTCATTAAAACTAGGATTTATACTTGTACAACGAGTGAGCTACAAATAGACCTTTATATATGTTTGTGCTTGAACGCTCATGTGTATTCATTTGATGTACTAGTATAGTCTAGTTTTGATGATTCTTGCATTTGACTTGTATTCACTAGTTTACATGTTTTGTTTTAACTTCATGTATATGTCCATCTTGTCCAAACTATCATTTATACATATACATCCTTGAGCCACGTGCCTTCATGCATATACTTTTGTGGACTCATTGTGTTTAGGATATGTATGTATACTTTAGTTTGTACATGACATACATATGCCTTGAAGTTTAAATCGTTTGGATGAATTTCATGTTTGCTAGGTGATTTCACATTTATGATGAATTTTATGTTTTAAGATGATTTCAATTGATGATTTCACATCCTAGATGAATTTCATATTTTCAATATTGAGCTTGATTGTCCATTTTCATGTTGATATGTTTCTCACAACACTTGTACACTCACCTTATTTAATGCTTCCTCATGACTTAGTTTTCATGAGTACAAATTGTGCTATATGGATTTTTGAGTGTTTTAGTGCCATGTGGTTTACATGTGTCTTCATGAAAAATTTTTTTTTTGTTATTCCTTATTTGAAGGATCTCGTACTAGTTGATTCATATAACTAGTTGTGATATTCTTCCTTGGTAGTAGTTTTCAAACATATTATAGTTGTAAACCTATTTTTGAAAACCCCTACCATCTAAGGGTGGTTGGATGGGAGATCATGCTCATGTATGCTTTATAGTGAAAATCATAGTAAACTTGAACATGAAATGGGTGGTAGGAATATGAGATATACACTTGATCTTATTGATTGTTTCAATTGGTATCATTGAATTCTTTCAATTGGTATCAATATTGACATTTCTTGTATACTCATATATTTGTATGTATGTATGTTTACATTTCTAAGAATATCAATTTCAATTGGTATCTAATTTTTATACATATATATGTTTTAGTTGTGCTTACTATATCCCTATATCTTTAAGCACAATTCTTGTTTATGATGATAAGCTTGAGTTTCACATTTGTTTCAATTGATTTAGTTTTCAATTGGTATCTTAATTCGAGCCTTATCATAGTTTTATTAGTATTTCATAAAGGGAGAAAATCTTGTATTTCTTCTTTCAATTGGTATTTTGTATTCCACTCCCTTGTTTTATGATAGAAAATAATGATTTCAATTGGTAAAAAGTATAGTAATCTCAATTGGCAATAATTTCAATTGGTATCAACTTTTATGTTTAGAAATTCAAATTTTGTTATGTTTAATTTCAATTGATATCAAGATTGTTTATTTACAATTGGTATGTTGATTGTTTACTTATCAATTGGTATCAAGATTTTTGTTTTTCAATCGGTATATGTTTTTATTAGTTTTGTTTTTAACCCCTTTGTTGATGATTGACAAAAAGGGGGAGAAGAATTTGAGTTTATATGCATGTTTGTATGCATGTTTTATGTTTTATGTGTTTTTATTAAGTTCAATTGGTATCCAAAGTATTATTTAAAGAACATGTTTAGTTTTGGTATCAAGAGCTTGTGAAAGAGATCATTAGATAGATCATTAGATCATGAGTTTTGTTTTGCATATATTGTGTTTAATTGATATCTAGAGCATGTTTATTTGTTTAGTTTAATTGGTATCAAGAGCATGTTTATTTGTTTTTGCTAATTGGTATCTAGAACATGTTTATTTGTTTTTGAAAATGTTATTGGTATCTTACATTGGTTTCTAGAGCCATTTATTATATTATGCATTTCTATGCATGTTTCATGTTTCATAATTTCATTGGTATCTAGAGACATTTATTAGTTGTTTATCCTATGCATGAGTTAAGGGGGAGCTTCTTTGAAACTTAACTTTAATCCATGCATATATAACTCCATGAATTTTGTCATCATCAAAAAGGGGGAGATTGTTGGCCCAAAGGCCTTCCACTCTAGTTTTGATGATGATTAACTCATGTAGTTATGTGTACTAATTATCTTGTGATGTTTAAGTTTCAGATCATTAATCAAGATATTAGTTGGTGAAAGCTTCCACACATCTTTCACATGTTGATTCAAGAGCCCGAGCGTCAAAGATCACATATAGCACTTGCTCGGTGGATCAAAGAGTTTTGGATCGAGTCGGCTTGGAGATTGCGCTCTACAAGAAGACATCGGTACCTTAGTCTAGTTTTGTATTTAGATCCAAATTGTAAAGATTAGAATAGTATGATATGCTCAAGTTCACAACACACACGTTTTATGTTTTGGTTTTCAGTTTTTGGTTTAACCGATCTTGGTTTGCATGAATAGATATTATATCAAAACAAGTTTACATGATTTAATGTATATTAGATTTGTTCTATATACATGCATGCTTCAACTCTTAGACAAACTTACTTTGATATACCTATTTCATGTGTTTTAGGTTTTGTGTTTTAACAAAACTTATTTTTGAAATTTAAGACAAAAACTATGATATATATATGTTTCATGTATATTGGATTTCTATCCATATGCATCATGCTTCAAAGTGTTTAAATATCATGTTTTTGTATTTGAAAGAGTTTTGGACAAAACGTATTTTCTATTCAAAATCTAAGTTTTAGAAAATACAGTTTTTGGATTTTGATAAAAATAATAAGACACAAAAATAGTTCATATTGATTGATATTTGAGCTAAACTTTTTACCACATGTTTATGTATCAATGCAAAATGATAAAACTATTTTTGGTGATTTTTTAGGAGTGTTAAAAGATTTTTTAACAATATCTTTAAACTGTTTTTCTGACCAGTTTTCTGTTACAGACTTCAATCAGTCGACTTATTCTCTGAACAAGTCGACTTGGCCTGAAGTCGGTCGACCGGGTCGGTCGACCGACGTGCACAAATCTGTGCACGTTTGGCAGACAGGGACGGTCGACCGTCACGGTCGACCGGGCTGAGAGCAGAGCTCTCTGTTTGTTTGGGTCGACCGGGGCGGTCGACCGGTAGCAGCCAACAGGCAAAAATTGACCGTTGGGCGGTCGACCGGACCGGTCGACCGGCAGTTCATTTTGGCAATTTTTGCTGCCAACGGCTTTATTTTTCTGGGGTCTATAAATACCCCATTTGTAGCCTGTTTTCTCTAAGATTTTTTGTGCGAATTTTTCCTTACTCTCTGGTGTTTTCACTGCAATCAAAAGAAGTTTTTGGACTTGAATTGAACAATTCTTTTGGTGTTTTTGCTAGGGTTTGGAAAATCAAAGAAGAGGGTTTTTGGGAAAAGCTTTTGATTGAACTTCACCATCTTGATTTCTATTATTTCCCAAGGATTTTTCTTTGTGATTTTGATTTCCATTCCATTGGTTTTCTCCACACTTGAACTAAAATCTACTATCTATTCTATAGGTTATTTGTGTGGGAGAAAGAGATTGTTTGTGGTTGTTTGTTAGACCACCAAGCTAAAAACCCAATCTTTGTTCGGCTTTGTGCCTTGGGTTGTATCCCTCAAGTTGTGAGGTGATCCTTGTTTGCTTTGTGCTAATCCCTCAAGTTGTGAGGTGATTGTTTTGTTGGATTGGAGCTTGCCTCAAGGAGGAGGTTGTGGTTGTAAAGAGAGGAGTTGGGTACTCCTTGTAACGCCCCGATCCCGGCGGATACGGGGACGTCACTGCAACGTATATACGTAGGTCAGAACTACCCTCCCGTATATACGCTAAGCATCAGTACAGACAAGAATCAGAGTACGGAAGCAATGGTGCATTATACATTCCAACACATGAGTACAATTACAAAGTTATCACCAGAAGTGATCCAATATTACATGAATATTACATCACTGATATGCGCAAATGCGGGAATACATGGAAATGTACATATATGAACAGTATAAAGGACTTGAAAATGTACAAGTATAAACAGAAAAGGGTACTCACGAGTTTATAAAGGAAAACTCGAGAGACCCACAAGGGGGCCTGGAAGGATGGAGCTCTGGATGATCGGCTGGGGATCCACGCTACCGCTGCGCCACTCTGATCCACAACAGGGAGAATCTACACGCTCCAAGCTCCAAGACCTGGACATGAGGATCCAGGGGAGTCAAATGACACTCCCCAGGCGAGTAGTACCAATACCAAGTGGCGAAGCAGGGTGAGTACAAGTATGCATATAACAAATGATATCAAGTAAGAAATACTCAGGGGACAGATAGGTTAGAGCAGATATGAATTGGTGTGGCATAATAATCATAAAACAGGAAATTCGAATAAAACCAAGGACGAGTAAATCTGATTGTATGGTTTTAGATCACGGTTCTATGAGACTAGTACATCGAAGGAATAATCCAAACAAGGAAACCCTCATCTATATACCTTTATCTCATATCATCGTAATCTAAGCACATACAACCTGAGTTACAAGGTGGTCATAACATAATACTCATAAAACAGGAAATCCGATATAAAGTCCGGAACAAGTAATTATGGTAAGGCACATCACAGATTCATAGCCGTTTAAGTTGCAGGCTTTAGTATGCGTCCCATTCCACATACCTCTACTTACAACTTAAAGAGCCGGTTATTACGACACTTTATTATTACTCGTCTTACCCTGATATCTAGCTATGTGAACTAGCGTCCCAACGCACATAGATCCATATCCGAGTAAAACAAGGTTGTTATTGGAAACTAGCGGGGGTATCAACGAACTATGTTTACAGTGGGTCCCGTACATACCCAGGACCACGGCCCAGGATTGTTCCGTTGCATGGTAACGGAAACCAGCCGCAAGGCTAACAGGAGGGACTTTTGTATGCCCTTATCATGATGGTACCAGTAATGAGGGAGCCAGCTCTCCCCTCGGTCCCCTGGAGGCCCACAGGTCAGACCGGAACATGTAGTTGCACAACATTCCTAAAAGCCACTGTAAACACGAACACATATTGATATCCGCATGTTTCCCCCGACCCAGTACAAGTTGGTCCTTTTTAGGATTCATTAGTTTAATTATCACTTTACGGGAATAACTGGAACAGGACATGATCAGGAAATCAGGAGTACATAAGTACTATATAGTCAGGTCACTGCATATAAAGCAGGAATACAAGTCACTGATCATGATACAGGATAATAAAGCAAAGTTCCCGTAAAGGTGATAATCACAAGTCAAGTTATCATGCTGGGTGTTAAGTGATAGCATGACAGAATGATGATATTTAATAAACAACCAAGCATATCAAAGGATTGATAATAGTCAGGTTAAGTCATGGCATAACAAAAAGGGTCTTGCCAAGTAGTGGCATGCCAGGTAGTAGATGATAACCAATCAGTTGGCAAGTGATATACATGTGTTAAATAGAAACATGTAACTGGCGGTCTGAGTAATAGCAAGTGGTAACATGGAAGTGACTCAAAGTCCAACGACCACGAAGGGTCGGCCACGCATGGTATACGATAAAGAAGCAAGCATATCATAAGCATGGCACAAGTAAAAAATGAAGCTACCATAATACAAGCAATTACAGGGCGATACATGAATATGGAAATAAGAAGTGAAATACTTATCGTCCCGACGAAATGGGAAACTCAAATAGAGACGAGAGAAGAGCGAGACAACTCGCCTAAATCACCGAAAAGCCGAAAGGTCCGAAATCCACGGAACTCGGGATGCGCCATAATATATGATATAAGTATGTAGAGTGAAGAGGAGAGAGAAAGAGAGAAGGGAAGATGATGTTTGTCAAGAGACAAGTCAAGTAGTACCAATATGTGATGTAAGTCTAGAGGATAAGGTTCCTATTCAAGAAAGAAATCAACCATAACAGACAGCTAAAGTTAGTCGACTAGGTGGAAAGGGTAGTCGACTAATAGAGGGGTTAGTCGACTAACAGTCTGGTATAGTCGACTAAAACTGGGTTCCAGAGAGTTGGGTTCTGGTTTCAGGAAAAGTTAGTCGACTAGGATGGAAAGAGTAGTCGACTAACAATGATTTCAAGTCGACTAACAGACACTCTAAGTCGACTAAAACTGTGTAACAGAGAGTTAGGTTTCTGATTCAGGAAAAGTTAGTCGACTAGGGTCAAGGGAGTAGTCGACTAATCGAGGTTTCTAGTCGACTAATAAATAACCTAAGTCGACTAAAACTGTGTTCCAGAAAAGGTTACGTTTCAACTAAGGGTTTCAAGTCGACTAGTCCTTAGGTCAAGTCGACTAATCGACTGGAAACAGTACACAGAACAGATTTGTGATGGTTCTAGTCGATTAGTCGACTTGACCTAAGGACTAGTCGACTTGAAACCCTTAGTTGAAACGTAACCTTTTCTGGAACACAGTTTTTGTCGACTTAGGTTATTTATTAGTCGACTAGAAACCTCGATTAGTCGACTACTCCCTTGACCCTAGTCGACTAACTTTTCCTGAATCAGAAACCTAACTCTCTGTTACACAGTTTTAGTCGACTTAGAGTGTCTGTTAGTCGACTTGAAATCATTGTTAGTCGACTACTCTTTCCATCCTAGTCGACTAACTTTTCCTGAAACCAGAACCCAACTCTCTGGAACCCAGTTTTAGTCGACTATACCAGACTGTTAGTCGACTAACCCCTCTATTAGTCGACTACCCTTTCCACCTAGTCGACTAACTTTAGCTGTCTGTTATGGTTGATTTCTTTCTTGAATAGGAACCTTATCCTCTAGACTTACATCACATATTGGTACTACTTGACTTGTCTCTTGACAAACATCATCTTCCCTTCTCTCTTTCTCTCTCCTCTTCACTCTACATATTTATATCATATATTATGGCGCATCCCGAGTTCCGTGGATTTCGGACCTTTCGGCTTTTTGGTGATTTAGGCGAGTTGTCTCGCTCTTCTCTCGTCTCTATTTGAGTTTCCCATTTCGTCGGGACGATAAGTATTTCACTTCTTATTTCCATATTCATGTATCGCCCTGTAATTGCTTGTATTATGGTAGCTTCATTTTTTACTTGTGCCATGCTTATGATATGCTTGCTTCTTTATCGTATACCATGCGTGGCCGACCCTTCGTGGTCGTTGGACTTTGAGTCACTTCCATGTTACCACTTGCTATTACTCAGACCGCCAGTTACATGTTTCTATTTAACACATGTATATCACTTGCCAACTGATTGGTTATCATCTACTACCTGGCATGCCACTACTTGGCAAGACCCTTTTTCTTATGCCATGACTTAACCTGACTATTATCAATCCTTTGATATGCTTGGTTGTTTATTAAATATCATCATTCTGTCATGCTATCACTTAACACCCAGCATGATAACTTGACTTGTGATTATCACCTTTACGGGAACTTTGCTTTATTATCCTGTATCATGATCAGTGACTTGTATTCCTGCTTTATATGCAGTGACCTGACTATATAGTACTTATGTACTCCTGATTTCCTGATCATGTCCTGTTCCAGTTATTCCCGTAAAGTGATAATTAAACTAATGAATCCTAAAAAGGACCAACTTGTATTGGGTCGGGGGAAACATGCGGATATCAATATGTGTTCGTGTTTACAGTGGCTTTTAGGAATGTTGTGCAACTACATGTTCTGGTCTGACCTGTGGGCCTCCAGGGGACCGAGGGGAGAGCTGGCTCCCTCATTACTGGTACCATCATGATAAGGGCATACATAAGTCCCTCCTGTTAGCCTTGCGGCTGGTTTCCGTTACCATGCAACGGAACAATCCTGGGCCGTGGTCCCGGGTATGTACGGGACCCACTGTAAACATAGTTCGTTGATACCCCCGCTAGTTTCCAATAACAACCTTGTTTTACTCGGATATGGATCTATGTGCGTTGGGATGCTAGTTCACATAGCTAGATATCAGGGTAAGACGAGTAATAATAAAGTGTCGTAATAACCGGCTCTTTAAGTTGTAAGTAGAGGTATGTGGAATGGGACGCATACTAAAGCCTGCAACTTAAACAGCTATGAATCTGTGATGTGCCTTACCATAATTACTTGTTCCGGACTTTATATCGGATTTCCTGTTTTATGAGTATTATGTTATGACCACCTTGTAACTCAGGTTGTATGTGCTTAGATTACGATGATATGAGATAAAGGTATATAGATGAGGGTTTCCTTGTTTGGATTATTCCTTCGATGTACTAGTCTCATAGAACCGTGATCTAAAACCATACAATCAGATTTACTCGTCCTTAGTTTTATTCGAATTTCCTGTTTTATGATTATTATGCCACACCTGTTCATATCTGCTCTAACCTCTGTCCCCTGAGTATTTCTTACTTGATATCATTTGTTATATGCATACTTGTACTCACCCTGCTTCGCCACTTGGTATTGGTACTACTCGCCTGGGGAGTGTCATTTGACTCCCCTGGATCCTCATGTCCAGGTCTTGGAGCTTGGAGCGTGTAGATTCTCCCTGTTGTGGATCAGAGTGGCGCAGCGGTAGCGTGGATCCCCAGCCGATCATCCAGAGCTCCATCCTTCCAGGCCCCCTTGTGGGTCTCTCGAGTTTTCCTTTATAAACTCGTGAGTACCCTTTTCTGTTTATACTTGTACATTTTCGAGTCCTTTATACTGTTCATATATGTACATTTCCATGTATTCCCGCATTTGCGCATATCAGTGATGTAATATTCATGTAATATTGGATCACTTCTGGTGATAACTTTGTAATTGTACTCATGTGTTAGAATGTATAATGCACCATTGCTTCCGTACTCTGATTCTTGTCTGTACTGATGCTTAGCGTATATACGGGAGGGTAGTTCTGACCTACGTATATACGTTGCAGTGACGTCCCCGTATCCGCCGGGATCGGGGCGTTACAGGATGGTATCAGAGCGTAGGCTCTAACTTCCTCAGTACGTCCAGAGGGCAAATTAATGGTAAAGAAATTTGCAACTGGAATACTTGAGTCTTGGTTATACATTCCAACTACAAGTGCAGAGTTATCTAATTCTTGACCATCCTTCCTTTGATTCCTAATCCCTCCTATCCTTTCCCTGTTTTGGTTTTTTGAAGCCTTTATGCCAACTTAAGATATGATTAGACTAGAGAGGTAGTGGCTGGTTCAGAATGAAGCTATTATATGACCTCTTCGGCGAATTCTATGAAGCTTGGTATTCTCCAGATTGATCCTGATCTGGCTATCTTTCAGAAGTCAGCAGTCGGAATTCTCTACGGATATTCTTTCAGAGTGATTGGTGCCTGGTATTCGGGATTCTTAATTATCGGTCTTCTTTATTATTATGCTCAGGACTATCAGGATTTCCTTTATCTTCAGTATTCTGGCTTATTCTCGGAGGGCTATCAAATATGCAGTACAACTGGAATTCTAAAGATTTATACAGCCGGAAGTGCGGAGGATGATTATTGTTCAGTCGACCTGAGAGCCCTACCTATAGTGCTTCATATCTTAATTGGTATAAATTCCACCCTTGACCTCTTTGTGTTCATTTTACCCCTTACCGAAATTGCGAGGACGCAATTTTTTGTAAGGTGGATGGAATGTAACACCCCGCTCCCGGAATACGTACTTAGTTGCGTATTCAGATTTTTGATCGTATTTTTCGATTTACCTTCTGTACTTATTTTGTATTATGAATTGTTTATATGATTGTTTTGTCTTAAATTTGGATTCGTGGACTCGGAGTCAGCCCTAGTCTGAACCGAAGACCCGATCCTAATGTATTACTTGATTTGGTCTTTTCGGTAACTAGATTTGACCGATTTCAGTTTCAAATATTATTTTCCTATATTTTAGATTTTATATGATTTTCTGAAATTTTCCTGAATTTAATTAAATATCTTCAAAACCGATGTCGGCCAGTGCTGCTGACCGATTCTCGGATTTTTAGTTTACAAACAGTTAGGAAATTCTAGAAAGTCCTTTAGGCATTATTTCTTAGAATCGTATTTCTTACGTAAATACTTTTTCTGGGAATTTTATGATTTTATGAAAATTCCACCGGAGTCGGTAGCTAGCTGATTCCGGGATTTTTAGTTTTAAAACTGTAAAGTATTTCTTAAAACGGATTTCACTATAATTCTTAGATTAATATTCTTGATTTTTGATAATTATTTCGGGTCGTTCCAAGATACTTGAATTTCGGACGATTCCGGTATTTTCCCGAAAGATTTCCGCATCCGCAACCGAATCCCGGGAATCCGCCACTTTCATTATTTTTCATTTTCTCTTCCAAGAGAATAATTTCCCTTTTCCATTTTCTTTTCCTTTTCCTATTTTCTTTCTTTCCTTCCACCCTAAGTTTTCCCCAAACTTTTACAACTTCCAATTCCTTCTCTAATCTTCCAATCACTTCCACCAACTTCCTCATTAAATGCCCTCTTTTTCTCTCTCTTCCATGGCCAGCCAAGTGTGGCAAAGAGGGACACCTCATCCCCCCTTATTTGCAAAAACCCCCTCTCTTCTACTTTATTTACACCTCCTTTACAAAATCTAAAACCTATATAAACTTTTCCTTTCATTTCTATTTCCTTTTTACTTCACTTCACCAAAGAAATAGCCTCCACCTAATTCCTTCTTCATCAACTTCACCAAGGCCTTCATCTCCACCTCAACCACCAACTCCTAAACATCACCAAGGTTTTCATCTCCACTTCAACCACTACTTTGGAATTGGGATCGTAGCTTTCTTCGTCGGCTATATCGTTGAGGATCAAGTTGGTGATAATTGTCGACCGCGATCCTTCCGAACTCGTAAAGCTTCAATTAATCATTCCTAGTGAGTATTTTTACTCACCAAGACTCATACAATTCTTAGTATGTTTATGTTTCCATATCTTGTACATTTGTGTCTTTAAATCATGTTATTTGACTATCAAACACAACCATCAGATTCTGTTCTGAACTCTGTTTTCAGACCACGATTAGTCGACTTGACCTAAAGACTAGTCGACTTGAAAACCTTAGTTGAAACGTAACCTTTTCTAGAACACAGTTTTAGTCGACTTAGGTTATTTATTAGTCGACTAGAAACCTCGATTAGTCGACTACTCCCTTGACCCTAGTCGACTAACTTTTCCTGAATCAGAAACCCAACTCTCTGTTACACAGTTTTAGTCGACTTAGAGTGTCTGTTAGTCGACTTGAAATCACTGTTAGTCGACTACTCTTTCCATCCTAGTCGACTAACTTTTCCTGAAACCAGATTCCAACTCTCTGGAACCCAGTTTTAGTCGACTAGATCATACTGTTAGTCGACTAGAGACCACTATTAGTCGACTACCCCATCTATCCTAGTCGACTAACTTTGGCTGTCTGTTATAATTAATTACTATCTTAAATGTGGATCTCATACTTAGTTCATGTAATTGTATATTGTACTTCATGACTTGTTAATGAACCATTTCACCCTCTTATCATGCTATCTATTAAACCAAGGCATGATACACTTGACCTCTTGATTATCACGTTAGGGGAATGTAGTACCTGATCTCTTGTTATGTACTCCAGTTATGATTCCAGTTATGATTCTTGTTATGACTTGTTATGATCCTGCTCATTCCCCTAATCTGATAATTATGTTAATAAACCATAAAAAGGACAACTTGTATGGGGAATGGGAGGAAGTGATGGATGCCGGAATGATACCTTGCTTATAGTAATGGAATAAAATATTGACGATTCGTGTTAGTGGGACTTTGGGCCCACAGAAGATGCGTGTTAGGGGGACTTAGGGCCCTCAAACTGGTCCCAGGTGTATGGGAACTACTATAAGAAGTGATATCAGTTCTCCATCTACTTCCGTTAACAACCCTCGACTAGCTTATATATGGATGTATGTGAGTTGGGATATATACCGAGACACATACCTAGATATATGGGTCAGACGAGTAATAATAATAAGCGGTACCTTTTGTAACTCTTGTTATGCTTGTTATGACTTCCCTTATGTACCCCTGTCATGTCATGTTACTTGTTCCTGTTATGATTCTTGTTATTCCTTTTAAATCTGTTATGCGTTCCTGTTATAACCTCTTTATTACTCCGTTGTATATGCTTGGCTTACGATGATGTGAGATAAAGGTATATAGATGAGGGTTTCCTTGTTTGGATTATTCCTTCGACGTACTAGTCTCATAAAGCCATAATCTAAGCTTATACTATGTCTTTCCAACTTTAACCCGTTATGCTTCCATCTCCTACTGGTTGATATTTATTATACTGTTCTAACTCTCCTATTCTTGTCGCTTTGCCATTTGGCTATAGCCTGTTCATTGTTGGGAGGTCCTGACTCCCTTGGATTTGTATGTTCAGGTTCCGAAGCTTGGATCGAAGTGGAACCATCCACAGAGGATCTAGCTTTTCTTAGTGAGCAGGCAGACTAGTTCCAGTTTTTGTGCCAGACTTCTCTTTTTGACTCACGGGGTCTTCATCCAACTCGTGAGCCTTTTGTGTCCTTATTGTATATTGTACTTTTGGACTTGGTTGTGATAAAAGACATATGTAATGTGTAATATTTTATCATATCCTGTGATGACTTTGTATTTGTACTTTTAAGTTGGCATATTATGAATACCACGCTTTGTGTTGTACTCTGATCTTTGTTGTACTTAATGCTTAGCGTATATACGTGGGGGCACTTTCTGACCTGCGTATATACGTCGCAGTGACGTCCCCGTATCCGTGAGATCGGGGCGTTACACTCCTTGTGAGAGTTCTTTGTGGACTTACTAGTGGATTCGAAATCCTTCGTGTGTCGAAGGCGGGGATGTAGAGCTGGGTGCTCGAACCTCGAATCACATCTTGTTTGTGCTTGATCCATTGACTCTCTCTATCTCTCTCTTTACTTTGTGCCTTGCAATTATTTATATTGTGTATTCATATTTGCTTGGCTTGGTTGTGTGTGCATCATTTGTTGATCACACTTGAGTGTATTGCAAATAAGTTTTTAAATTCCGCATTTAGTTCATAGATTAGCCACATCACCTATTCACCCCCCCTCTAGGTGACTTTTCAGAATTTGCTTGCGGTGGACACTTTGGTCCCCGCAAAACTGCCGAAAAGATCCTACAAAGTGGCTTTTATTGGCCAACTTTGTTTAAAGACGCATTTGAATTTTGCAAAACGTGCACAAGATGTCAAATGATAGGAAGGATTTCTAAACGAAATATGATGCCCCTAATCCAATTCTAGAAGTAGAACTTTTCGATGTTTGGGCATTGATTTTATGGGACCCTTCCCTAATTCGTTTGGACACCAATACATCGTGTTGGCCGTAGATTACGTATCGAAATGGGTTGAAGCCATTCCTTGCAAGACAAATGACAACAAAGTTGTTGTCAAATTCTTGAAAGAAAACATCTTCTCGCGCTTTGGAACCCCTCGTGCCATAATTAGTGACAATGGTACACATTTTTGCAATAGAACTTTTGAAGCTCTTATGCGAAAATATGCCATAACTCACAAGTTATCTACGCCATACCATCCTCAAACCAGTGGACAGGTAGAAGTTTCCAATAGGCAAGTCAAGCTTATCTTGGAGAAAACTGTGAATCATAATAGGAAGGACTGGTCCACCGAATTGGTGGATGCCCTATGGGCATATAGGACTGCCTTTAAAACGATTCTAGGAATGTCTCTCTACAGACTAGTCTTTGGAAAGGCTTGCCACCTTCCTGTTGAGTTAGAGCACCGGGCCTTATGGGCAATTAAGCAGCTGAATTTCGATCTAGAAAATGCCGTGAGCTTCGGAAATTGCAAATTTCTGAACTGGAAGAATTGAGGAACGAAGCATATAACAATGCGGAAATTGCGAAGGATAGGGTTAAGGTTTTTCACGATAAGTTCATCACGAGAAAAACTTTTGTCCAAGGACAAAAAGTGTTACTCTATAACTCTAGACTTCATCTCTTTCCCGGCAAGTTAAAATCAAGATGGACAGGGCCCTTCATTGTTAAGACTGTGTTTCCACACGGAGCCATAGAGATCTACGACCCAAAAAATGGCAGTACATTCAAGGTAAATGGTCAACGTCTTAAAATCTTTTTGGAATCAGTTCCGGAAGTAAAAACAGTCATGGGTCTTTTTGACCCAATGTATCGGTAACTCTATCTCTCTGCCAATTCATGCATCCATGCATTTCATTCATATATTGGGGACAATGCATGAGACAAGTGTGGGGGAAGGGTAAAATGTAAAAATAAAAAAAATGAAAAATGAAAAAAAAAATATATATATATATATAATTTTTAATTCTTTTTCTCTTTATTTGTTCTAACATAAAAAAATAAAAAAATTAAAAAATTAAAAAATTAAAAAATTTTTATAAAAAGGACAATATTTTGACTTATCTTTTGACAGAAATCTAAGTTAGTCTTAAGAATTAGGAAAATCATGATTAAGATTTCTAAAAACTTGGTCAAAATAAATAAATTGTTGAATTTTTAGGTATAGGAGGAGAAATTGAATAAGTAATTAGTCTTGATTTTTACCTTAATGAAATGTGCATACCTAATGCATATCTAGGATTCTAAGACAAAGACTCGTGTGCCTCGCAAAAAAAAATATATAAAAAAAAACAAAGAAATTCACTAATTAAGCTGGATACATGTGCCTCAAGAAGCATAAGTATTCAAGCCTAAAGGTGATTTTATAAAATAAAATCCTTGGTTTTGTGGCCTAGTTCACTCGAATTTAAGTCCGTGGGGTGTTTTCTCACCCGGTGACCTAAAACCAACCAGTTTGGAAGTCACCGACTTTAAGTTCGCTATATGGGTGGATTAGAAAGCCTAAGAAAATTAAGAAATATTATATATGTATTAACACATCTAATAGTCAATTAGTTAGGTATGAGGGCCTCAAGAAGCCTTGATACTTACACGAAAGAAAATTAGATGAGTTATACATATTAAAAAAAAGAAAAAAATAATCATAATAATAATAAAGAGGCATGAGAGTCCAAGTTAAGAAATTCCTAGTAAAGATTCACAAGGATGCATATGACTTTTGGTAACAAAAAAGACTATACAAAAATTCAATTTTGATCCTTACGTAAAATGGATAATAATTTACTATATAAAGACTAAGTTTAAGAATGAATAAAAATGATAATTCTAAAACTTATAGACTACTTAGTCTCTTCAAACATATTTTAAATATTTTCCTTTTTATGGATTTTGTGGGTGTAATCCGTTGAAAACCCTCACGAGACAACACTCGTCCTCTAGGGTAACCTAGAAGTTTAACGGCTTGTTGCACATGCTAAGTGCAACCGTGATTCCTACGAAAGTGAGTTAGCTAGACTAGTTTTTCTTTTCTTATTCTTTTTTATTTTTACTTGAGGACGAGCAAAAAGATAAGTGTGGGGGTGTGATAGGTAGTAAAAATTGCATATTTATCACTACATTTACTATCATGTTTCCTATTTATTCTTTTCATTATGCACTATTACTTAAGTTTTGTTATTTAATGTGTGCAGGCCTTAAGTATTTATTCAAATAAAGAATAAAAGCCTAAATGAAGCCCAAAAGCCCATGTCCAAGCCCAATGCAAAAGTTGCAATTACCAAATGTCAAAGTTGTAATTACCAAGTGCCAAAGTTGCAAATACTAAAAGAAGAGGGAAGGGATAGACTTCTACTCAACCCTAAATGCTTGCAGGATGAGGATAAAGATAAAAGAAGGAGAGTGCAAAGATAAAATTCGTTTTGAAGAGATTTGGATTTAGGGTAACTTGCTTCCCAAGTTATCCCGAATTTTCAAAATAAAGAGTCGAGATGCCAGATCTAAACGAATGTACCCAGATGGACGGACCAGAGGAGGCCACGCGCGAAAGCGCGTGGCCAGGGACAAGGCTGTGGCCGCGAAAACGCGGCCAAAGCCGTGTTTCCGCGGCCAGATGGATGAGAGGGGATACCTGCTTTTGCACGAGAGTTTTACCGGGACTCTACTTCTTCTAGCTCCTATAAATACCCCTGCAGAGCAACAGAGAGGCGGATCCAGAGACGGGAAATTAGGGTTTCTTTAGTTTTTCTCTTTTCAAATTTCTGTAATCTTCATTTCGTTTTTAGCATACTTTGAGAAGAAGGAGCATTGTATTTGGACGCGATTTCAAATAAAGGTTACCTTTTTTGCCATTTAAATTCTTGTCATTTAATTTTATTTTACTCTGTGATCTTTCTAGTTGTTTTGTTCTTCTTTCTCTCACAATTCTTCATATTAAAAAAAATAAAAAAAATTAAAAATATAAAAAAAAAGATGATTAACTAATTCTAAAGTGTGGTTTGCTGATTTCTTAAACAACCTTAGAGCAGTTTAGGAATTGAATGGATTGATAATAATTTTTAGAAACCCTAGGTTTAAGACAGATTGCTTGAAGATTAAATTGATAGTTAGTTTTTCTAATCTAGGTTACACCTCTAAACTATCCTTCACAACTTCACGCTTAAGTACTTTGACAGCATAACCTTAAGGTGAGACTTTTTCTATGCAGTACTTAGAAGTTAGGATGAACACTTGTTGGATTTTTAGTAGTGCAAACTAGTTAGATTCAAATATCATTTTTTCTTGCTTGAATCTTTTCTAATAAACCTAGGATAGATTTTATGTATTTCAAGATGATATTCAATATTCAAGACTTGCACTATGGGTTGTGGTAGAAGATCAGTAAAACCACATATCTCCAATCATATATTCCAAATCTAATCTCTCTTTTGTTTTTTTCTAAGGATACAGAGAAATCGTCCGAAAAGCTTGCATCACATCCTTCCCTGTGGATCGACCCGCTTTGGCCCTTGCTGCAGCGGATAGAATTGAGACTGAGAATTCATAAACTTTAACTCTTTCTTTGCAATCTCAGTTTTTCAATCAGTGGTTGAGGAGGATGGCTGTTCGTAATTGTAGGGTATTGCGACCCTAGATCTGGTGTTTCGGAAGACGCCTTCTTCGTGCACCAAGACTTGGCGTAAGCCTGGACTATAATCCAGATATGGAGAACTGGAGGGAGGAGAGTTAACAGCATACGGTGCTCGTCTGCCCCTTGTTGGACCAAAGGCCTATCACCCTAGTTTTGATGATGATCAACTCATGAAGTTATGTTTACTAATGATTTTGTGTTTAATTAGTGACAGATTCATTATCAAGATCTTAGTAGGTGCATAGCTCAACAAAGGATAAAATGTCAAGTTTTGGAGCTAGCACGGTGTGATCCAAGGAGTTTTGGATCAAGTTTGGACCAAGTCAAGAAGATGAGATGCCTTCAAGTGAAGACTTCAAGAAGATGAAGACTTGTGTCTAGGTATAAGATTTAGTTTTTGTTTTAGTAAAAAATGTAAAGGATAGATAGTTAGTGGATTGCTCAAGTATATCCATGCACACACACTCTTGATTTAGAATTGTTTTCATAAAAGATTTTTTGGTTTACAAAAGATTTTTCATTTTGGAAAAATACAAGTTTGGCTTTTGGTATTATCATATACATATCTTTAAACCAAAACCTAGTTTAGAGCTTTATGACAAAAACATAGATATTACATTATGATTGTGTAGTGGATCATATCCATACACACTATGCTTTAAAATGAAATCAAATATCTTGTTTTTATATTTTGTGAAGTTATGAAAACCAAGTTTGAAAAATACATGTTTTGATTTTTGATAAAATTTGCAAGACGCTGAAATGATATGAATATGTTGATATATGTCTTGAAAATTTTTATCACAAGTTTGGTTTTCAATATAGAATGTTAAAACAAGTTTATAGAATTTTTGTAAGTGTTAAAAGATTTTAAAATTAATTTTTAAACCAGTTTTCCAGACCTGAAATTGGCTGACAAGCCAGTCCGGTCGACCGGGCGGTCGACCGAACCAAGGGCCGGTCGACCCACGGTCGACCGGACGTGCACAGACTTGTGCATGTCTGTCAGCACAGTGGTTCGGTCGACCGGACGGTCGACCGCTGCGGAGAGTTCTGCTCTCTGGATTTCTGGGTCGACCGGGCGGTCGACCGGAAGCTCCAACGGTCAGATTTTTGACCGTTGGCGGTCGACCGGCCGGTCGACCGGCTGCTCTGACAGACCTCAACGGTCAGATTTTTTTGACCTCTATAAAAGGGGGTTTGGTCATTGTTTTGAGCCAAGATTTTTGGGAGAATTAGAGCCAGTTTTTTCCTAGTCTTTTTCAGAAGTTTTCTCCACAAAATAGAGAGCAAATATTTCCTATCTAAAGGGAAGTTTTATCAAGAGTGTTTAAAAGAAAGTCTTTGAGTTTTTCCTCCACCTTTCACATCCTTGTTTTTCTCACACCACACTTGAGCTATCCATTGATTATACTTCCTATAGGTGTGTTGTAGTGAGAGTGCTTTAGGTGATCAAAGTGTTGTGATCACCAAAGATTTCATCTTTGTTCTTTGAGGAGACGGGCAAGTGTGCTCGTCGTTGTTTTGAGTTCGGGTGCGGACTCGGTTGTTTAAGGTGCGGCCTCGGCGAGCCGGTGGGCTTGCGGTGTGTAAGGGACTAGAGAGTTCGAGGGCTTGTAGGTGTTGCGGCACCAAGGAGAGATCCGTTGGGATCGTGCATAGTGGAAATCCTTCGTGTGTCGAAGGCGTGGATGTAGAGCAAGTGTGCTCGAACCTCGAAACATACCCTTGTGTTTGCGATTGCTATTCTCTCTCTCTCTCTCTCTCTCTTATCTCTTGTTATATCTTGCATTTCTTATCTTGTCTTTACTTTAATATGCATGATATATTCCATGTGCTCATATTGTTATATACTTGCGTGGGATTGTTGCTAACACTTGTATTCAACCAAGAGAGCCAACGCGGCACCTCAACCCATTCAAGGGGAATCAAGAGGGGTTTAGTCCAGAGCCCTGCAAAGGGAATTCGGCTACACTCTTGTGTTATACATAGTGTTTAGTGTAAAAGTTGTAATTAGGTCATAATTGTTTTTAGCTTCCGCATTATTTGCATTATTTGTTCATAAGTGACCATTAGATTTGCCATCACCTATTCACCCCCCTCTAGGTGAACTTACAATTGGTATCAGAGCTTGGTACTCTGATTTTGGTCTAACAACCTAGAGTAAAAGATCCTCATTTTTAGGCTAATCACAAGATTTGTACACACACCATGGACTTCATGTCACCACCCACCTTTGACATCCTTAACATCCAAATTTGGAAGGTTAAGATGTCATTGTACCTCAAAGCCTTAGGCATTCATGTATATCTTGCCACTACTAATAATGCATATTCTTTAGATGGTAAGAATTTTGAGGCTAATGCAAAAGCCCTTCATGCTATCAAGTCAACCCTAAATGATGATTATTTATCTAGGGTTTCTAATGTTGAATCGGCTTTTGTAGTATGGAACATCATCACCTCCCTCGGCGAAAAAGATCTATACTATGCGGGGAGTGACTCGGATGTTGGAAGCGACACCTCCAACAAGTGCTACATGGTCCAAGGGGATAACCCCCTTGAGCTAAACTCCGAATCCGATGATGAAGACATGTCATATGATGAGCTTACTACCTTTTGTCATCTTGTGCTTGAAAAATATGACATGCTTAAAAGGAAGAATAATAATTTGAAAAAGAAACTTGATTGCATGCATGTAGAACATGATACATTTAAATCTAACATTGCATGTTTAGAAAAAGATAATAAGAATTTGAAAAAGAATTTTGATGCCATGCTTAATGAAAAAGATTCATTAGAAAATAAAATGGCATGCTTAGAAAAAGATAACAAAGATTTGAGAAATGAGAATGTTTCCCTCATGTCAAAATTGAATGATTTATGTGAAGGAAACACTATTTTGAAAAAGAAAGTTGATTTGGTGGAAAAATAAAGAGAAGTTGTTTTTCAAGAAAATAAATCTTTGAAAAGAAAAATTTGTGAAAAAGAAAAGGATTTTCTTTCACAAAAGAAAAAGAAAAATGATTCTTTATCTCATCATGCTTTTCATGCCACCACTAATGAGATTAAAGATTTGAAAAATAAAATGGATGGTTTGAGTTCAACTTTGAACTCTTGTGCTTTTAATCATTCTAGGTTGGAGTCAATGTTTTCAAAGAAACAAACTCCACATGTTCATGCACATCATACCCATCATGCATATGCTTATGTTGCACAACATGATCACACTCCTACACATAAGCATACTAAGGTGTACATATGTACACATTGTGGCCGCAAAGGCCATTTAGCAAAGTTTTGTTATGACAATATTAATTCTCTAAATTTTGCTAATTATAAAAGATTTTGGGTTCCTTACAAGTCTAACCCAAAGGACCCAAGCAAAAATGGGTACCAAAACCCCCACCCCATGTTTTTGATGTAGGTGAGGGATCTCTCAAGACGTGAGAGATTTGGTGCCTTGGTAGTGGATGCACATGGATTGGATGGACACACTTTAGACGCATCGCTATCAAGGAGCTTGGTGGGACAACCACCATATTTGGAGCTTTGGAGTCGGTAACACTCTCTAAACTCCTATTTTTATGTACATGCTTTTAATTTCATGTATCATATAGCATGTTCACGTTTTATGATTTATTGTACTTCATGTGGTATGAACTAGTTTAAATGTAGATTTTATCAAAACTCGCATGTATACATATACAATTAGTGAATTACAATTGATTCATATATGATTGAACTTCATGCTCACTTGTACCCACTATTTGCATATGCATTGTCTAGTTTTGATGATTCTTTCATTTATACTTGTTATGCCTATTTTTATGCTTTACTTCATGTATATATATTTTTAATTCACATCTAATAAATATACATGTATACCCGTGAGTCTCTTGCCTTCATGCAAACATTATTAATAGACTCTTTTATATTTGGGATATGTATGTGTATTGTTAGGATTGGATTAATCATACATATACCATGAGATTAATGTTTTGATGAAAAATGATTTTTTCGTGTTTTTGTTAAAAAAAATGTGACTTATGATCTTTTTGAGCTTCATTGTCTATTTTCATAAAAATGCTATTTACATGATAGTTTGACACTCACACTTTTGTTAAAAATTATTTTGAGCCATATAGACCATGAGTGCTTAAATTTTTGTGTATCTAGTTATGTTTATGAAAAACATAAGTTTTGTTATATTTGAAGGATCTTTAACTAGTTTTTCAAAAACAAATTATACTAGTTATTTGTTCTTCAAATAATTTTTAAGATTGACACATGATTCTATTTTTCTCAAAATTTGATGCTTCATGTATTGAATATTAGTTTATATGTTCGTTTTATCAACACTAGGATTTATACTTATACATATCGTGGGCCACAAATAAATCTATTTATATTTGTGCTTGAATGCTTATTTGAACCCATGAAATGTGCTTGTATTGCTTAGTTTTGATGATACATACATCTTTAAACTTGTATTCTCACTTCTTGGATTTGATTTATGATCATGTGTTTTTCATTTCATGTATATGTGTATTTTGCCAAACCTTAAGATATACATGTATACCTCTTGAGTCATTTACCTTTAATGCAAATCTAATTATATGGACTCAATTGTGTTTAAGAGATATGTATGTATACTCATTGTGTTGTCAAAACATACATATATCTTGAAATATTTTTTAATAAAAAAATTTTTGTGATGATTTTCACGTTTTCTTATTTAAAGGAATATTGAGGTTAATTGACATTTTTGCTTTATTCCTTACTTGAAGGATTTCGTATTAGTTTTAAAATATTTTCATATTATCTAGTGCAAATTCTTCATTTGGTAGAGTTTTTCAAACTAAGCTTATTTTCAAATCTATTTTTGAAAACCCCTACCATCTATGGGAGGATGGATGGGCGATTATGCCTTGTATGCTTCATTGAAAATCTTTTACCTTGTGCATATGAAGGGTGGTAGGTTATGAGATATACACTTGATTTTATTGTTATGTCAATTGGTATCATTGAATCGTTTCAATTGGTATCAATATGAACTTATTTTGTATATACTCATATATTGTTTCTTATATATATATGTTTCAACTTCACTTGGTATACTCATTTCTCATACATATATATGATTTCCATGTGCTCAACTCACAATTGACTCACATTTTTAGAAGCACAAAGTTTATGATGAAAAAAAAAAAAATTTTTTTCATATGTTTACTATTGATATCAAAATAAAAAAAATATGTTGATTTGATATCTCAAAATGTGTTTTATTAAGTAAGTTCAAAATTTTTAAAAAAAAAGAAAAATTCAAAATGTTTGATTCGTATTTCCTATATGCAAGGAGAGCTTAACATCTCTCTTACATATGGATTCATGTTGAGTATATTATAAATTGAGGAGCTTGACAACTCTTCTTTATATGATATACGTGTGTAGGGGGAGCTTCACATCTCCTCTTATGCATTACATAATATGTGTTATGTGAGTTAGGGCTTGTCATCCCTTCTTCATGTAATGCATATGTGTAGGGAAGCTAACTTAGCGTCTTCCTCTTCATGAATGTATATCGCATATAAATCTTTATTGATTGATTTGTTTCACCCCTTCTTGATCTTTTTGACAAAAAGGGGGAGAAAAATTTTATTTGATTTGATTTTACTTTGAACCCTTTGTTGATGATTGACAAAAAGGGGGAGAAGTATTTGAGTATATGCATGTTTTCATTGCTTAAGGGGGAAGTAGTATTTGTCTTCCTTGTTATTTATGCATATATGTTTTGTTTTACAAATAGGAGAAAAAGATTTATTTTGTTTCATCTCCATCATTTGCATACATATTTATGAGCTTCATTGTCATATATTATTATTTATGTCTATGCATGCGTTAAGGGGGAGCTTCCTTGAAGCTTTACTTTAATCCATGTATATATAACCTCATGAGTTTTGTCATCATCAAAAAGGGGGAGATTGTTGGCCCAAAGGTCTATCACCCTAGTTTTGATGATGATCAACTCATGAAGTTATGTTTACTAATGATTTTGTGTTTAATTAGTGACAGATTCATTATCAAGATCTTAGTAGGTGCATAGCTCAACAAAGGATAAAATGTCAAGTTTTGGAGCTAGCACGGTGTGATCCAAGGAGTTTTGGATCAAGCTTGGACCAAGTCAAGAAGATGAGAAGCCTTCAAGTGAAGACTTCAAGAAGATAAAGACTTGTGTCTAGGTATAAGATTTAGTTTTTGTTTTAGTTAAAAATGTAAAGGATAGATAGTTAGTGGATTGCTCAAGTATATCCATGCACACACACTCTTGATTTAGAATTGTTTTCATAAAAGATTTTTTGGTTTACAAAAGATTTTTCATTTTGGAAAAATACAAGTTTGGCTTTTGGTATTTATCATATACATATCTTTAAACCAAAACCTAGTTTAGAGCTTTATGACAAAAACATAGATATTACATTATGATTGTGTAGTGGATCATATCCATACACACTATGCTTTAAAATGAAATCAAATATCTTGTTTTTATATTTTGTGAAGTTATGAAAACCAAGTTTGAAAAATACATGTTTTGATTTTTGATAAAATTTGCAAGACGCTGAAATGATTTGAATATGTTGATATATGTCTTGAAAATTTTTATCACAAGTTTGGTTTTCAATATAGAATGTTAAAACAAGTTTATGGAATTTTTATAAGTGTTAAAAGATTTTAAAATTAATTTTTAAACCAGTTTTCCAGACCTGAAATTGGCTGACAGGCCAGTCCGGTCGACCGGGCGGTCGACCGAACCAAGGGCCGGTCGACCCACGGTCGACCGGACGTGCACAGACTTGTGCATGTCTGTCAGCACAGTGGTTCGGTCGACCGGACGGTCGACCGCTGCAGTGAGTTCTGCTCTCTGAATTTCTGGGTCGACCGGGCGGTCGACCGGAAGCTCCAACGGTCAGATTTTTGACCGTTGGCGGTCGACCGGCCGGTCGACCGGCTGCTCTGACAGACCTCAACGGTCAGATTTTTCTGACCTCTATAAAAGGGGGTTTGGTCATTGTTTTGAGCCAAGATATTTGGGAGAATTAGAGCCAGTTTTTTCCTAGTCTTTTTCAGAAGTTTTCTCCACAAAATAGAGAGCAAATATTTCCTATCTAAAGGGAAGTTTTATCAAGAGTGTTTAAAAGAAAGTCTTTGAGTTTTTCCTCTACCTTTCACATCCTTGTTTTTCTCACACCACACTTGAGCTATCCATTGATTATACTTCCTATAGGTGTGTTGTAGTGAGAGTGCTTTAGGTGATCAAAGTGTTGTGATCACCAAAGATTTCATCTTTGTTCTTTGAGGAGACGGGCAAGTGTGCTCGTCGTTGTTTTGAGTTCGGGTGCGGACTCGGTTGTTTGAGGTGCGGCCTCGGCGAGCCGGTGGGCTTGCGGTGTGTAAGGGACTAGAGAGTCCGAGGGCTTGTAGGTGTTGCGGCACCAAGGAGAGATCCGTTGGGATCGTGCATAGTGGAAATCCTTCGTGTGTCGAAGGCCGGGATGTAGAGCAAGTGTGCTCGAACCTCGAAACATACCCTTGTGTTTGCGATTGCTATTCTCTCTCTCTTTGTCTCTTGTTATATCTTGCATTTCTTATCTTGTCTTTACTTTTATATGCATGATATATTCCATGTGCTCATATTGTTATATACTTGCGTGGGATTGTTGCTAACACTTGTATTCAACCAAGAGAGCCAACGCGGCACCTCAACCCATTCAAGGGGAATCAAGAGGGGTTTAGTACAGAGCCCTGCAAAGGGAATTCGGCTACACTCTTGTGTTATACATAGTGTTTAGTGTAAAAGTTGTAATTAGGTCATAATTGTTTTTAGCTTCCGCATTATTTGCATTATTTGTTCATAAGTGACCATTAGATTAGCCATCACCTATTCACCCCCCCTCTAGGTGAACTTACACCCCTATGCGGCTCTCGTCCCCTTCTGATCATATTAACGGATGCAGAGGGCAGATCTTGCAATACGCTCCTTTTGTGATGCTTCACATGATCTTGTTCTGATAGTCGATCAAAAACTGATCGTCGGTTTGGAGGAGTGGGGGGGATTGGTCTCAGGCAGCAATGGACTGAATGGACGGTCACCAACTGACATCCCACTTGTTGACAACAAGAGGGAGAAGTCTGGGGTAAGTCTGACTTCCGGTTGTTCGTTAAGAACTCTCGTAAGTCAGACGTAGCCGGGCTTAAGCGATTTAGCGCAGAGGCTCTGTTGGATTGCGCATAGGATGATGCCCTATTCTTTTCATCACCGCAGAGGTGATTAGCACTAAATAGTGTTTTAGCTCTATCTTCGCGACTAAGAACTTTGGGAACGCTCTTGGTTGCTGAAGCTGCATAAGCACCGCTATCAACACTTAGGGACGATCTCTTAGCTCCGCTGCGAAAAGCGAGCTTAGTGCTTGATGAACTGGGGAGCGGAACACACTGTGGTGCTTTGTCCGCTACCTTGCTGCGAATGACGTTAGCACCGGTGGGTGCTTTAGTTCTAGCCTGGCGGCTGGGAACTCCGCGCGTACCCTGAGGTACTGGCGTTATGTCTGCCACGCCATCAGTAGCTTCGCTCATAAGAACGAGGTTGACGCGAGGAGTTACTGCTCCTGAATTAGGCGAAGGTATAGTCGCCGTTTTAACTTCGTGGCTGATAGTCTCAACGAAGCAGACAGGCATCTTGCCTTTATCTTCGCGGGACAGGCGGACCTGTGGCGTAGCTGCGCCTAAAACTTCATATAGAGCTTTCTGCTTTGGCCTCCACATTTGCTTTGGAAGAGGAGACCTAGGTTCGCAGGGAACCTGGCTAGCCACACCGAGGCTAAGAGGAGTTGGGAGGAATCTGGTTTCTGGTCCGAAACCTTGGCCGTCGTGACTTTTCTATGCTTCCGTGTGTGGAGCATTGGACCACCTCTAGAGAGGAGTTCTTTGAATTTTCCTTGGTCGAAATGAACGACCAGGTTTTTGAAGGTATCAGGCTTAAGATTCTGACCTTCTTTGTTGCACCAGAAGACCGTAGTAGGCTTGCGGAGAACCTTATCTATCTCGACAGAGACTTGCTTCGAAGAATTAGCCAGAGGGGTTCCGGCTATGCCAACTTTCTTGTAGTCGGGCGTAGGTTCTTGGCCAGAGTGAATGGGCAGCGCCTCAGCAGTAGACCCGAAGGTCTGATCGTCATATTGTGACACTTGATTCTCAGCAGTGAAGAATGCATTCCCCAGTGGAGTCGCCATCTTGTTTTCCATTGATTTTTGCAAAGGGGAAAACTTACAAAAGAGTGTCGAGGAGCGAAATTACAAGTAATTCTTTGTAGTAAAAAGACTACAGGTAGATCTCCTCTGAGATTTCTGGGGAAGTGTGCCGGTAGGAATCTGATCAGCGCGCGATCACTTTATTCCTTTGACGATGCGATCGATCTGACAATCGGACTGCTGCCTGATGGGATTCCCTTCTTGCCTGGTTCGGGGAATCAGAGAACAGAAGGTCGGTAGAGCCCTCTTGTTACTTCACGAGCTACCTCCGCTTGGGAATTCCTTCTCGCCTGGTTCCAAAAATTCCTTGAGAGGGAGGAAGATCTTAGGGTATTAGTACCCTGATTAGAAAAGTAATTCTCTGAATTCTTGGAAGTAAGAGAGTAGATCCCTGTCCTTAGCCGTCTCTCCTCTCTTTTTTTGAGCCTCTCCCTTTTCTAGCTCTCCCCTGGTAGGCTATTTATAAGGAGGAGTAGGGGTATAATCACCCTGAAAATCTGAAAACAGATTGGGTCAATCTGTTTTACATCCGGTAAGTAGCCACGCAGTGAGGCTAGGATCAGCTTTTGCGAAGTTAGGAATAGCTGATCTTTTGATCTGCTCTGCTAGATTAGGGATACTCCCTTGATTCTTTCCAAATAACTGAAAGATCTCCCCTGATCTTCTCACTTGATTGGGAGAGTCAAAAGATCATGGCAAACAACTGCCAAATTTGATCTCAATTAGATTTGATCTCATCTAGAGATTTGATTGGTCAAAGGTGACCATAGAAGAGCCGTAGCGGAGTCGTCATCTTGTTTTCCATTGATTTTTGCAAAGGGAAAACTTACAAAAAAGTGTCAAGGAGCAAAACTACAAGTAATTCTTTGCAGTAAAAGGACTACAGGTAGATCTCCTCTGAGATTTCTGAGGAAGTGTGCAGGTAGAAATCTGATCAGCACGCGATCATTTTATCCCTTTGACGATGCGATCGATCAGACAATCAGACTGCCGCCTGATGGGATTTCCTTCTCGCTTGGTTCGGGGAATCGGAGAACAGAAGGTCGGTAGAGCCCTCTTGTTACTTCTTGAGCTACCTCCGCTTGGGAATTCCTTCTTGCCTGGTTCCGAAAATTCCTTGAGAGGAAGGAAGATCTTAGGGTATTAGCACCCTGATTAGAGAAGTAATTCTCTGATTCTTAGAAGTAAGAGAGTAGATCCCTGTCCTTAGCCGTCTCTCCTCTCTTTTTTCGAGCTTCTCCCTTTTTTAGCTCTCCCCCGGTAGGCTATTTATAAGGAGGAGTAGGGGTATAATCGCCCTGAAAATCTGAAAACAGATTAGGTCAATCTGTTTTACATCTGGTAAGTAGCCTCGCCGCGAAACTAAGATCAGCTTTTGCGAAGTTAGGAATAGCTGATTTTTTGATCCGCTTTGCTAGATGAGGGATACTCTCTTGATTCTTTCCAAATAACTGAAAGATCTCCCCTGATCTTCTCACTTGATTGGGAGAGTCAAAAGATCATGGCAAATAAGTGCCAAATTTGATCTCAATTAGATTTGATCTCATCTAGAGATTTGACTGGGCAAAGGTGACCATAAAAGATCCGCAGCGGAGTCGTTGCATTGAGCTCATGGCGGAGCTGGGAGAAGCATCTGGCGAAGTTAAAGGAAATGTCTTCAGCGGATCTGGATAACTTTGTGGCAAAGCTACCAATTACCCTTTTGCGCAGCTGTATGGGGTTTCGAGCGACGCTAACTCTCTGCGGAGTTAACTGAGCATTTCTGTGTGAAGTTGTAAGTTAGCTCGCATCGAGGCTGTGAAGGAGCTTCCTGCGATGCTAAGCATGTTGGCCCATAAGGTTACACTCTCCATTTGTTTAGAGTTTTGATGATAACAAACCAAATAGGAGCTATATGGTACTAATTAGTTTGTTAAGATAAGTTTCAGGTTTGTACCATAATTTGGAGGCCATTGCTTAGCTATTGCAAGAAATTCTAGGTTCATGAAGTAAAGAAGGCTTTTTGCACATCAAGGAAGGAACTTAGAAGAGAAGGCTCTAGCAAGGCATTACAAGGCTCAAGACTTCAAGATTGCTCAAGATAATTTATTAGATTTGTTTCTAGTTTTATAGTTTTGTTAAAGAATAGTGAATAGGTTTGAAGCTCTATCACACACGTTTTTGCGCACATCTTATTTCCAAAAATATTTCCCATAAATATGTAAAAATTATTTTAAATTAAAGCCTTTCGTTTATAAGCTCAATTTTGGGTATTAGACTTGTTTCAAATCAAGACTATGTTGTTAGATTTCAAAACCCCTTCAAAGATCTGTTTTGTTTTTGACTTTTGACCTGAGCCGGTCGACCGACCGGTCGACCGTCCCTGTGTCAGGTCAATCCGGTCGACCGTCCCAGGCGACCGAGGTTCTGGCAGCAGTGCGTATCCGTGTGCACGTTTTGCGGTCGACCGTGCGGTCGACCGAAACCTGCCTGACTGTAAGACATTAGCTCTCTGTATTTTTTGGTCGACCGGGCGGTCGACCGAGAGCCGGCAACGGCTCTTATTTTTTGTACTTCGGTCAACCGACCGGTCGACCGAGAGAGCCGTTTGAACAGTAACAGCTAGTTTTCTGAGCTGTTTAATTTTTGTCTTTTCTCTCTAAAAAGGGCTTAAATGAGATTTACTGATCCTAATACTTCCTAATTAGCCTTAAGTGAGTTTTATCTTTAAACCCTAGCCCTCTCCTATAAATAGGGGTGTTTAGGGAGAGGTTCATTACAAGAAAAATTTGCAAAAGTTTAAAAAGTTTAAGGCATTCAAAAGAGCTTTGTTTCTTGGTTTTGTGCTGAAAATTCTCTCTCATTTTCTGAAGTGTTTTCAAGAACTCTCTGATTTCTTTTTCTTTTCTCCTTACACACAAGAGCTTCATTCCTACTCATTGTTCTACAAGGATTTTTGTAAGGGAAGAGAGTTTTGCAACAAAGAGTTTGTGATCTTTTGACTACCAAGAGGGAACTTGTACCTGTGATTGTGGAGTTGGGTACTCCGGTGTATTTGTAACATCTTTGTGAAGTTATAGTGGTTAGAAATCCTTCTGGGGAAGGCGGGGACGTAGAGTTGGGTGCTCGAACCTCGGAAAAATTCTCGGTGTTTGCGTTTGGTTTACTTGCTCTTGCTTCTTACTTTACTTTCATTGCTCTTATTACTTGCTCTCTATTTTCATTGCAATATTCGTTTGTTTTCATTCATCTTGTCAATCAAAGTTCCATACAACAAGATTGCATTGTGCACCTCCAACTCATATCCAGAGGAATCACGAGGAAGGAGTTCAGAGCCCTTCACGGGGAATCCGGCTTCTAGTCTTGTTTTGAGAGATTGTTGCATCATAATTTTTAATTGTGCATTGATTAGCATTATCACCTATTCATCCCCCCCTCTAGGTGATTTTCAATTGGTATTAGAGCTTGGACTCTAGGTTTGGCTTAACATGCTTAGAGAGATCCTTAAAATTTGCTAATCAACATTTGCATTCCATCATTCATACACTAGTAAACATGGCCGATAACATCAAAATCCCTCCTAAATTTGATGGACTCAACTTCCCTATTTGGAAGGTTAGGATGACTATCTTTTTGCAATCTTTAGGTAGCTTAGTAGCAAAATCCTTGACCAAACCCTATGTAGTACCCGATAGTGATGAGAGCACATGGACCGACTTTACCTTTAGAGAATATGAGGCTAACTCCAAGGCCCAAAATTCCCTTCTAACCGCCTTGAATGAGGACGACCTTACACGGGTAATACATTGTCAATCCGCCTATGAGATTTGGCAACATTTGTTGGTCACACACGAGGGGACTTCACAAGTTAAGAGAGCTAAGATAGATCTCTTAAGGTCCCAATATGAATCTTTTAAAATGATTGATGATGAAACCATTGATTGCATGATTACAAGGTTTACTAAAATCACCAATGCTCTTTTCTCTTTACGTGATGATATCTCCAATGACCAAAAGGTGCGAAAAGTGATTCGGGCTCTTCCTTCATCATGGGAGATAAAGGCCATCACCTTGAAAGAATTGAACGACAAGGATGAAATGGATCTCATTAGTCTCATTGGGAACTTAAAAACCCATGAGATGAAAAAGAAGGCAAGAGAAGAGGCCGCTCCGCTAAAGAAGAAGTCCATAGCCTTCAAGTCTTCATCCAATCTTGAGGACGATGAAGAAGATGAAGAAGAAGATGAGGAGCTCTCCCTTCTTGTGCGAAATGTCAAAAGGATGTACCGGAAGAACAAGCTCAACTTCCGAAGAAAATTCGAAGGCAAAGAGGAGAGAAGAATTATTTGCTATAATTGCCGAAAGCCCGGACATATCATGGCGGATTGCCCGAAATTCAAGAAGAAGATGACTTCCTCCTTCAAGCCAAAGAAGCCGGTTGAAAAGAAAGCCTATAAAGCCACATGGGATTCGGAAAGCGAATCCGAAGACGAGGTGGACCAAGCGAACATGTGTTTCATGGCAAACACACCAAAGGTAACCCCTCAACCACTTGATGATGAAGATGATGAATTAAGCAAAGAAGTTATTGTACATGCTTTTGTTGAACTCTCCGAAACCTATGATAATAAAAAGATTGAATGCTCTAAATTAGAAAAGGAAGTTGCTTTTCTTAAAAATCAACTTGCTATTGTTACTAGATAAAAAGATGAAATTTCTTCAAATCTCATTTCTACTCAAAATGAATTTAGTGCTTACAAAGTTGCATGTAAAGCAAAATTTCCTAAGATTGATGAAAAAGAAATTTCTTCTTTAAAAACTAAAATGGTTGATTTTGAAAAGGTTTTGAAAGATTGTGCTTTTAACACAAAGAAACTTGAAGAAAAGTTTTCTAAAAAGCACACTTCTCATATTAAAGATTCTCATGTTAAGATCCCTCATGCTCACACTACACACCACACTCATGCTAAATCCACACATGCTCACAAATCTCACACTCACTATGCTTTTAAATATGGTAGAGTGTATAGATGCACATATTGTGGTAAGAATGGATATTTGGCTAAGTTTTGTTATGACCAAGTAAATAGATCAAATAATCTTGTTTGGGTTCATGGAACTAACTCTTTAGGACCCAAGAAAATGTGGGTACCAAAATCAAGTCCTAAATTATTTGATGTAGGTACACACCAAGGCTCCAAGACGTAGGGAGCGGTGATACCTTGATAGTGGTTGTTCAAGACACATGACATGGGACATCAACAACTTTGCAACCCTATCAAGGTACATGGAAGGTGGCACCGTCACCTTCGGGGATGACTCCAAGGGCACTATCATTGGTATAGGTAACATTCAAATTGGTGCATCTCCTATATAGAAAATGTAGCTCTTGTTGATGGTTTGAAGCATAACTTGCTTAGTATTAGTCAACTTTGTGACCGTGAATTTAAAGTTATTTTTGATGATTCTTCTTGCAAGATTTTTGATGTTAAAACAAATAATTGTATTCTCACCGGTTTTCGTGACAATAATGTTTATATCATTGATATGCTTAATTTAGATTGTTCTACTAAATGCTTGAATGCTTTTGATGAAAATTCTTGGCTTTGACATAGAAGATTAGGACATGCATCTTTTGACCATCTTTCTAGGATTAATTCCAAGGAATTGGTGAAGGGTATACCTTGCTTGAAGTTTGAGAAAGACCGCATTTGTGGTGCGTGCCAACTTGGGAAACAAACCAAGTCTTCCTTCAAACCAATCAAGGATATCATGTCAACTAGACCATTAGAATTAATTCATATGGATCTTTTTGGACCAACTAAAACTAAAAGCTTAAATGGTAGTAGATATGCATTTGTTTTAGTTGATGATTTTTCCGATTTACTTGGGTTTTCTTTTTGGAACACAAAGATCAAACTTTTTCTCATTTCAAGATTTTTCGAAAAAGGGTTGAAAAAGAAAAAGGTTTTTCGATTTTGAAAATAAGGAGTGATAGAGGTGGTGAGTTTGTTAACCAACTCTTCATGACTTATTGTGATGAAAAGGGAATCAAGCATGAAATGTCATGTCCTAGGACTCCACAACAAAATGGAGTTATAGAAAGGAAAAATAGAACACTTCAAGAGATGGCTAGGACCATGATAAGTGAATATGACCTCCCTCAATATTTATGGGCCGAGGCCGTAAACACCGCATGCTATATTTCAAATCGTATTTATTTGTGTAAAAATTCTTCCAAAACATCTTTTGAAATGTATCATTCTAGAAAACCTAATGTTGCATATTTTAAATTTTTGGATGCAAGTGTTTTGTTTTGAATACTAAAGATAACTTGGGTAAATTTGATGCTAAGGCTTATGAAGCAATCTTTGTTGGATATTCTACTACTAGCAAAGCTTATAGAGTATTCAATAGATCTTCACTTACCATTGAAGAATCCATGCATGCTAAGTTTGAAGAATCTAATGTGGTTGTTGAGAATGTTGTAGAGATTGACCCATTAGGTGAAGACATGGAGAGACTATCCTTGAAGGCTCACCCGCTCAAGAAGAAAAGCAAGAATCCATTGGTGATGTCCTAGAGGATAATGAGGAAAGCTCACAACTGCTTCCTAAAGCTTGGAGATATGCTACAAATCATCCCAAGGAGCTCATCTTAGGTGATGCGTCTAAAGGGGTAACAACTCGCTCCAAACTCCATGACGTATGTGGTAACTTTGCTTTCATTTCTCATTTTGAACCCAAAAGCATCCTCGAAGCCGAGGCGGACTCATAATTGTTGCTAGCCATGCAAGAGGAACTCAATCAATTTGAGCGCAACCAAGTTTGGCACCTTGTTCCTAGGCCCCACGATAGACCAATAATTGGTACTAAGTGGATCTTTAGAAACAAGATGGATGAGTCCGGTAATGTCATTAGGAATAAAGCTGGGTTAGTGGCCTAAGGTTACACTCAAGTTGAGGGAATTGACTTTGAGGAGACCTTTGCACCCGTAGCACGGCTTGAAGCCATACGGATGACACTAGCTTTTGCATCTTTTAAAAATTTTAAACTTTTTCAAATGGATGTGAAAAGTGCATTTTTGAATGGTTGTATAAATGAAGAAGTTTATGTTGTTCAACCTCCCAGTTTTGTTGATCATGTTCATCCCGATTTTATTTTTAAACTTGATAAAGCTTTGTATGGATTGAAACAAGCTCCAAGAGCTTGGTATGAAAGGCTTTCTAGTTTTCTCATTTCAAATGATTTTGTTAAAGGCAAAGTAGACACAACTCTTTTTACTAAGCATGTTGATAATGACATTTTAATTGTGCAAATTTATGTTGATGATATAATTTTTGATTCTACTAATGAGTTTTTATGCAAGGAGTTTGAAAAGATTATGCAATGTGAGTTTGAAATGTCTTCAATGGGTGAGCTTAATTTCTTTCTTGGACTCCAAATCAAGCAATTACAAGATGGGAACTTCATATGCCAAGCCAAATACGCAGAGGAACTCGTAAAGAAGTTTGGACTTGAAGGCTCAAAGGTTTGCAACACTCCCATGGCAACTACAACCAAGCTTGATAAGGATGACCAAGGTAAAAATGTTGATATTAAATTGTATAGAAGCATGATAGGTAGTCTTTTGTATTTGACAGCAAGTAGGCCGGACATAATGTTTAGTGTGTGTCTTTGTGCTAGATTTCAATCGTGTCCCAAAGAGTCCCATCTAATTGCGGTAAAACGCATTATTCGTTATATTAAGGGCACAATTGGAATGGGTCTTTGGTATCCGAAAACCGGAGATTTCTCAATGACGAGTTATTCGGATGCCGACTATGCGGATTGTAGAATAGATAGAAAGAGTACTAGTGGGACATGTCAATTTCTTGGTAATTATCTTGTTTCATGGTCCTCTAGGAAACAAAATTCCGTAGCTCTCTCAACCGCCGAGGCGGAGTATGTTGCCGCGGGGGCTTGTTGTGTACAAGTCCTTTGGATGAAACATACTCTCCTTGATTATGATTTGCATTATAACCATATAAAAATATTTTGTGATAATACTAGTACTATTCATATGACAAAGAATGCAAATCAACATAGTAAGACCAAGCACATTGAGATTAGATATCACTTTCTTAGAGATTATTTTGAGAAAGGAGATATAGATATTGATTATATTTCTACGGATTTGCAACTAGCCAATATTTTCACTAAACTACTTGATTTTGCTAGATTTTCTTTCATTTGTGGTGAACTTAATGTTTGTGTTATTGAATAAAAATGTTTTCATAACCCTTTTTGATGTATGACAAAAAGGGGGAGAATGAGCTTTTATGATAGAGATATAATTTCATATGGTTTTGGTTCCATATGAGTTTATATAGTTTTTAAGTTTTTGATGTGTTTTCATGAATTCTGAAATGTCTTGCAAGCATATTTCATGATTTTTAATCATATGGTTTTTGTTTGATGGTTTTTGCTTGCACCGTACATTGTTTTTATGATAGCATAATTTTAGGGGGAGCTTACTCCTCCCCTATATTTTTGCTTATAGCCTATTTGTTTTGTCATCATCAAAAAGAGGGAGATTGTTGGCCCATAAGGTTACACTCTCCATTTGTTTAGAGTTTTGATGATAACAAACCAAATAGGAGCTATATGGTACTAATTAGTTTGTTAAGATAAGTTTCAGGTTTGTACCATAATTTGGAGGCCATTGCTTAGCTATTGCAAGAAATTCTAGGTTCATGAAGTAAAGAAGGCTTTTTGCACATCAAGGAAGGAACTTAGAAGAGAAGGCTCTAACAAGGCATTACATGGCTCAAGACTTTAAGATTGCTCAAGATAATTTATTAGATTTGTTTCTAGTTTTATAGTTTTGTTAAAGAATAGTGAATAGGTTTGAAGCTCCATCACACACGTTTTTGCGCACATCTTATTTCCAAAAATATTTCCCATAAATATGTAAAAATTATTTTAAATTAAAGCCTTTCGTTTATAAGCTCAATTTTGGGTATTAGACTTGTTTCAAATCAAGACTATGTTGTTAGATTTCAAAACCCCTTCAAAGATCTGTTTTGTTTTTTACTTTTGACCTGAGCCAGTCGACTGACCGGTCGACCGTCCCTGTGTCAGGTCAATCCGGTCGACCGTCCCAGGCGACCGAGGTTCTGGCAGCAGTGCGTATCCGTGTGCACGTTTTGCGGTCGACCGTGCGGTCGACCGAAACCTGCCTGACTGTAAGACATTAGCTCTCTGTATTTTTCGGTCGACTGGGCAGTCGACCGAGAGCCGGCAACGGCTCTTATTTTTTGTACTTCGGTCGACCGACCGGTCGACCGAGAGAGCCGTTTGAACAGTAACGTCTAGTTTTCTGAGCTGTTTAATTTTTGTCTTTTTCTCTCTAAAAAGGGCTTAAATGAGATTTACTGATCCTAATACTTCCTAATTAGCCTTAAGTGAGTTTTATCTTTAAACCCTAGCCCTCTCCTATAAATAGGGGTGTTTAGGGAGAGGTTCATTATATGAAAAATTTGCAAAAGTTTAAAAAGTTTAAGGCATTCAAAAGAGCTTTGTTTCTTGATTTTGTGCTGAAAATTCTCTCTCATTTTCTGAAGTGTTTTCAAGAACTCTCTGATTTCTTTTTCTTTTCTCCTTACACACAAGAGCTTCATTCTTACTCATTGTTCTACAAGGATTTTGTAAGGGAAGAGAGTTTTGCAACAAAGAGTTTGTGATCTTTTGACTACCAAGAGGGAACTTGTACCTGTGATTGTGGAGTTGGGTACTCCAGTGTATTTGTAACATCTTTGTGAAGTTATAGTGGTTAGAAATCCTTCTGGGGAAGGCGGGGACGTAGAGCTGGATGCTCGAACCTCGGAAAAATTCTCGGTGTTTGCGTTTGGTTTACTTGCTCTTGCTTCTTGCTTTACTTTCATTGCTCTTATTACTTGCTCTCTATTTTCATTGCAATATTCATTTGTTTTCATTCATCTTGTCAATCAAAGTCCCATACAACAAGATTGCATTGTGCACCTCCAACTCATATCCAGAGGAATCATGAGGAAGGAGTTCAGAGCCCTTCACGGGGAATCCGGCTTCTAGTCTTGTTTTGAGAGATTGTTGCATCATAATTTTTAATTGTGCATTGATTAGCATTATCACCTATTCACCCCCCCCCCTCTAGGTGATTTTCAAAGCAACTTTGGCTTCTTATGCGAGACTTATCTCGTGGGTTCGTGCGAGACTAAGTGTTGAGCTAACTTAGTGTCTCTGGACCTGCTTGGGCCTTCTCACGAGATTTTCTTGGCTTACTGTCTGCTTTGCTGGATCAGTAGAGTCCAAGTTGTTGATACGTCCCCTCTTAAATGGGTGAAGAACTGGTCGTCGGCTTGTCTGCCACTTGTCTTTTGTAGATGTCAACAAGTTAGATATTGTCCAGGCCAGTTAGGAATCTTGTCTTTTTTAGAGTGTCAACATTATTGTGTTCCTCCCTTTAGTTCTACTTTTCTTCCTTTTCTTATTAGTAGTATTACCATGAAATACTAAGTAAGCACTTTTTGTATTTTCTTGTTTCAATCTCTTTTCTTCCGGACATAGTGATTGATGAGCTCAGTAAGACTCCACTTTTTTCTTTGAATATTAGGATTAATCTTAAAAAGGGTTACACTGTGTAAGAAAAGAGGTTAGAATGAAGTGCACTAGAATTTCTTCATAGAGTTTCTATTTCAGTGCATTTAACTTTAGAAATCAGATCGGGCATTTCCATATTTTACTCCCTTATGTTTTATTTACCATTGTAGCGCACATGGATAAGTTTGCCAAGAAGCACGATGGTCTCAACTTTATCTAATTTAATGAATCGGTTGACTACTTCAACAATGAAACTCCTAGCATTAACTTTATCTGGCATAACACCCATAATAATTTGAGGAATAGAGTGTTTCATGACCATTAGACACATACCATTAGACCTCTCTTATTTATCATAATTGATTTTTTCTTCAACTAAATTTTTGTCAGTAACAGCAGGGTTTATCATTTTTTTTAAGGCATAGTTTAGGTCTATAAATTTAAGAATCCTCAACTGAATTTTTGTCAGTAACAGCAGGGTTCATCATTCTTTTAAGATATAGTTTAGGTCTATAAATTTAAGAACGATGGTAACTTGATCATGCCACTTTTCAAGATTTGTACCATTTAATTTAGACTACATAAGCATGCAACTTCTCATCAATTTAATATAAATATTATATTTAATAAAATTTTATTGTAATAGCCATAAAAAAAAATTTTAGAAAATGCAACCAGTCTGACTAATAGAGATGTCAGCTAAACTTTCAGAACAAATTGTGTCTCTTTATGCCAACATTGTACTGGCCCAATATAAATACCATAAAGTCTAGATCCTATATAAGAGAATAATATTTTTTTAGGTTGATTGCCTCTTTATAGGATTGGTTCCAGTTTAAACTCTACATCGACCATATAATATATGTGATGACCTGGCCTTAATGACAACCTTTCTTTGGGCCGATTGTCACACACATGGCCCAGACAAATCTATACATCTTGCTTCTTGTTCTGCCATCGAACTAGCTGATGAGGGTAATGTAATATGGGCCTATAATGGTGACAACCTTCATTTAGGCCATTATCGCACACCAAGGTTCTCCTAAAACTTGCATTACCCGCGTCAAGTATCTGACGCCGTACATAATTCGGCTAAACAATAATCTTCCTTTGGGATGGCTATTGTCCTTATGAATTATATACGCAATTAAATAAGTCTTGTATATATTCTTTAACTTGAACATGCATATATCTTTATCTGTTTGTTATCTACTATAGTAAACATAAATATTCATCATGCTAGAGCAATACAAGCAATAACATAAACATTGATAAGGAGGAAGCATGAAAGGATACATATGAGCATGGTAAATCAACACTTCAATGTCTACTTTATGTCAACTAACATTATTTTATCATGTCTAGTTGGCTGTAATACTGTAATACTCGCCAAGAGCTGCGAAACGACTATTTACATGCCCAAAACAGAGATCAGTTGAGCCCGTAACGGCTTATTAAAGTTTTTATTAGTAAAATGGGTCTGCAGTGCTTTTTGAGTCTGTATAAATATCCGGACCCGTGTTACGTGACATCAGTATGCTATGATACTAATTGTTACTCTAAGGATCGACATTTGTGAAACTAAACAATATGACATTACTTGCAAAAGGGAAGTTATTGTAAAGCAAGTTAGCATTACCTAGACAAAAGAGTAATAGTAAATAACACGAGGATGTAACATGATTCGACCTAAACTTGGCCTACGTCCACGGAGAGAGAACTTGAAAGAGCTTTATTAATAAACTTGATACAAAGAGATCTAACATTCCTCTTGATCTCACAAGAGTATTCACTTTTCTATTGAATCTAGACCTAAATTACAAGAGTATACCTTCTTCTATGCACCTTCATCTTGCTCCTCTCTTTTTTGGCTTCCTCTAAACTTCTTCAAGATCTTCTTGGTGTTCGCCTCACCTCAACCTACTGGGTTACAACATTTATTTATAGGATTTATAATACAATTCTTACTTGGACTGTTAGATGATCTTGGCGTCGGATGCTTGAAGAATCTTGATCATGTTGGCCCAAGGGTACAATCACCCGGTTTTTAGAGTTTTAATGATTACAAAACATATATAGTTATTTGTACTAATCTTGTTTAAATGTTAAAGATTGTTTCAGGGTTCTTAGGATTCAAGATGTTTTCTTCCCTAAAGGAAGGTGGTGTTGACTCAATACGGGTTCAAGAATTCAAGTTATTCAACGATGCATTTGGATAAGCCCTAATTGAAGATCTTGTAGTCTCCTAGAACCATTGTAAGAATTAGTATGTTAAAAAGTTAGGATATGATAGTTGTGCTCAAGAAAACACACATACAAAAATATACTTTTTAAAAGACAAGTTTTTTTTTTTGGTTATGTTAGTTGTGGTGCATGTTTGATTAATATATTGTTCATAATTTTTCAAATTTTTATATTCAGTTTAAAACATGTATCTCATCTCCTATAGCATGCTTCATAACCCGCAAACCTTTTAAAAATATTTCAAAAATACTTCAAAAATTAAAAATCTGTTTTTAACCTATTTTAGGCCTTTACGGTTGACCGGACCGGTCGACCGGTTCTGTTTCAAGCCAGAACGGTCGACCATTCGGTCGACCGGGCCTTTGGTTTTGGGCGTGCACGTCTGTGCACGTCTGCCGGTCGACCACAGACTCTGCGGTCGACCGACTGCATGATCCTTACTCTCGGGTTTTGCCGGTCGATCGACAGTTCATTATTCTGTTTTAAAATATAGTCGACCGGAGCCAACGGCTCTTTGCCAAATGGCTTGCCGGTCGACTGGTCGGTCGACCGACAGTTGTCCAGATTGCCCCAACGGCTATATTTTAGATCTGTTTTATTTTCTAGTGTTTCCAACGGCTATTTCTTGTTTCCTAGTGGCTAGACTCACCCCTAATGACCTAGTATCAATTATGAATGGTATTTATCCATTCCCTATAAATAGAGGTCATTGGTCATTGGTTTTTGACAAGAAAAAATTCCCAAGTTTCAAGAGTTTTTAAGAGAAGAAGTGTTTCATTGCTTTTCATTTTCAAAGCTCTTTCAATTGCAAAAGTTTGTCAGTTGGTTTTCAAGTCTCCTTAGTCCTTACTACTGAAATTTTCTCTCACTTTACTTCTTGAGCCAAAAATCATATTCCACTCTATAAGAGGTTGTAAAAGAGAGTTTGTGGTCTTTTAATCATCAAGTGATTATTGTACTTGTGGCTACATTAACTCTGGACTAGAGGAGTGTGATTGAGGAGTTGGGTACTCCCTAGTGATTGTAATCTTTTGTGAAAATTATAGTGGATCGGAAATCCTTCTGGGTGAAGGCGAGGACGTAGAGCTGGGTGCTCGAACCTCGAAACAAATCTCTGTGTTTGCAATTGATTTTCTTGTGTCTTTCTCTTTCTACTCATTCATTCTCATATTGTCGATCTATACTCTTACAATAAGATTGCATTGCGCACCTCAAACTCTTATTTAGAGGAATCATGAGGAAGAGGTTCAGAGCCCGTCACGGGGTATACGGCTTCTAATCTTGTTTTGAGTGATCATTGCATCATCTTATTTTTAATTTGTGCATTATTTGGATATTGATTAGCACTACACCTATTCACTCCCTCTAGGTATAATTTCAATTGGTATCAGAGTAAGGACTCTAGTTTTTGGCTTCACATCCTTAGAGAGATCCTATAATTTGCTAATCACTATTTTCGTATCTTCATTCATACACTAGTAAAGATGGCCGATAACATTAAGTCTCCTCCCAAATTTGATGGACTCAACTTTCCCATATGGAAAGTTAGGATGAATATATTTTTGCAATCTCTAGGTAGCCGAGTTACTAAGTCTTTAACCAAGCCCTATAGTGCACCCCAAGGTGAGGAGGACACTTGGTCCGATCTTACCTCCATGGAATTGAGGCAAACTCAAAGGCTCAAAATGCCTTGCTTTTAGCTTTAAATGAGGATGACTTAACACGGGTTATTCATTGCAAATCCGCCTATGAGATTTGGCAACACTTATTGGTCACTCATGAGGGAACATCACAAGTCAAGAGAGCTAAAATTGATCTTTTGCGTTCTCAATATGAAAGTTTTAAAATGCAAGAAAATGAATCTATTGATTATATGATTACTAAATTTATTAAAATTAAAAATGCTCTTGCTTCACTAGGTGATGAAATCAACAACAACCAAAAGGTGCGTAAGGTGATTCGTGCTCTCCCTCCATCATGAGAAATCAAAGCTACCACCTGAAAGTAATTGAACGACAAAGACGAGATGGAGCTCATAAGTCTTATTGGTAATCTTAAGACTCATGAGATGGAGAAAAAGGCTAGAGAAGAAACCGTGCCTCAAAAGAAAAAGTCTATTGCTTTCAAGTCTACCTCCAACATCTCCAATGATGAAGAAGATGAAGAGAACGATGAAGAGCTATCTCTTCTTATGAGAAATGTAAAAAGAATGTATCACAAGAAAAAGCTCAACCATAGAAGGCGATGGGAAGGGAAGGAGGAAAAGAAAATCATTTGCTACAACTGTCGAAAACCTGGACACATCATGGCCGAATGTCCAGATTTCATGAACAAGGTATCTTCCTCCATGAAGCAAAACAAGCCGTTTGTAAAGAAGGCATTCAAAGCCACTTGGGATCAGAAAGTGAATCCGAAGATGAAGTTGACACGGCTAACATGTGTTTCATGGCAAATACACCTGAGGTAACTCCCGAACCATCTTATGATGATACTGAAATAAGCAAAGAAGAGTTATTACAAGCTTTCATTGAACTTTCAGAAAATTATGATTCTAAGAAGAAAGAATGTTTGAAATTGAAAAAGGAAAATGAAATGCTTAACAATCATATTACTATTATTACAAGAGAAAAAGATGAATTATCTTCCACTATTATTTCAACACAAAGAGATTTTGATGCATATAGAGTTTCATGCAAAGCTAAATATCCTAAAATTGATGAAAATGAGATTTCTATGTTAAAAACTAAAATAAGTGATTTGGGAAATGTTTTAAAAGAATGTGCTTTTAACAATACTAAACTAAAAGAAATGTTTTCAAAGAAACACATGCTCACTTCACATGTTCAACATAATAAACCGTCACATGCTAAAACTCCACATGTTCATCATGCCAACATATCACATGTCAAACATTCTAAAACACCACATGTTCACAAATCACATGTTCATAAACCACATGTCATTATACTTTTAAATATGAGAAAATTTATAAATGTACTTATTGTGGCCGAAATGGTCATTTAGCCAAATTTTGTTATGATCATATAAATAGTATGAATAATCATGTTTGGGTTCGAAACACTAACATCTTAGGACCCAAGAAAATTTGGGAACCAAAATCAACCATTCAATCATTTGATATAGGTACACACCAAGACTCAAAGACGTAGAGAGCGGTGGTACCTTGATAGTGGTTGCTCACGGCATATGACATGGGACATGAACAATTTTGCAACCCTATCAAGGTATGTTGAAGGTGGCACCATCATCGGTATAGGTAACATCAAGATTGGTACATCTCCTTTAATTGAAAATGTAGTTTTTGTTGATGGGTTTAAACATAATTTACTTAGTATTAGTCAACTATGTGATCGTGGTTCTAAAGTTATTTTTGATGAATCTTCTTGCAAAATTTATAATTGTAAAACTAATGAATGCATTCTCACTGGATTCCGTGAAAATAACGTCTTCATTATTGATATGCTTAATTTGGATTGCACTACAAAATGTTTAAATGTTTTTGATGAGATTTCATGGTTATGGCATAGAAGATTAGGCCATGCTTCTCTTGATCATCTTTCTAGAATCAATTCTAAGGAATCGGTGAAGGGTATTCCTCATTTGAAGTTTGAGAAGGACCACATTTGTGATGCGTGCCAACTTGGGAAACAAATCAAGTCCTCTTTCAAACCAATCAAAGATATCATGACATCTAGGCCATTAGAATTGATTCATATGGATCTATTTGGACCAACAAAAACTAAAAGTTTAAATGGTAATAGATATGTATTTGTTTTAGTTGATGATTTCTCTCGTTTCACATGGATTTTCTTTTTGAAGCATAAAGATCAAACTTTTTCGCATTTTAAGATTTTTCATAAACGGGTTGAAAAAGAAAAAGGTCTTTCGATTTTACGCATAAGAAGTGATAGAGGTGGTGAGTTTGTCAACCAACTCTTTATGACTTATTGCGATGATAATGGAATTAAGCATGAAATGTCATGTCCTAAAACTCCACAGCAAAATAGAGTCGTTGAACGGAAGAATAGAACTCTTCAAGAAATGGTTAGGACTATGATAACTGAATACAGACTTGCTCAATATTTATGGGCCGAGATCGTAAACACCGCATGCTATATATCAAACCGAATTTACCTTTGTAAAAATATTTCCAAAACTTCCTTTGAAATGTATCATTTGAGAAAACTAAATGTTTCGTACTTTAAAGTTTTTGGATGCAAATGTTTTGTTTTGAATACCAAAGATAATTTGGAAAAATTTGATGCTAAGGCTTTTGAAGCAATTTTTGTTGGCTATTCTAGCACTAGCAAAGCATATAGAGTGTTTAATAAATCTTCACTTACTATTGAAGAATCTATACATGTTAAGTTTGAAGAGTCTAATGCATTTGTTAAAAATGTTATAGAGATTAATTCTTTAGGTGAAGACATGGAGAAAATATCCTTGATGGACTCACCCATCCAAGAAGATAAGCAAGAACCAAATGGTGATATTCAAAAGGATGAAGTGGAAGGTCAAAAGGATGAAGTGGAACCATCACAACCACTTCCTAAAGATTGGAGATACGCTACATATCATCCCAAAGATCTCATCATAGGTGATGTATCAAAGGGGGTAACTACTCGCTCCAAACTCCATGACTTGTGTGGGCATTATGCATTCATATTTCATTTTGAACCCAAAAACATCCTCGAAGCCGAGGGTGACTCATATTGGTTGCTTGCTATGCAAGAGAGCTCAATCAATTTGAACACAACCAAGTTTGGCATCTTGTTCTTAGACCCCATGATAGACCAATTATTGGTACTAAGTGAATTTTTAAGAAAAGTTGGATGAGTCAGGAAATGTTGTTAGGAATAAAGCTAGGTTAGTGGCTCAAGGTTACACTCAAGTTGAAGGAATCGACTTTAAGGAGACCTTTGTACCCGTAGAACGGCTAGAAGCCATACGGATCACACTAGCTTATACATCCTATAAAAATTTCAAACTTTTCCAAATGGATACAAAAAAGTGCATTTTTAAATGGTGTTATTGAAGAGGAAGTATATGTTGAACAACCCCCCGATTTTGTTAATCATATACATTGAGATTTTATTTTCAAACTAGATAAGGCATTGTATGGTTTAAAACAAGCTCCAAGAGCTTGGTATGAAAGGCTTTCTTCCTTTTTTTTATCAAATGATTTTGTTAAGGGCAAAGTAGACACCACTTTATTTACTAAACATGTTGGTAGTGATATTATTATTATACAAATCTATGTTGATGATATCATCTTTGGTTCTACTAATGAATCTCTTTGTAAGGAGTTATAATCTTGTATGCAGCATGAATTTGAAATGTCTATGATGGGTGAATTGAACTATTTTCTTGGACTCCAAATCAAGTAAAGGAGTGATGGGATCTTCATAAGTCAAGTCAAGTACACTAAGGAACTCATCAAGAAATTTGGACTTGAAGGCTCAAAAACTTGCAACACTCCCATGGCTACCACTATCAAGCTTGACAAGGATGACCAAGGTAAGAGTGTTAGACATAAAATTATATAGAAGCATGATTGGTAGTTTGTTGTATTTTACGGCCAGTAGGCCGGATATTATGTTTAATGTGTGTCTTTGTGTTAGATTCCAATCTTGCCCTAAAGAATCTCACTTGATTGCGGTAAAACGCATTATTCGATATCTTAAGGGCACTATTGGAATGGGTCTATGGTATCCGAAGACCGGGCAATTCTCAATGACGAGTTTTTCGGATGCCGACTATGCGGGTTGTAGAGTAGATAGGAAGAGTACTAGTGGAACATGTCAATTTCTCGGTAATTATCTTATTTTATGGTCTTCTAAGAAACAAAATTCGGTAGCCCTCTCAACCGCCGAGGTGGAGTATGTTGTGGCGGGGGCATGTTGTGCTCAAGTCCTTTGGATGAAACATACTCTCCTTAATTATGATTTGCATTATGACCATATTATAATATTTTGTGATAATACTAGTACAATTCATAAGACTAAAAATGTAAATCAACATAGTAAGACAAAGCATATTGACATTCGATATCACTTTCTTAGAGATCATTATGAGAAAGGTGATATTGAAATTGATTATGTTTCCACCGATTTTCAACTTGCCGATATTTTCACTAAACCACTAGATTATAATAGATTTTTCTTTATCTGTGATGAATTAAATGTTTGTGTCATGGATTCATAATTGTTTTTCAATCTTGTTTTTGACCCTTTTTGATGCATGACAAAAAGGGGGAGAAAGAGTTATTGTTGAGTTATTGTTATTGTTATTGTTTCTCATGTCATTTTCTTTCTCATGCAAACTTTGCAACATTTATATTCTTGATATATATATATATATATATATATATATATATATAGCATGATTTGAGGAGGAGCTTCCAAGCTCCTTTTCCCATTTTTTTGTTAAATAACTCATATGTTTTGTCATCATCAAAAAGGGGGCGATTGTTGGCCCAAGGGTACAATCACTCAGTTTTTAGAGTTTTGATGATTACAAAACTATATAGTTATTTGTACTAATCTTGTTTAAGTGTTTAAGATTATTTCAGGGTTCTTAGGATTCAAGATGTTTTCTTCCCTAAAGAAAGGCGGTGTTGACTCAATACGGGTTCAAAAATTCAAGTTATTCAACGATGCATTTTGATAAGCCCTAATTGAAGATCTTATAGTCTCCTAGAACCATTGTAAGAATTAGTATGTTAAAGAGTTAGGATATGATAGTTGTGCTCAAGAAAACACACACACAAAAATACACTTTTCAAAAGACAAGTTTTTTTTGGTTATGTTAGTTGTGGTGCATGTTTGATTAATATATTGTTCATAATTTTTCAAATTTTTATATTCAGTTTAAAACATGTACTCATCTCCTATAGCATGCTTCATAACCCGCAAACCTTTTAAAAATATTTCAAAAATACTTCAAAAATCAAAAATCTACTATTAACCTATTTTAGGCCTTTACGGTCGACCGGACCGGTCGACCGGTTCTGTTTCAGGCCAGAACGGTCGACCGTCCGGTCGACCGGGCCTTTGGTTTTGGGTATGCACGTCTGTGCACATCTACCGGTCGACCGCCCGGTCGACCGACAGACCCTGCGGTCGACTGATCGGTCGACCGACTGCATGTCCTTTACTCTCGGGTTTTGCCGGTCGACTGGGCCGGTCGACCGACAGTTCATTATTCTGCTTTAAAAATAGCCGGCGGTCGACCGGGCGGTTGACTGAAGCCAACGGCACTTTGCCAAATGTCTTGCCGGTCAACCGGTCGGTCGACCGACAATTGTCCAGATTGCCCCAACGGCTATATTTTGGATCTGTTTTGTTTTCTAGTGTTTCCAACGGCTATTTCTTGTTTTCTAGTGGCTAGACTCACCCCTAATGACCTAGTATCAATTATGAATGGTATTTATCCATTCCCTATAAATAGAGGTCATTGGTCTTTGGTTTTTGACAAGAAAAAATTCCCAAGTTTCAAGTGTTTTCAAGAGAAGAAGTGTTTCATTGCTTTTCATTTTCAAAACTCTTTCAATTGCAAAAGTTTTTCAGTTGGTTTTCAAGTCTCCTTAGTCCTTACTACTGAAATTTTCCCTCACTTTACTTCTTGAGCCAAAAATCATATTCCACTCTATAAGAGGTTGTAAAAGAGAGTTTGTGGTCTTTTGATCACCAAGTGATTATTGTACTTGTGGCTACACTACCTCTGAACTAGAGGAGTGTGATTAAGGAGTTGGGTACTCCCTAGTGATTGTAAACCTTTATGAAAATTATACTGGATCGGAAATCCTTCTGGGTGAAGGTGGGGACATAGAGCTGGGTGCTCGAACCTCGAAACAAATCTCTGTGTTTGCGATTGGTTTTCTTGTGTCTTTCTCTCTCTACTCATTCATTCTCATATTATCGATCTATACTCTTGCAACAAGATTGCCTTGCGTACCTCAAACTCTTATTTAGAGGAATCACGAGGAAGAGGTTCAGAGCCCATCACGACGTATACGGCTTCTAATCTTAATTTGAGTGATCGTTGTATTATCTCATTTTTAATTTGTGCATTATTTGGATATTGATTAGCACTACACCTATTCACCCCCCCTCTAGGTGTAATTTCAGATCAATCCTATAAGGAGTTGATCTCCTTGATCTAGAATAACTCTAGACCTATAAACATTTGAAATAAAACTTCATAGAATAGTATCTGAATCCTATTCAAACTACACTAGAAAAGAAAACTCGTACGCCTCTGAAAAGGAAACGGCTCATGCTTCAAAAACAGCTAATTTGTTGACTTATCATGCAGAGTATTCGGCCACTCCTTCCATTAGTCGACTTATAATTCTTATTAGTTGAAAACTGTATAACCAATCCTTTTCTGTATGTGCCTAGTCGTCTGTATAGTCGACTGGTCTTTACATTAGTCGAGTTATACTTCTTATAAGTCGACTAAACTGCTCTACCTTGATATGTTTCTTCTGCTTCAAGCCATCGTCTTCTCCAATTGGATTGGATATTCCTGGACCATCATCTTCTTTTGAAAATAAGGCAAAATCCTAACAACCTCCACCTTGACTTGCTTCCAAGCTTTTAGCAAAACCTTGAGATTTTAAATTACTACCTTGATTCTTTCCTTAATTGTAACTGTACCATGAAGCTATTAACTCTTGCTCTTTCTACCCCGGGCCTTTAGCTGATTTACCACAATGACTTGGGCCATCTCGGGCCTTACCCGAATGCATCCTTTCTCCATCCTGCAACACTTTGACCCGGTAAAAGTCCCGTCACAGTTTCCTTGAAGCTACATCTCGCGATGAGCTCTCTTCCAAGCTTATCCCTGAAACTCCACATCGAATTGAGTTTTCTTTCTTCAGTTTGTATGACCCTTCATACTTCTCTTCTTCCAGGATTACCATGTTTGTTTGGCTAACTGTGATGATACCTTGTTCCACTTAGATTTGACATCTTTCTTTGTAAGTCATTTCTTCAACCACTCTTACCAATATTTTCAAGTCATTGATTACTCATCATTTTTGCATAATATTTATCATATTCTCACATTTATTTAAAATAAAACTCTGCTATTTAACTCTCTTTTTACTTAATGATGTGTAGACTTTTATAAATAGGAGAAAAGAAGAAAAATAGCCCAAAAAGCCAAAAAATCCCAAAAGTCAAAAAATTCAGATAATAGAGGCAATCATATTTGGAGATAAGGAGAAAAATTCAATTAAATTCGTGATTGAAAATTAATTGTTCTTCAAGTCAAGAAGAAAGGAATATTCTGAGAATAATCCACAATTCAAATCAAAATTCTGAGAATATGCCTTTTGATGAATGTATGAGATGAAGTAAAAAACGCATTATCAACCGCAAAAAAATTACAAGCAGAAAACACAAAATTGTCGCAAAACGCGGTAGTGTGTGGCTGCGCCTCGTTAGATCACTGGGAGTTTTCCTATAAATACCCCAGCAGAGGCCGAGGCAAAGAGATATCTTCGATTCTATATAGAGATCAAAATTAGGGTTTTTAGTTTCAATTTTTTCTTTCTTTTATTTTCTGTAATTTTGATTAGAGAGAAATTCATGGGAGTAAGAGAAAGAAGGGCTATATTAAAGTGATATCAATGTAAGTTTCCTCATTTCTTTCATATTTGTTCAATTTAATCAAGATTTGCTTTATTTTTTTTTCTTGTTTTTCTTGGTATTTTCCTTCTTGTGTATGAATACTATCCATATGAATCTTCAAGCATAAGAATAGCTATACTTTTTTGAATTCTATTGATAGTTCATGATGATAGATTTGCTTCCATAGTCTGTATTATTTCATGTTTTCCTTTTATGTTTTGATGATGCAATGTGGACGGGAACCAGATCCAATCTTACGGGTTATACTTTAATCGCCTCCAACTCAAGGTAAATCTTCGCTTATGATCTAGGGTAAGTAATCATGCAAAGGATAACTCCACTTTTATCTTCTTTCTTTTCTTTTAGTTTTTTTCTTAAAACAAAAATAAAAACACAAACAATATCTTCTTCTATTTATTTTTACTTCTAAACATAGATTTCTTTCTTTCTATTTTTTTAAAAATAAAGAAGAACCACTTAACCAATTTAGTATTTAAAAAAATGCCGAAAAACTTGCATCACATCTCTCCTTGTGGATCACGACCTGTGTTTGGACACATATATTGCATAAATATTATTATATTTCTACATATATTCTGTAATAAATATTGAAAATAACTTATCTTAATGTCCTAATTCATACAGGGTATGATAGAGAGAAGATAAGCATGAAATTTATTGAATTAAATCTAAAAGTTTAAAAGAAAGGAGATTAATTTAAATCCAAAAGTTCTAAAAGCTATCTTATCTGAAAACTAGATATATCAGATAAGATAATATCATCTAATTTCATGAAAAAACAGATTGTTTGAAGACCTTATCGATTTCGCTGAAGATAAATAGATATCTTATTAATTTTAGAAGACAAATTGAAAATCCAAGAGGATAAATGGATAAAGAGAAAATTAACGGATGAGATGCAGCAATTTAGATTCAGATTCACACTGGATATATTTTAACATTTTAATCATAACTTTCGCTCCGAAAGTCAAATCTGAAGATTCAAGATTCAACCCTCTGACATTCGAATACAAGATCCACTCCGTTTCCAAAAGGATTTGTGCCTGAATCCTTCTCACTCAAATTCAACCCACTGACATTCGAATACAAGATCCACTCCGTTGAAGTTGATCTTTATTATTTTAAGTATTTATAAACCAAAAATAAAATGTTTTTAATACTTTTTGCCCATCCATCAAGTGACGCAAAATGGACGGCCGAAACTAGTGAGTTAGTTAGATCTATGTTTTTAGACATAGCCATTTCATTATGATCTAAACATTTAAAAACCCCTACAAACTAATTTTTGTTAGGTTTCAAATGTTCTACACCGTTAAACTAAACAACTCACTATTTAGGCTGTCTGTTTTTTTTTCTACTTGATGGATGGGAAAAAGTATTCAAAACACTTCATTTTTTTGGTTTATAGATATTTGAAATAATATAGATTAACTTCAATGGAGTGGATCTTGTATTCGAATGTCGGAGGGTTGAATTTGAGTGGGAGGATCCGGGCTCAAATCCTTTTGGAAGGACACAAGTTTATCTCTCTCTCTCTCTCTCTCTCTCTCTCTATATATATATATATATATATATATATATATATGAGAAAAATGTATATCAGCTTACGGGCTGAGAGTACTTTGTCAGCCTGCGGTGACGTAGCTCAATTTGTTACCTCACTGACTTGCGGCCCGCTTTTAGGAAGAAGTTAAATTACCAAATACCCCCTTTTCGATAACTTTCCTTATTGTTTATTATTATTTTTCCCCCTTTTTTTTGCCGCTCTTTATAATATTTAGGTTATTGTATATAAATTACTTTTCGCCCTATTTCCTTACCTCTTTTTTGAAAGATCTAGTTTCTACTTTTCAGCCTGCGATAAAATTTTTTCTGAAAATATAAAATCTTTTCAGATCAATTTTTTCAGCCTGCGATAAAATTCTACTTTATAGTTTAATTTAAACTGCGACCTTAGTCAGAGACTTTGGTCGCTGTGTACATTTAAACTGCGACCTTAGTCAGAGACTTTGGTCGCAGTGTACATGGTTAATTGCGACCAAGGTCGCAGTTTTGTTATTGATAAAGATGGTCAGCAACTGCAATCTAGGGTTGCATTACATGGACTGCGACTTAAGTAAGTGTTTTATCGCAGTACGTTAAGTAAGTGTTTCCTTTATATTAACATGCATAGCGACCAAGGTCGCAGTGTTGTTTTATTAAGTGTTGTTTTGGATTAAGTCATTTTTTGAATCTAAATGAAAAATGAAAAGTTTGCTGAGGGGACGCGACTTGGAGTCACTCCGAGAGACGCGGCCTGTCATAAAGATTTTATGAGATCTTTAAACGTCAAGTCTACGTTGTCTACGCTTCGGCTCTTCATTGGGTTTAGGCGTTAATGTCTTTTAATGCCAAACCGGCGCTGGCGGTTGGAGACCATTAAAGCCGACGGTTCTGATTAATGAACCATTAATTATGGTTATTATGGGCTGCCTATAAATAGGGCTCACCCTCTCCCTTTAACAGCCCATAATTAGACTGTTTTCTTTCGAGAGTAATTGCTCTGAGAATTTTCGCCTTCTTCAGAGTCTCTAACAGGGGCCTGCCTCCATGGATGAAGATGACCCTATGGACGAACTTGATCGATGTTCGTCCACAAGGGAAGAAGTCATAGACCTCATCGTCCACAAGGGAAGAAGTCATGGTGGGTAGCATACCCTGTGAGGTCTCAAAACCTCCTCTCTTACCCCAGAAGTGACATCGAGGAAATTTCATGCTCACTGGATAACCTTCTGGTGGAAGAGATGTTCATCAACGAAGGATCGTATCTCGCCACTTTGGAGGGTCAGGTGGAATCGGAGATTCTGCTGCCACCAGACCTCAATAACACCACTGCTCTTAGTCAACAAGGACTCTTTTGATGTTTAGTCTTCTTTGTACTGCTGTATTGTAACACTCAATCTTATTGTATAAGAGAGCGTCTTTTGATGTTTAGTCTTCTTTGTACTGCTGTATTGTAACACTCAATCTTATTGTATAAGAGAGCGTTTTGTATCATTTTCACATGCCTGGAGATAAATGCCTGGACATAAATAAAAATCATATTTGTTTTTTAATAAACTACGACGTTGGTCGCAGTCATGCATTGCAAACAAAATAACTTGGACCAGATACGACACTGCGACCAAGGTCGCATAAGACTACATTGCAAATAGAAACAACTGTGATCAGGGTCGACACTGCGACCAAAGACTGCGACTAAGCAACTTCTGCGGTGACGTGTCACCTCGTCGCAGTGTTGTTGTTGATTAAGACCAAAGACCAGCAGCTGCGACGAAGGTCGCAGATTATTTTTTTAAGACTGCGGCCAACAACTGCGACCAAGGTCGCAGTGTTGTTGTTGATTAAAAATAAAGACCAGCGAATGCGACCAAGGTCGCAGTGTATTTTATTAAGTCCAAAAACCAGCAACTGCGACCAAGGTCGCATTGTATTTTATTAAGACTACGGTTAGCAACTGCGACCAAGGTAGCAGTGTTGTTGATTAAGACTAAAGACCAGCAACTGCGACCAAGGTCGCAGTTTATTTATTAAGTCTGCGTCCTGCAACTGCGACCAAAGTCGCAACCTTTCATTTTAAAAATTTATACGGGTGAAGTAATATAATTATTAACTGCGTCCATGGTCGCAGTATATTCGTTTAGCGTAAAATATTTAAAATGAAGGTTTGTAACAATTGTACAGCATTTCAACCAAGACATAGTAGTAAAAAATGTAATTCACACAATTAACTTTAGAAAACAGATTTATATATATTTTAAAAAAAAATACAAAATACAATTTTTTAAACTTCTAATCCTCGTCATCACCATCGTAATCAGATTCGTCGTCAAGAGTCATGCTTTCGTCTTCTGTATCGCTTTCCGTCTCTTCCTCCTCTTCAGCGACATTCTCCTCTTCGCTTTCTTCCTCTTCATGTTTGTATTTTGGTTCATTAATGAACTCTCAGAACGGGTCGTCTGTATCAAGCTCATCCTCTGACCCGTAGCGAGGCATATCTTCAGAACTATACATCCAATCATCATTAGATGATTGGCTTCTTTCCGGTGAAGACGGTGGAGAAGACATTTTTTTGAGTCTATTGACCGAACAGTGAGAGTAACGAGTTTGAGCAAAAATAATTTAGTATGTTTGTAATCCTTTGCTGATGACCCTTTATATATTTTTAATCCTAGAATTCCAAAGGGTTTAAGCTCTCAAACCACGTGAATATCTCCCAAACTTATTTTCTACCTTTTCCCAAAAATTGTGTATACTTCCTAGGTGACTATTCAGTTATCCAAAACAGTTTAAAAGTTAATACACTATAACTTTAAATTACTTTGAACTCCAAAACAGTACATTATTGCGACCATAGTCGCATTGGGAACTGATAAATGATTAACTGCGACCATAAATTGCATCCGTAGTAGGATTGCGACTATGGTCGCAGTGTTTAAGAGCAGCAGTCGCAGTTTGGATATGTAATTAAAAGAGCTTATAAGTTAATATAGTGAGAAAGAGACCTTACAAAAAATAGAATTAAAAGCTTTTAAAAAGAAGACAAAATATAATTGAATATCAGAAGATCAGGAAATCCTAATCCTCGTCATTATCCCCATCATAAGCAGATTCATCGTCTTCATTCTTCTGCTCTTCCTCTTCATCACTTATTTCCTCATCATCTTGCTGTTTTTGAGGTTTTTTTGTTTCACCGATGAACTCCCAGAATGGATCGTCTCTATCAAGCTCTTCGTCTGACCCGTTGCTAGGAAGCGAGCCTACAGCATCAGAGGACATGCTTTGATCAAGCATGTCTCCGTGAAGTGGCAGAGGAATAATATCTTCTTCACTAACCCAGAAAACTTCATAATCATCATGAATAGGAGGATCAGTTAATACATTATTTGATGTAGTGAGATAGTCAAAAGGAGTGAAGTCCAGACTGGTATCAGATTCACTAGAATATCCTGAAGACAAAGGACCGGTGGGTGAACGATTGAAGTTGAAATCTAAGTGTTCAGAGGAAGAAGATGGGGAAGACATGATTCAAGAATGAATTTTTTTTGGAAGTTTTTGAAATCAAATTGAAAAGGAAGAGCAAAATATAGTTTTTAGGTATGAGATAATATATTAGTAACAAGCATTATATAAAGGTGAATATTTTGTGGAAGAACATGAATAGTAATAATAATTGTTAGAGGTGATGGTTGAGTATGGTAAGAAGTGGTAAAAAAAATAAATATTTAATTGAAGATTTATTGCGGGAGAATCCGAAGTACAAATTAACTTTTTATAGAATTGTTTGCCTATATCTTTAGATTACGTATGGTGCACATCTTTCCTTTCTCGAGATTAACATTAGTGCATTTCTTTTTTCTAGACTGTTGTTGTATCACGGTAGAAAGAATATCAATTACTTCATTTAATTCAGTGTAATTAATATAGTAATTTTTATAAGATTTGATATACGCGAATTGATCTCAGGGTCGCATGGCTAATCCACACCTAGTCGCATATTAAAAATCTTTTACATAAGGCATGGGAAAGAAGATTGCGACTTTGGTCGCAGTACTGAAGGAGGTCGCATTGTTGTACGATAGAATGCGACTAGGGTCGCAGACGTTATATAAAGAAGTTTTGTTATACAATGACTGCGACTAGTGATTGCGACTGTGTCGCAGTTGTCATATAAAATTGAAATTATATTGTATTAGGTCGCATAAAAACGTTTTGTTATACTATGAGTGCAATTAGTGACTGCGACTGTGTCGCAGTTGTTATATTGTATTAAGTCTGCGACCATGGCATGTTTTTTAAATTTTCAATGCTTCTTCTTATTTTACATTATATTGATCCAATTTTTTTTAATTATATTTTTCGATGTATTAAAATTACGAATTTTATAACTGTATATATATTCAACTGAAATTTTGTTTGTTCATGACTTTATTCCAGTTTAGAATTTAAAAAGGGTATTTTGGTCAATTTGTTTCACGATTGTTTAGGCGGGATTTTTTGATTTTTTTGGCGCCAACACACTGCGGCCGATGTGTGGCATATATTCAGCCACGTCCCGCCGGCTGAGAAACTATCTCAGCCTGCAGGCTGAGGTACAGTAACCTCTATATATAATCTGGTCAGGGATTGCCAACCCTGAAGAAAGAAAATTGTGTCAGAGGTCAGTTTTTGAAAATACTTTTAGAGGGGTCGATTTTTTATTAAAAAATTAAAATTGAATTTTTTTGAAACATTGCCCAAATCCTAATTGTTCGTTGGCTAAAGAGAATTGGTATTCCACAACCTCTCTACTTTCTTTGAATTTCTTTCTGAAATGAGCAATACTTTTGTACCTGTTCGGTAAAAAATCCATGCAAAGTTCAAGTTTCGAATTTAAGACCTAGTGCAATTCCTAAAGCATGGTGTGAATTTCAAGAGAGAATGAGGCTCATATGTCATAAAAATGAGTATACTGATGAGCAAATCAAGTGAGCATGAAGAGAATTTTCTTCTATAAGATTCTGTATATGTCTATACATTTGCAGTTGTATTCAAACAATTGACTTGATTAATACAAAAAAAAGGGAAAGTAAAAACACTTTCCCCGTAACAAAATTACGAGGCACACAAAAACGCATCTGATCAAGTCAATAAATGAGAAAGCGTAAATCAATTAACTGACTTTCATATATTTAGACTTTTCCTTGCCGCATCATAGTTTTCTCGCGAAACTGACTTCCGCATGTCGTCCTCTGGGAAAGCGAAACTCACTTCCATCTTTTCTCCCAAATGTGGGCCCATCAGCCGCACATTAATTTCACAGAAATGGCGACATCAAGATTTGTTAAGGGACACAAGAACCCTATTATCACAATTAATCAACACTTAGCTTTCATCTCATCATTGATAACTATGATTATCATCTATAGTTTATACTACTTTTATACCTCTTTTGTTACACATTTAATATTACACAAGTGTTTTTATTTATGTTTATGCAGAAATTAGTCAAGAGCACAAATTCGAGAAAAGAGAAGAAAAGGCACAGAATTGATGATTGCAGCAGTATATTTTAAGATTCAATCATTCAGAGACCTAATAAATTTGCCAAAAGACTTTATAAGATGTAAAAAAGTATCTATCAAAATTTAAGGTCAAACGCAACCGAAATTTCAGCTGTGCAGCTGAATACTGTTCAACAGAGAATATGAATCAGATTCAGACTGAATATCTTTTAATATTTTGATCATAACTTTCGCAAAAAAAAGTCTAATTTTAATGATTCAAGATGCTATGAAAAGAAACTGAAAGGTACAACTTTGCTTTTGACAACTTTTTCCAATTTGATCATTTGTGAGTCATATTCAGAAAAAAACGCTAGTTGGCTGCAACTCAATTCAGAATTGAATTCCCCATATCAAATTGAAGTTGGATTAGAAATCCTAATGTGTTTCTTATTGTAATTGGCTCTGAGGTTTACATGAAGAGCTGCAATCTCTTTTAATTGTATAATCTCATCATAAAAACATACTTTATATTAGGATTTTAGATTTCAGTTTCTTGGCTTTTAGAGAAGAAATTCTGTGCATTAAAGTTAAAGAAGAACAGTGAGGAGGCATCATTTAGGGTTTCTAAATTGGTGTTTTCTAATTTTTTTCCTCTTTCTATTTTATTATTTCATAGAGTTCATATTATTTACCATGTTTTGTATCTCTTATAATGTGAACTAATTCTTCATTAGCGCATTCATGTATGTTAAATATTATAACGATATGATATTATTACTTTGTGTTATTCTACTATTTTTTTTTCAAGTTTAAATCTTTTTGCATATTAACTTTTTATTCCCAAGTTTCTTAGTATTAGTTAGTGGCCAACAATTATATTGATGATTATGTTTGAGACCGAGAGGAGATAACCTAGTGTAATATCATAGGAATAGAAATCACAACTTGATAAGTTGAAATCAAAAAGTTGTGCAGTCATATAGAAAGATCCACCGTAGTTAATACTTCTTCTAACTTATGAATCTACTAAATCAAGAGATTTGTATGTTCTTAAATTAGAAGATAGAATTAGTGTTGCTCGAAAGAGAATAATACTAGTTAAGTTAGAAACTTTCGATTGTTAACATAAATAGTAGAAATTTGGTAGCATAAGCACAATTTTATATCTGATTATATTTGTCAAAATCAATTTTCCTACCACTTTTCTCTTATAAAAGCAAACTCTTTTAGTTTCTTGTTAATATTTTATTCTCAATCACCTTCTTAATCAATTATCCAAATAAAACTAGGAAAAATAAGTTTAATATAGACATCAATCATCGTGGGAACAATACTCTACTCATTTTTTTATTACTTATAAAAGATTGGTGCACTTGCCAATTCGCACGCCACGCATCATTATCAAATAACAATAATTAATGAGTGCAATAAAAATAAAGAAACTCGCAGGAAAAAAAATCGGTCACCTAACACAAACAAATTTATAGTTACTTCAGCTGTTTTTGAGCTATGATTTCTTACAAATCTCCATCAACAAATTGAACACGTATGCTTGCAACAAACCACCATCAACCCAATCTTGGGTCAATCTCTTATTTAATTAATCCCTGACAATAACATGAGAGAAAGAGAGAGTAGAGAGAAACCCCTCTCCACTTATACTTAAATCCCCCAAAATAATAACAATAATAATAATAACAAGAATTAAAACTTCATTCCAAACGCACACCCAACATTTTTTCACTTACTGTCTATCTACATTCACCTAATTATTAATCTTTACCTTCATCACTCACTGCGGACGGGCACAATGGGCGGAGCTCGCCGGACCTCGGCGACGATCTCGGCTAGATCTCTCTGGTGCACATTGACCCTGAGCCCATACTTCATGAACAGTGTCAGCGACATCTTCTGCACGATCTTGTGCCCCTCGGCGACGGTGAGCCTGTACCTGAGCAGCAGCGCGGCGGTGATGGACTTCATCTGCAAGTAGGCCAAGTCCTTGCCGAGACAAATCCTCGGCCCGCCGTTGAACGCCACGAACTTGAATGAATCGTGGGCCTTGAACTTGGTCCCGTCTGGGCTCAGCCAGCGCTCGGGCTTGAACTCCATCGCGTCCTCGCCCCAAGTGGTCTTCAGTCGGCCAGCGGAGTAGATGGAGTAGGTCACGGCCGAGCCCGCCGGCACGAATGTGCCGTCGGGCAGCACGTCGTCCGCGACCACGTGCTTTGAGTCCTCGGGCACGGACGGGTACAGGCGCAGCGTCTCGGATAACGCGGCCTTGAGATAGATCAGCTGATCGACCTCTTCAAAGGCCAGAGGCGAGGACAGCCAATCTGCTGGATTGTTTGTACCCCTAGTGACTGCAAGAACCGAGCAGAGCTCGACGAGGATTCTCCGTTCCACCGCCGGGTGATTTGAAACCAGCCAGAAAAACCAGGAGAGCGCGACTGAAGAAGTGTCACGGCCAGCGAGGATGAAATTGAGGGCAACATTCTGCAGGAACTTGTCCGAATAGGTCCCCTTCCTCATGAACCTGGACAGTAGGTCGTCGTGCTCCTGGTTCGGGTTCGGGTTCGAGTCGAGCTCGAGCTTGCGTGACTTGATCACGGCCGAGAGGTACTTGTCAACATGGGCGACAGAATCAGACAGCGTGGTCTCCATCCCGAGCCTCATCCACTTCTTGAACCTCCACACCACCTCAGGGAAGATGAACCTGTTGAGGCTGGCCTCCGTGGCCCGATCGAACGCCAGGGCGAAGGCGTTTTCGGGTAGGTCCGGAGACAGTGTCTCAGGATCTTTCCCGAACGCTAGCCCGCAGATGTTGTCAAATGTCAGTCTGAGCAGCAGGTCCTGCAGGTCCACGGTCGATTTGGACTCGGACGCGCCCTGTAGGATGGGGATGAAGCGGTGCCAGATCGAGCGTGACACCCACCTGGACATGGCGATGCGGAGGGTACGCGTGGTGAACTCGAGGGCGGCGGTCTTGCGCTGGAGGAGCCAGGTCTCGCCGTCGGAGTTGAAGATGCCGTCGCCGAGGAGCTCGTGGAAGACGGCGTGCCAGGTGGGGCCCTTGGGGTAGTTGTCGAAGCGGTTCTTGAGGATGTGCTCGAGGTTCCGCGGGTCGCATGTGACAGTGACGAGGCCCTGCTTGCGGGCGAGGAAGGGGACGGCGCAGATGCAGGTCTGGTAGGTGCCGCCGGTGGCCTGGAGGTTGTGGGCGATCCAGTCGTGCATGCGCTCCGCGTGGTGGACCAGGCCCGGGAGGCTGCCGACGAGAGGCCACACGCGTGGGCCCCGCAGGTTGGGGAGCAGCCGGGAGAACCACAGCGCGTAGGAGGCCGCGAAGGCCAGCGCAACCAGCAGCATTGCAGTGTCCATTAATATACCTTTTTTCTTTAACTTTTCTTCTCCTTACAAAATTTAGAAGAAAGAATTTGGGGGTGATAGAGGGATGAAGAGGGTTGACAGATTTTATAGAGAGGTGGTGGTGATCACAGAGTGTGCATTAAAGAGGCCAGACTGGTATTTGTGTGTGTGTGTGGGTGGGTGGGTATGCTGCCTGAGTCTCTCTATCTCTATCTCTACCTCTACTCACACACTTCATGGTCACTAGGGCTCACTGCATAAAAGCCTTAGAGGGGGCAAGAGCAACAATTAATGCTGTCAGGGTTGGTTGAGGATGAAATTAAGCTGGTGTAGTTTTAAATGTGGAGGACGCGGGCGGAGAGGGCCAATGAGATGGAGGCAATTGTAGGGCGGATTGCTATGCTAAAAAATGGCAACGGGGGGAGCTAACTGTGGAGAGAAAGGCAAGGCTCCATTAAGGGTAGCATTCAATGGGGGCTGTAAATGGGAATGGGTGGAAGTGGAACAAGTTTTAGAGAGAGAACGAAGAGAAACAGAGCGGGCCTGCAATAAAAGAGAGAGAGACTTTGCATTTAAAAAGTTAACAGAGAGAAGGAAGAAGAAATGTAGAGAGAGAGATAGATGAAATTGGCCAACAGTTTTGATGTCTTGAGAGAGATTTGTTTTTGTTTTTGTTTCAATTTCTTTCTTGTGGGATTTCGGGTGTGAGCCGTTTGGAGTTGGGTGAGCGACCCCACCAAAGAGAGAGACTCTTAAATTTCTATTTCTCACTTGACATTACAAAGGTTTCATTTTTCATTTTTTATTTTTTGCTTGCAATTGGAATAAGAGATTAATAATACTATGTGGTATTATTGAATGTGGGCACATGGGATTGTTTTGAATTTTGAGTGGGGGGTTGTAGGTTGAGAAATGGCGTGAAGAGGGAGGGAGGACAAGGAAAGTTGTAAATTTGTAACGACCGTAGCGTTGGGGGCTGAGAGGACTTGCTGGAAAAGAGTAGACTTGGAAAATTCTTTGGGAAAATTGTTTTAGGCTTTTGGAATGAAAATATCATGTGAAAAACTCTCTACACTTTGAAACAATGCGGTTAAGTCTCTTGACCAAGTTTTTAGGCACAAATGTTTGCACTCGAAACTTTGATTAACACACCTACCATAATTTGGAAAAATTTAATAGACTACTATAACCCTAAATAAAAAGACTAAAAGATCATTAAAGTTACTTAAAATTAAAAATTTATACCTTCACATAGATTAATACACCCACTCAATAATTAAGATACCCACCATAGCTTAATCCCTTTTATTGATTAAGAACCCACCATTTATTAAGAAATCTTAAAAAAACATCTCTCATAAGCCCTAAGTTTCAAAAACATTGCTTAATTTAAAGTTATGGATAAGCAATTCATCAATTGGAAGCCTTCCAATAATGATCAGGTAAGTTTTTTATCATTTAAATTTTTGTGGATTATCACTAGTCCTTAATTCAAGAGCTTTTCAAAGCATGACTCATAAGATCACTTTCACATCCAAACTCAACAAATAAGAGCAAGCAACACTTAAACCATTAAACCTAACTAGAGCAAGTATGGAATAAAGTAATGATAACTTGTTAGAAAGTTAGATGTTAGAGTGTTAAAACTATCATCATGAGCTATCAATGGCTTTTGTAAGAGCAAGGCCAAGTAGAGACTATTAGATTCATGTGGATTATCAAGTAAGGAGTTAGCAAGTTACTGGTTAGTGAATAGTTTCATGAGAGAAAAAGCTAAGCATGTAAAGAGTTAGAGAGAAGAAAATCAATAGAGATAAGAAGAGCACCTTTCATAAAATCTCACCTTCCATTGAAATAACCTAATCTTCATCCTATGCATCTCTCTCTTTCCTATTACATGATCTACAAAGGAAATGAAAAACAAAAGAAAGAAGAAAACTAAACTAAACTACACAAATGGGAGAAACTAACCCTAAAAACTCTTCTCCCTTCTGTTCTGAAAAACCTGGGGCATTTATAATCAAAGGGGCATCAGGGAGGCATCACGGGACCACGCGTCGAAGCTCGACACGTGGCCCCACCATAAGGCCACAAAAACACGACTTTTGCCGCGTTTCTGCGGCCCTTCTGGAGCCGCCCGCGCCGCGCCAGGGTGTGCAGTCTTCTGCTGCACACTACTCCTTATATTTCCTGTCGCTTTGTCTGCATCTGCTCTCAGAATTGGCAGATAGGCTTCCCAAAGTCAATGGCTATATTTAGGCTCTAAAATCACTAAATAAATGAGATTTTTGGGCTTCTGCTTCATTTCATGCCATAAACCTAGAAACATAAAAGAGAGGTATTATTAACAGAATTTAATATTGAATAAATGTGAAGTGTGATATGAAATATGCAATTTTGGAGACTAATCACACCCCCACACTTATCTTTTACTCGTCCGAGCAAAACTAACTAAGAAAATTATAACACCACTTTCGTAGGTGACGCAATTGCACTGAGCATGCGCAATAATCCGTTAAACCTCTAGTTTTCCCTAGAAGAGGAGTTTTGTCTCCTGAGGGTTTTCAGCAGATTACACCCACAAAATCCATAAAAAAAAGAAATCAAATGTAAGTATTTTGAAAATGCATTTTAAAATAGAGAAAAGTGTCAAAATATTTCTGCGAAAATTTAGGTGATCCAAGGTCATAAATTAACCAGAAATTATTTTTTCCTAAACTAAATCTAAATGCAAAATATTATTATAAATTAAATGTAAGAATCTAAATTAAAGCGACTCTTTGAAGTTTTATAAAAACTCTTAGAAAATATGCACTTTATGAGCTGTGAAGATTTTTGGGATATCGACTTTAACTTTAATGCTATTTATTTATATCATTTTATTTTTCTTCCATTAGTTTTCTTAAGCTTTCTAGCTTTCCCACGTAGTAAGGCTTTAGCCGATGACTCCCAAATTAGATGATTTTAGGGCACCCGATGAAAAAAATATCCCTCGGACTTAAGGACTCGAGTAAACAAGGCTACAAAACTAAAGGAGATTATTTTGTTTTTGTCCACTATTTTAAGCATGAATAATCATGCTTCCTGAAGCATAATTACCCAGCTTCAATAAGTGGTTTTTATTATCATCATTATTTTTTAATATTTTTATGACATTTTCAGTCTTTCTTTCAATCCCAAAAATTATGTAAGTGTGAAGTGCATATATCTAAGGCAAAAAATTTAAGATCAAATTATCTTTCCAACCATACTTTCTTATCCTAAAATTTAAACAAGATCTAATATTTTGACTCAGTTTAAGAATTCATAATTTTAGGTCTTCTTAATTCCTAAGATCATCTAAACTTTTTTAAAAATAAATCAAAACTATTTCTCTTATTTCAAAAAGTTTTGTAAAATGAAAAGAAAAGAGTTTCTATACAAAAAAATCTTAAAATTTTCTAAAACGAAGTGTAAAAAAGAAAGTTTAGAACAAGCTATGTTAATAAACCCTCCCTCACGCTTATCTTATGCATTGTTCTCAATGCACCATGAATGTGTATATGTGAAAAGAGAAGGAAAATTACCTCACGGTCACAATATATATAGCGATGGCCTGATTGGTCCACGAAATACGGCCCAATTTATAAATTGTGGATCTCGAAGGAACCCACCTGTGACTTCTCTACTATGACCCAGTAAAAGAATGTAGAAGTGTATGATTTTATTTAAAAAATTATCCCCATTCAATTTTCAATTTTCAAAAATAATTCTTGAGTCATTTTGTTCAACACATTTGTCCAACAATGAAGTGTGATTATGGAAGATGGTTGATTTGGGCTCAAACGGAACATAAACAAATACCAACTTAGAATTTGACTTAGATCAAGTCGAGATTCAAAAGTGAGAGTGGAAACAGGTTCAAAAATGAGGTCCAAACCAAAGAATTGATGTTCACACACTTTTCCATCAACGAAATATGATCGTAAAATATTGGTAACTCTATTTCACAGTGTACTGATACAGGATTCAATGTTGACTCTAGAATATGAAAAAATCTGATAAAGATACCAGAGTCATTATTGAATCAAAAAGTAAAATGGAATTATTAACTTGAGGTCAAGATCGCATTTATGTTCAATTCCAATTTCAGGAAAGGGATAACTTGCCAAAATGTCAATGCGACTTTCAGAACTTGAAGTTTGGTCAAGTTCAAATGGGTGTACTGAAATGAATCTTGGTTTTCAAAATAACATGATTTTTGGGTTCAATCAATAGAGTTAGGGATATAAGGATTTGGTCAAAGGTTGACAAGAAAGATTTTCCTCATTCTCATTGATCAATTCGCTCATTATTGAATCTAACCTACTGATTGGCAAAGTAACAGAATTTTGAGTCTGAATCATATCTTCCATACTCTTTGTAATTGGTTCTTCTTGAAAAGGTGAGTATGAAAGTTGATTTTGAAAATTGTGGTGAAATCGTGAGTCCATCAGATTTTGCGATTGTTGCTCTGACTTACATAAGCTTCCATACTCAATTCCAAGATGGATTTTTTTGCAGTTAGATGTTCTGAAAAAGAAGTATGTGAAGCTTGGTACTGGAAAAATGATGAGTCTAACATGTTTTGAATAATTTGTTGTTGGGACTCAAGCATGGGTTCTATACTCTTTTGTATCTCTGATTTTCCTTCAATTGGTGGTTTAGGAAAAAAGTATGTGAAGCAGAATACGGGAAAGAAGATGGTGGACAAGATAGTTGAAAATTTGACTCAGTGGAGGTGAATCCCCATTGACTCTGTGAAGAGTAAAAATATTTTAAAAATTCTGGTGATAGGATTGGGGGTATGGGTCATATTAAGTCAGATACACCGAATCCGACCTATATGGTTAGTTCATATTGTACATAGCCGGGTTGGAATTATCCGAGTCAAATGAGGTTGGGGTAAAAAATGGATTCATTTTGTTATAAAAATTTTGGTTATATTCTATTTTATCACAATAATCACAAAAAAAAATCAAAGAAACAAACAAAGAAAAAGAAAAAATTCAAAAACAAGCCTATACTAGAGTTGACCTAAACCTAGACAACTCCTAACTGGTTAGACTGTCTATGGGGGTTCATTGTAGGAATTTGATCACAAGTTAATCGGTCAGGGAAAGGTAAGATCAGTGGGAGGTATCCGTGTCGGAGCAACGGGCCTAATTTTACCAAACCACTGTTTTTCGAGGTTTTGCCTCTCAATCCCCAACATTTGACACCGATTCGACAAGAGTCAAACTCTAACAACTTTCCCTTTAGGTCAGTCTCTTCAATGAGATGTCCCTAGGGGTTAACGTCTTGTAAATTTTATTTAGACTGAGTGAGGTGATTTTGGGCTAAGGAAGGGTAATGACTTTCCCACCTTATTTTATGTTGGGTTTTCTCCTTAATTTTTGATTCGTGCAAGTGTGCAATATAGATAAGAATGAACACACAAAGCGAGTAAATCACCTACATGTTTATCCCAACTATATGCAATGCAATATGTACACCTCAGTCTAAATCACAACAACGGAAGAACAAAATACAGTATATTGGAACAAAAATTGACACGTGCCTAGATGCAAATATCTAAATCATTTTTAAACATTCAATTACTGTATTTTAGTTCTTTAAATTATTACAGTGTACATGTAATCTAAACAAAAAAAACTAGCAGCAAAAGATAGCAATGTATAAAGATTTACCTAACCACACAACAACTTTTGAAGCACTTGCTCCCTACTTTCTTGAGTAGGGAGATGCAAGAAAGTTTGAACCTCTGCAATGCTAAAAATTTGACCTGCACACCAAAAAATAAAGAAGAAAAGTTAGCAAAAATGTGAATCAAATCATTCCCATCCTCGACAACGGCGCCAAAATTTGATCAGGGAAAAACCGTCAACAAAAAGTGTGTGCTTTGAAAAGTGTGTGCTTTGGCTTTATCGATACTTCCGTTATGCCATAGAGGCTAAACGGGTAGAATCTGATGGGCCTTTGGGCCAACAATCCATCACCTATTCACCCCCGCTCTAGGTGATTTTTCAATTAGTATCAGAGCCAAGTGCTCTTGATTTGGGTCTTACAACCTAGAGTTAAAGATCCTCTTTTTAGGCTAATCACATATTTGTACACACACCATGGACTTCATGTCACCACCCACTTTTGACATTCTTAACATCCAAATTTGGAAGATTAAGATGTCCTTGTACCTCAAGACCTTAGGAATTAATGTTTATTTTGCCACCACTAAAAATTCATATTATTTAGATGACAAAAATATTGAGGCTAATGCAAAGCCCTACATGCTTTAAAGTCAACCCTAAATGATGATTATCTATCTAGGGTTTTAACATTGATTCGGCTTTTGTAGCATGGAACACCCTCACCTCCCTTGGAGAAAAAGATCAATACTATGCGGGGAGCGATTTGGATGTTGGAAGCAACACCTCCAACATGTGCTACATGGTCCAAGGGGATAACCCCCTTGAGGTAAACACCGAACCGAACTAGATGAAGATGTTGATATGTCCTATGATGAGCTTACATCTTTTTGTCAACAACTTCTAGAAAAGTATGACATGCTTAGAAAAGATAATAAGAAAATGAAAAATAAAATTGATTGCATGTCAAAAGAAAAGGATTCTTTTCAAACAAGATTTGAAAATGTTTTAAAAGAAAATGAGTCTTTTAAAAATAAAATTGCATGTTTTGAAAAAGATAATGAAAATATGAAAAATGAAAATGTTTTCTTAATATCTAAATTGAATGATTTATGTGAAGGAAACACTAGTTTGAAAAATAAAATTATTTTGGTGGAAAAACAAAAGGAAGTTGCTTTTAATGAAAACACTTCTTTGAAAAGAAAAATGGTTGAAAAAGAAAAAGAAAAATTTCTAAGAAAAAGAAAAATGATTCTATTTCTCATCATGCTTTACATGCCACCACTAATGAGATGGAATTTTTGAAAAATAAAATTGATAGTTTGAGCTTAACTTTGAGCACATATGCATTTAATCATAAGAGATTGAAACCTTGTTTTCAAAGAAACAAGTTCTACATATTCATGCACATCATCCACATCATGCATATGCACACTTTGCACGCCACGATCACACTCACACGCATATGCATCCTAAGGTGTACAAATGTACACATTGTGACCGCAAAGGCCATTTAGCAAAGTTTTATTTTGACAAGATGCATCATTTAAATTTTGCTAACAATAAAAATGTTTGGGTTCCCTACAAAGCTAACCCCCAAGGACCCAAAGAAAATGGGTACCAAAACCCCCACCTTTTATATTTGATGTAGGTGTGGGGTCTCACACGACGTGAGAGATTTGGTGCCTTGATGGTGGATGCACATGGACTTGATGGACACATATTTGATGCACCGCTATCAAGGAGGTTTGGTGGGACAACCACCATGTTTTGGAGATTTGGAGTATAGTTCACGTGTTGGTAACTATCTCTAAACTCCTACTTTAGTTTACATGCTTTTCATTGATGATTTCTTTAGCATGTTCATTTTTGTGCTTCATGTGGTATATAACTTGTTTAAATGTAGTTTTTATCAAAACTTGTATTTATACATGTACAAGTAGTGAGTAACATTTGATTCATATAAGCTTGCATTTCATTGTTCATTTGTACTCACTATATGCACATGTATAGCCTAGTTTTGATGATTTCCCCATTTACACTTGTTTTGCCTATTATCATGTTTTTACTTCATGTATATGTATTTTGTATTCAAATCTAATAAATATACATGTATACCCCATGAGTCATTTGCCTTCATGCAATTTACATTATGGACTCTTTTTATGTTTGGGATATGTATGCATATTGTTAGGATTGATAAGATCATACATATACCTAGAAGTTTGTTTTTAAATGAAAAATAAAATCGTTATGATTTTCATGCTTTTTGTTTGAGCTTCATTGATTATTTTCATGAAAATGTTATTTACATGATTTTTGAACACTCACACTTCATTTGTTTTGTCATGACCTTATTTCATGAACATATTTTTGAGCTTTATAGTCTTTGAGTGTCATCTCTTGTGTATTTGGTATGACTCATGAAAAACATATGTTTTGATTTCATGTTTTGAAGGATCTTTAACTAGTTTTTCAAAAATTATTTTAACTAGTTATTGTTCTTCATTTGGTAGTGATTTTCAATCCTAAAATATTTTCAAATCTATTTTTGAAAACCCTACCCATTTATGGGCGGATGGATGGGCGTGTATGCCTTGCAAACCTTATTGAAAATCCTTTACCTTGTGCATATAAAGGGTGGTAGGTTATGAGTTATATACATGATTTACATTGTTATTTTCAATTGGTATCATTGGATCTTTTCAATTGGTATCTAAATTGATATTTTTGTATATACTCTTATTTTGTTTCCTATATATGTATGCTTCATAATTTTCATAATATCAATTGCTATTGGTATTCTCTTTTCATACATATATATGATTTTCATGTGCTTGCTTTACAATTGATTTACCTATTTAAAGCACAAAATTAGTTTATGCTAAGCTTAATTTAAAACCTTATTTTCAATTGGTATCTCAATTGACATTTTAATAAAGCTTATGCATGGTTTTTCAATTGATATCAATATGTTTCTATTTCAAATTTGTTATAAATTTACAATTGGTATCAATATGTTTTACCTATTTGAAAAATTTAAAATTTGTAATGATTACTTACAATTGGTATCTTAAAATTTCATTTACTAAGATATCTCAAAATTTGTTTTATCAAGAAAAATTCAAAATTTTGTTTTGAATAAGAAAAATTAAAACTCAAAACATTTTTGATTTGTATTGCCTATATGCAAGGAGAGCTTAACATCTCTTCTACATATAGATTCATGATGAGTGTATCTTATATTGAGGAGCTTGACAACTCTTCTTTATGCGGTATACGTGTGTAGGGGGAGCTTCACATCTCCTCTTATGCATTGCATATTATGCGTTATGTGAATTAAGGCTTGTCATCCCTCTTTCATGTAATGTATATATGTAGGGAAGTTAACTTAGCGTCTTCCTCTTCATGAATGCATATCGCATATATCCTTTATTGATTGATTTGTTTTATGTCACCCCTTTATTGATTCTATATTTCGAACAAAAAGGGGGAGAAAAATTTGATGATTTTGTTTTTACTTTAACCCCTTTGTTGATGATTGACAAAAAGGGGGAGAAGTATTTGGTATATATATGCATGTTTTCCTTACTTTATTCATAAAGGGGGAGTAGTATTTATGTTTATGCATATATATTTTATTTTGCAAATAGGAGAAAAAGAATTTGATGTGTTTTATGCTTGTTAGCATATTTATCTCCATATATTTGCATACATGTTTATGTGCTTCATTGCCATATTTATTTGTTTATTGAGATGCATGAGTTAAGGGGGAGCTTCTTTAGAGCTTTACTTTAATCCATGCATATATAACTTCATGAGTTTTGTCATCATCAAAAAGGGGAGATTGTTGGCCCAAAGGCCCATCACTCTAGTTTTGATGATGATCAACTCATGTAGTTATAGTACTAATGATCTTGTGTTTATTTAGTCTCAGATTCATGATCAAGATCTTAGTAGGTGTGTAGCTTCAACAAAGGATTTAAAGTCAAGTTTTGGAGCTAGCACGGTTTGATTCAAGAACTTGTGCATCAAGACCACATCAAGTACTCAAGAGGAGTCTAGCTCTATGGATCGTGTTTGGACCAAGTCAAGAAGATGAGAAGACTTCAAGTGAAGACTTCAAAAAGATGAAGACTTGTGTCTAGGTTTGTTTTTATAAGATTTGTTTTTAGATAAAATGTAAAGGATAGAATAGTTGGTGGATTGCTGAAGTTACCATATACACACACACTCTTGATATAGATAGGTTTTTCATAAAAGAATTTTCATTTTGAAAAAATGCAAAAGAGTTTTCTTTTTGAAAAATACCGTTTTTGGTTTTTGGTATTCAAAGTATACATGTCTTTAACCAAAATCATGTTTAGTGCTTAATGTCAAAAACATAGATATTTCATCTTGTTTGTATAGTGGATCATATCCATACACTCTATGCTTTCAAAGTGTTTAGAATATCTTGTTTTTGTATTTTGGAGAGATTTGGAAAACAAGTTTTGGAAATATCAAGTTTTGGAAAATACAGTTTTTGGTTTGAGCCGATATTTCCAAGTTACAAAAATAGTCCAAATTATTTGTAACATGCCTTGATTTTGTGCAAGCATGTTTGTTTATCAATGTATAATGTTAAAACTATTTTTGTAGATTTTCTATGATTTTATGGGATTTTAATTGAGCCAAAATGACCAAGTTTTCTTTCCCTAAAATCCCTGACCTGGCTTCAGCTGGTCGACCGGGCCGATCGATCGCAGCTTGAAGTCAGTCGACCGACTCGGTCGACCGACGTGCACGCCAGTTTGGCTGGAGGGCCGTTCGACCGGGACGGTCGACCGTCCAGAGAGCTCTGCTCTCTGGAAAGCCCCGGTCGACCGGGCCGGTCGACCGGACAGAGAGACTGCTCTCTGTATCCAGGCCTCGGTCGACCGGGCCGGTTGATCGCTGCCCCAACGGTCAGAAATCTGACCGTTGGCGGTGGCGGTCGACCGTCAGGCCATCTGGCTCCCAACGGCTAGTTTTTCTAGCTCTATAAATTGGGGCATTTGGGGCTGTTTTCTACAAGATTTTAAGAAGAGTTTTGAGCTAGTTTTTCCCACTTATTTCAGTGGTTATATCCACAAGTTTGAGAGCAAATATTTCCAATCAAAATGAGAGCTTTTATCAAGAGCGTTTAAAGTGATTTTCTTGAGTTTTCCTCCACCATCTCTTTCCTTATTTTCTCACACAACACTTGAGCCATCCATTGCTATATCTATCCATAGGGATTTGTTGTGAGAGGATTTTAGGTGATCAAGAGTTGTGATCACCAAAGTTCATCTTTGTTCTTTGAGGAGGCGGACGAGTGCGTTCGCTGTGTTTCGAGTTCGTGTGTGAACTCTTGTTTGAGGTGCGGCCTCGGCGGGCTAGTGAGCTCGCGGTGTGTACGGGACTAGGGAGTCCTAGAGCTTGTAGGTGTTGCGGCACCGAGTGATCCGGTGGGATCGATTTTAGTGGAAATCCTTCAAGTGTGAAGGCGGGGATGTAGAGCAAGTGTGCTCGAACCTCGAAACAAATCTCTCGTGTTTGCGAATGCTCTTTCTCTCTCTCCCTTACTTGTTTATATCTTGCATGCTATTATTGCTCTTATCTTTATATGCTTGATATTCTTATTGTGCTTAATTGTTATATGCTTGGGGTTTGTTTGCTAACACTTTTATTCAACCAAGAGAGCCAACGCGGCACCTCAACTCTTATTTAGAGAAATCTTGAGGAGTTAGTCCAGAGCCCTTCACGGGAATTCGGCTACACTCTTGTGTTATACGTGATGTTTAGTTTAAATAGTTTGTTTAGGTCATAATAGTTTTTAATTCCGCATTTAGTGACCATTAGATTAGCCATCACCTATTCACCCCCCTCTAGGTGATTTTACAGAATCCATAAGGACCGGAAGCGATAGAACCTTTACTGTTATGTTCACGTGTGTATGTTAACAGTTCTTCAATGTTTTAAAGAATCAAAAGAAAAGAAAACAAAGAATGAAAAGAGAAAAGTACAGTGGAAACAAAGAAGTGGGAAACATAAAAGAGAAGGTATTTGTGATTTTGTATTATTTCTAAAACAAAGTAAAAATGAAAGAAAACCCATGGCTACTAACTACTAATGGCTCCACTAACTGTGATATTAGTGATAGTTGCCACACATGTGTCCTTGGCCATCACTAGTCCTTGGTTCATGAGCTTATCAAAACATGACCTAAAAGATCACTTTCACATTCAAACTCAACAAATAAGAGCAAGTTACACTTAAACCACCAAAACTGACTAGAGAAGCATGGAATAAAGTAATGGTAACTTGTTAGAAAGTTAAATGTTAGTTTGTTAGAATCCATCATCATGAGCCATCAATGGCTCTTGTAAGAGCAATGCCAAGTAGAGGTTATTAGATATGTGAATTATCAAGTAAGGGGTTAGCAAGTTAGTGGTTAGTGGTTAGTTGCCATGAGAGAAAAAGTCAAGCATGTAAAGAGTTAGAGAGAAGAAAATCAATAGAGATAAGGAGAAAATCTTTCATAAAATGTCACCTTCCATTACAAGAACCTAACCTTCATCCTAAACATCTCTCTCTTCCCTATTACATGATCTACAAAGAAAATAAAAATAAAAGAAAGAAGAAAATTAAACTAAATTACACAAATGGGAGAAACTACTCCTAAAAACTCTTCTCCCTTCTGTTCTGAAAAACCTGGGGTATTTATAGGTAAAGGGGTACCAGGGATGCATCATGGGGCCACGCGTTGAAGCTCGACACATGGCCCCCTATAAGGCCACGAAAACACGGCTTTTGCTGCATTTCAGCTACCCTTCTGGGGCCGTGCACGTCACGCCAGGGTGTGCAGCGTTCAGCTGCTCACCACTACTTATACCTTCTGTCGTTTTGTCTGCATCTATTCACAGAATTGGCAGATAGGCTTTCCAAAGTCAATGGCTATATTTAGGCTCTAAATTCACCAAATAAATGGGATTTTTGGGCTTCTTCTTCATTTCATGCCATAGGCCTAGAAACATACAAGAGAGGTATTATTAACAGGATATAATATTGAATAGATGTGAAGTTCTGGTATGAAATATGCAATTTTGGAGACTAATCATAGGATAATCAAACTACTTCACACTATATACTCTTCTATAATGAGATGGCGGGATCGATGAAGGAGGTATAATCTACACCCTACCAAACTGTCATAACACCCGTTCTGGATGATATGGTTCAACAATATCAATACATTTTAAGAAAGCAACATCAGAGAACGGGTGATGATCCCTAGATTCTTGATATGGATTCCATACGACCTACTTATGAAAAAGTTAACATTAATAGAATTGTTATCCAAATTATGTGTACTCTTAGTGTTTTGTAACTAATTTACCTCATCTGCTCGCAAGGAATCAAGAGATTCACGGACTGCTTGTAACTTGTCCAATGATTTTCCCGCCGATTCACCCTGACTCCCCACATGCAAGCACATGAAAGCGCATTCGTATATTCATATTGTGTGGGGGTCTCATTGGAAAGTGCTTGTATATCCATATGTGTTTCAAAAATCTCCAGTATTAGTATTATACTCATAACAAGTTTATTTAAAATAAGTATTAAATATTAATAATATTCTAGAAGTAGCAAATAACCAACAATCTGCTTAACGCCATCTCTAAAAGCATACCTAAGTTGTCTATGTAAATATGCCAGTGTAGGTATGCTCCATGCATAAGTTGAACTCAGGTCCTCAAACAGTCTAACATACAAGACATAAACTCTTGTTCCGCCTTTATCGCTAAATAAAGTGCACCCAACCAGATAAAGTAAATAAGTATTTACTCTAACTGCGCACTTAATTCGGATCCCCGTGTCAGCATCAATGATATTAGAAAAGTTGAAATGGAGCCACTTCAATCTAACAGATATACCTCGTATCAGCCCCAACTCATTATCTGCAACTCTCTGTGTCACACCAAGTGTCCGCATAAGTAGTTTAATTGGATCTTCCACAAAGGGGGGTTGATGGATCAACCTACAGCCGGTATGCCAATAAGTGTAGCAACATCATCTAAAGTGATTGTCATCTCTTTAAATGGAATGTAAAAAGTATTAGTTTCAGGCTGCCATCTCTCCATAAAAACTGAAACCAATATACATATCTACCAACCCTCGCAATCCTAAATGATCAACATAATTATTGAAGCAGAGGTTGCGTTCTTTGACAGACCAATCATTCAATTTTGATGTGTGATAAAGGGGTTTCAGAGGATCACTCTCCTATGAGAAAATAAATGAGCACAATGAAATTCATGAGAAATTCTCCAAATATTTCATAAAAGAATTACTATGCAAAAAATATCACCTTTTGATTCCAAATATCCGCTGCTATATGCTTTTTGAAGATGCATAGGATAGAAATGTTATAAGGACCATCTGGAAATGGTCAAGTTAACTCTTTAGACACTTCTTCCACGCTATCAACATTTTCTTCAACCTTCTCATTTCTAAAGTATCCAAAGGAAATGCATGTCTAAAGCGTCTACTCGAAGCAGTAGGTTGAACTCTAGATGGTCCTGCACCACTCATGTCTGCAATAGATAGTCATAGAGTATAATAGTAAGAAAATCGAGTACATGTTATATTAGGAAAAATGTCAGAAAACTATCAATATTTGTATCCACAACTTTGATTAACACACCCATTGGAAACACCCACAAAGTTGATAATCCCAACCCAACAAATTTTACACATCTGTTCGTCCATAAAAGGTCAAACTTAACTAGGTTGTTCGGCCACTGACGGTTGAACAAATTACTTTTGTTCGGCCATAGGTTACCAAACGGAAGACTATTGTTCGGCCAAGAGTGGCCGAACAAAATAAGTTTATACGGTCATCGTGGACCGAACAGAAACATTGGTGTTCGGCATGTTCAGGCTGAACAACATCCTAACCCAACTCCAAAATTCCACCACAAATCACTGATTTTGATCGTATTATTTGAACTTTTTCTATGTTTTCAAAGGAATCTACCCTACAATTTTACTAGCAACAATCAAATACACTAAATTAAAAAAAAAAAAAGAAAATCAAGATTTAGAGATTTTTGGAAAATTTAGGGTATAGTGAGTTATCTGAATTGGTGAATGAAGATTGGAGATTGCGACACGATTCTGAAGTGATCTGAGCTCTCCCACAAAGAATTTGATTCTCTAAATTCAAAATTTTGAATTTTTTTCAGAGCCAGAAAGAGGCTACGAGAGAGGCAGGGAGGGAGGAGTGAGGGAGAGAGAGAAAGATGTTGAATTGAGCAGATGAGGGAGGGGTATTTTAGGAATTTTTTAAAGATTTTAGAAATAAAGGGTATTTAAGGAATATTGAGGGTTGTGTTAATTAAAATTGTGGGTGTAAAAATCCAAGGGTGTGTTAATCAAAGTTTCAGGTGCAAATATCTGTGCCTCAAGTTTTAAGTGAAAAAGCCTTTATCCCCACCAAAAATCTCATATTGCCCACATTACCCTTGATTAGATGCCCTTCTGAGTTGATTTGAGCAGCCGCGTGATATGCATTTAATTCTTGTCACGCGCAGCTTTTTTTGTCCACTCTTTTGTAATTTATGTCCATCTCAAATGGATAAAATATTTTACAATGATAATTTTTTTTCGCAGGGATATTTTTTTTTCATATATGCTATAATTATGTCAACCTCAAGCTAAACAGTTAGAAAGAAATTTATAAAATTAGACATAAATTAATGAAGGGGCAAAAAAAATGAAAGTTGGACAAAAATGAAAAAAAGTTAGAAAGAAATTGACACAGGAGGACACCAAAAAGACGAAAGGACCTAAATATAAAAAAGTAGATAAAAATTGATGAAAGTGGACAAAAAAGATAAAAGTTGGATAGAAATGTAAAAAAGTAGAAAGAAATTGATGAAGGTGGACAAAAATAAAAAAAATGGACATAAATATAAAAAAGTAGACAAAGTTATCCATTCTTCTGTAGTTTCTGTCCACCTCAAAGTGGATAAGTTTTTCTCCTCAAGGTGGTTAATTTTTTTTGCAGAGATAATTTCTTTGCATATAAGATATATTTCTATCCACCTCAATATAGCAAGTTGTAAAGAAATTTATAAAATTAGACATATATTGACGTAGGCGGACAAAAAAGATGAAAATTAGACAAAAATTTAAAAAAATAGACAAAAATTGATGCAAATGGATAAAAAAACAAAAGTTGGATAGAAATATAAAAAATAGACAGAAGTTGTCCATTCTTTCGTAATTTTTGTCAACCTCAAGGTGGATAAATATTTTTTGCATTGGTAATTTTTTTACAGGGATATTTTCTTGCATATATGCTATATTTCTGTCCACCACAAGGTAGAAAGTTGAAAAGAAATTTATAAAATTAGACATAAATTTACGAAAATGGACAAAAGAGATGAAAGTTGGACAAAAATATGAAAAAGTGGATAGAAATTGATGAAAGTGGACAAAAAGCAAAAGTTGGATAGAATATAAAAAAGCCAGAAATTAAAGAAGGTGAAAAGGACGAAAGTTGGACAAAAATACAAAAAATAGACAGAAATTGATGAAGGTGGACAAAAAAGTGAAAGTTGGAAAGAAATATATAAAAGTAGACAGAAGTTGAGGTAGACAGAAAAATAGAAAAATTGTGTGTAATCTCCATATTTTATATTTAATTTTCAATTTTTCTATTTTATAGTAATCTCCCCGATTTTATTTTTATCTCCCCAGAGCCTCTAAAACTCTTCATGACCAAACATATTCTTATTTGTCGTTTATTTGGCCAAGTGAGACAAATCATGACAAAGTTGGACATAAATTTATAAAAGAAGACAAAAGTTGACAAAGATAGATGGAAATAGAGAAAGTTTACAGAAATTTATAAAAGTAGACAGAAAATAACGAAGAAAGTGGATAGAATATTAAATAAAGTGAATATAATTTTGAAAAAGTGGACAAAATATGTAAGAGTTAGACAGAAGTTTGGAGAACGTAGACAGAATATTAGAGGTGTAAAATATTTATAAATTAAAAAATTTAATCTGCAAAAAAAGTTGTCAATGCAAAAAAAAAAATCCATCCACCTTGAGGTAGTTCAGAATTTAGAAAAGAGTGGACAAAAAGAAAAACCTCCAAACCTGCTCACGCGACTAGCGCGTGACAAGTATTTAATGCCTGTCACGCGGGACGCTCAAACTAGCTCAGTCAGAGCATATAATCAAGGGCAATGTGGGCAATATGAGATTTTATGGTGGGGACATGGACTTTTCACTTAAAAACTTGGTCAAGAGACTTGACCACATTATTTCAAACTACAAGAATTTTTTGTTGGCCCAAATGTTACAATCTCTAATTTTGTGTTTTAATGATAACAAAGCATATGAAGTTATTTGGTACTAATCAAGTTCAAGAGTGTGTTTCGGGGTTTAAGAAGATCTAACAAGTTTCTTCCTCTAAAGAAAAGTGTTGATTACTCCAGGGTATTCAAGTAACGGGATTGAAACTCAAAACACTTACATCGCTATCAGGGAAGCCCGCTTAAAGATTCTTGTAGTTGATTATAACCTTATAAGAATCTAGTTTGTTAAAAAGTAGAATATTGATTTGAGTCTCAAAGATATACATACACAAAAAATGCACATTTTTGAAAGTATAGTCTTGACACATGTTCCACATTTTTCTTAAATATTTTTATCTTAGTTTAAAACTTGTATCTCATTGCTATACATGTTTTCCCTTTTCCAAAATTCATACAAAAATTATTTAAAAATTTTCTTGTTTTTCAAAACTGACGTCGACCCTATTTTTGGCCTAGGTCTGCCTATTACAGGCCAGAACGGTCGACCGCATGGTCGACCGAATCTCTAGCAGAAGGGGTATGCATGTTGTGCACATTCCCGGTCGACCGATCCCCTTTTGCGGTCGACCGATGGGTCGACGGACTGTAACCAATTGGCCTCGGTTAAACACTATCAATTGACCGATCGACCGCCAGCCAATGGTCAAATTTTTTAAAATGGCCGATCGACCGAACAATCAACCGACAGACAACCAGATTGGCAGTAACTGTCAGAATTTGAAATCTGTATTTTAACATGTTTTTTAAAACGTGGAGATTTGAATTCCTAGGGTCAAATTCTTACCTTTCAGACCTGGTAAACAATTCTAAAAGTGTTTTTTTAAAACCTATATAAAGGGTCATTGGGAGTGAATATTTACTACAACAAATTCTGTTGAAAATCTAGTTTTTGCTTTCAAAGAGAAAAAGTTTCAAAGTTTTCTTTTGTGCTTTAAATTTCAAAGTTTTAATTAAGTTTTTCTGCTCTTAAAATCTTTCTTTTCTGATTTCCACTCTCACATACATCCTTGAGCTTCAAATTTATATTTTACTCTATAGGATTTTGTAAGAGAGTTGGAAAGAGAGTTTTGTGATCTCTTGATCACCAAAAGCTTGTTATCTCAATTGGCTTTGTGTCGCCTCTGGTGCAAAGAATTGAGTTGAAGAGTTGTGTACCCTGAGTGGTTATAAGTCTTTGTTGTAAGGTCCCTTTGTGGAAAATCCAATGGTGGATAGTGAAGTCCTTCACGGTGGTGAAAGCGGGGACGTAGAGTGGTGGCTCGAACCTCGAAATAAATCTTTTTGTTTGCGATTATCTTATTTGTCTCTATTTACTTGTTTATCATTCATTCATTTTTATCGATCAACACTCATCACAATAAGATTGCAATTGAGCACCTCAACTCTTATCTAGAGGAATCACGCGGAGAAGTTCGAAGCCCCTCACGAGGAATTCGGCTTCAAGTCTTATTTTGAGTGATCAGTTGTATCATTTCATCTTTAAATAGAATTTGCATTTGATTAGCTATACACTTATTCACCCCTTCTAAGTATATTTTCAATTGGTATCAGAGTTTTGGTCTCTAGAATTTGGCTTAACCACCTCAGAGAGATCCTAGTTGCTAATTATTTCATTAACATCTTCATTCTCATCCACTATGGTAAAAATGGCTGAAGGTATTAAGACCTCTTCCAAGTTTGATGGCCTTAACTTTCCCATATGGAAGGTTAAGATGACTGTATTTTTGTAATCCAAGGAAGCCGGGTTGCAAAGGCGGTGACTAAACCTTTTAGTACACTCACTGGTGATGAGGACACTTGGTCTGACATTGCCACCAAGAAATTTGATGCCAATTCAAAGGCACACTATATATTGCTTCAAACCTTGAACGATGACGACATAGCTAGGTCATTCATTGTACATCCACCTACGAGATTTGGTCACACTTAGTAGTCACTTATGAGGGAACATCACAAGTCAAGAGGGCTAAAATTGATATCTTGCATTCCCAATGTGAGAACTTCACTATGCATGAACATGAGTCCATTGATGATATAGTCACAAAATTTACTAAAATAACTAATAGTACTTCTTCTTTAGGTGATGTCACTGACAATGATCAAAAAGTATGGAAGGTCATTCATGCACTTCCACCCTCATGGAAAGTCAAGGTTACTACATTGAAGAAGCTAAACGACACAAAAAAGATGAAGCTCATCGGTCTTATCGGCAACCTTAAGACCCATGAGATGGAGAGGAAGGCTAGAGAAGAAATGGCGCCGCAAAAGAAAAAGACGATTATCTTCAAGTCTACTCCCACCATCTACGACAATGATGAAGAAGAAAAAGATAATGAAGATCTTTCCCTCCTTGTAAGAAATGTAAAGAGAATGTACAATAAGGCAAAGATCAATAATAGAAGATGATGACAAGAAAAGGAGGAAAAGAAAATCATTTGTTTCAACTGTCGGAAACCCGGACATATCATTGCCGAATGTCTGGAAATAAAAAAATAAGTCATCTTCCTCAAACAAGCCATCTACATCAAAGAAGCCATATAATAAGAAAGCTCTCAAAGCTACTTGGGATTCAGAAGTGAAACTGAAGAGGAGGTGGACACGGTAAACATGTGTTTCATGGCAAATGATAACACACCTAAGGTAACTTCTGAACCATCCCTTGATGATTGTGATGTAACTATGGATGAATTAGGAGATGCATTTGTAGAGCTTTCAAATAATTATAATTTTCTAAGGAAGAAATATCTGAAAACAAAAAAATAAAATGAAGCTCTTCAAAATAAAATTATCACTCTTTCTAAAGAAAAGGATGATTTATCTCCAATATTTTATCTACACAAAAAGATTTTGATGCATACAAGATTTCATGTAAAGCAAAATTTTTTATGATTGATGAAAATGAAATTTCTATTTTAAAAACTAAAATCAACATTTGGAAATATTTTAAAGAAATGTGAGTTTGATAAGGCTAGATTAAAGGCTATGTTTTCTAAAAAAATTCAAAGAAACATATTCATGCTACACATGCTCACACTTCTAAACCACATACTAAGCATGCTCATGTTTCACATGTTCATCATACATATCATGCATTTAAGTATGATAGAGTTTATTCATGTACTTATTGTGGCCGAAAGGGTCACTTAGCTAAATTTTATTTGATTGTATAAATACTTATAATAATCATATTTGGGTTCGAAGTACTAACGTCATAGGATCCAAGAAAATTTAGATACCAAAATCAACAACTTTATTATTTGATGTAGGTACACACTAAGGCTCCAAGACATAGGGAGTGAAGATATCTTAATAGCGGTTGCTCAAGGCACATGACTTAGGACATCAATATTTTTGTAACCCTATCAAGATATCATGAAGGTGACACCGTTACATTTGGAGATGACTCAAATGGTAACATTATCGGTATAGGTAACATTAAAATTAGTTTATCTCCATTGATTGAAAATATTGTTTTAGTTGATGGTCTCAAGCATAATTTCTTGAGTATTAGTTAACTTTGTGATCGAGATTTTAAAGTTATTTTGATGATTCTTCTTGTAATGTTTTAGATGGTAAAATCGATGCTTGCATTCTTTCCGGATTTCATGAAAATAATGTATATATTATTGATATGCTAAATTTAGATTGTAATGCTATATGTTTAAATGCTTTTAATGAGGATTCTTAGTTATGGCATAGAAGATTAGGCCATGTATCTTTTGACCATCTATCTAGAATTAACTCTAAGGAATCGTTGAAGAGTATTACTTCTTTGAAGTTTGAAAAGAACTGCATTTGTGATGTGTGCTAACTTGAGAAATAAACCAAGTCGTCTTTCAAACCAATCAAGGATATCATGACATCTAGACCATTAGAGTTAATCCACATGAATTTGTTTGGTCCTACTAAAACCAAGAGTTTAAATGAAAACTATTTTGTTTTTGTATTGGTTGACGATTTTACTCGTTTTACATGAGTTTTCTTTTTGGAACATAAAGATCAAGTTTTTTCACATTTTAATATTTTTAGGAAAAGGGTTTAAAAAGAAAAAGATTTTTCAATTTTGCGCACAAGAAGTGATAGAGGTGGTGAATTTATTAACCATTCTTTATCACTTATTGTGAAGAAAATGGAATAGGCATGAATTATTTTGTCCTAGAACTCCACAACAAAATGGAGTCGTTGAAAGGAAGAATTGTACTTTTCAAGAAATGGTTAGGACAATGATTAGTGAATAAGGACTCTCTCAATATTTATTGGCCGAGGTCGTAAACACTTCATGTTACATATCAAATAGAATTTATTTTTGTTAAATACTTTCAAAACTTCTTTTGAAATTTACTATTTAAGAAAGCCTAATGTTTCTTATTTTAGAGTTTTTGGATGCAAATGTTTTGTTTTAAATACCAAAGATAACGTAGGAAAATTTGATGCTAAAGCTTTTGAAGCTATTTTTGTTGGTTATTCTAACACGAATAAAGCTTATAGAATCTTTAATAAATCTACTTTGACTATTGAAGAATCTATACATGTTAAGTTTGAAGAATCTAATACTTTTGTTAAGAATATTATAGAGATTGATTCTTTAGGTGAAGACATGGAGAAAGTAACCTTGAAGGACTCACCCTTCCAAGAAAATAAGTCAAAGCTTGATGAACAAGATGAAGTTCAAGAGGTTGAAGTGGCACCAACACAATCACTTTCAAAAAATTAGAGATATCCTACAAGTCATCCCAAGGAACTCATCATAGGTGACTATCAAATAGGAAAACTACTCGCTCTAAACTCTATGATTTTTGTGGTCATTTTGCTTTTATTTCTCATATAGAACTAAAGAATATCCTCGAAGCCGAGGGTGACTCATATTAGTTGCTTGCAATGCAAGAAGATCTCAATCAATTTGAGCACAACTAAGTTTGACACCTTGTCCCTAGACCCCATGATAGACCAACCATTGGTACTAAATAAATTTTTAGGAACAAGTTGGATGACTCAGGTAATGTTGCTAGGAATAAAGCTAGGTTAGTGGCCCAAGGTTACACCCAAACTGAAAGTATCAATTTTGAGAAAATCTTTGTACCCGTAGCACGGCTTGAAGTCATACAGATTACACTTGCTTTTGTTTCTTTTAAAGATTTCAAACTTTTTCAAATGGATGTCAAAAGCACATTTTTAAATGGTTTTATTGAAGAGGAAGTGTATGTTGAACAATCCCCCGAGTTTGTTAATCCTACAAGCTCCTAGAGCTTGGTATGAAATACTTTCAACTTTTCTTATTTCAAATAATTTTGTAAAGGTAAAGTAGATACCCCTTTGTTTACAGAGCATGTAGATAGTAATATTCTTATTGTTCAAATTTATATTAATGATATTATATTTGGATCTACTAATGAAAAGCTTTGCAAAGATTTTGCATCGTGCATGAAGAATGAGTTTGAGATGTCTATGATGGGTGAGCCAAACTACATCCTTGGACTCCAAATCAAGTAAAAGAGTGATGAGATTTTTATAAATCAAGCCAAGTACACTAGGAAACTCATCAAGAAATTTGGGCTTGAATGGGCAAAGTCAAGCAAAACTCTCATGGCTAGCACAACAAAACTTGATAAGGATGAATAAGGTATAAATGTAGACATTAAACTTTATAGAACTATGATTGGTTTACTTTATTTAACAGCTAGTAAGCCGGATATTATATTTAGTGTATGTCTATTTGCTAGATTCCAATCTTATCCTAAAGAGTCCAACTTGATTGTAGTAAAACGTATTATTAGATATCTTAAGGGCACTATTGAATGGGCTTGTGGTATCCGAAAACCGGACAATTTTTTATGACGAGTTTTTCGGATGCTGACTATGCTGGTTGTAGAGTGGATAGGAAGAGTACAAGTGAAACTTGTCAATTTCTAGAAAATTGTCTATTTTCATGGTCTTCCAAGAAATAAAATTCTGTAGCCTTCTCAACCGCCGAGGCAGAGTATGTTATGACCGAGGCTTGTTGGGCACAAATCTTTTGGATGAAACATACTCTCCTTGACTATGATTTGTATTATAATCATATTAAGATATTTTGTGATAATACTAGTACATCCATATGACTAAAAATGTAAATCAACATAGTTAGACAAAGCACATAGAAATTCGATATCACTTTCTTAGAGATCACTCTAAGAAAGGAGATATTGAAATTGATTATGTTTCAACTGATTTTCAACTAGCAGATATTTTTACTAAGCCACTTGATTTCAACAGATTTTCTTTCATATGTGGTGAACTTAATGTTTGTATTACAGAATTATGAGTTTTCCTTATTGGTATCATGGATTTTTTTTAAAAAAATCTATTTTTGTTATGCTTACCCTTTTTGATGCATGACAAAAAGGGGGAGAAGTATTTATTGAGTATTTATTAAGTATATCTATTATTAGTTTATATATCTATTATTAGTTTGATTCATGCTCATATGCAATGCCTTTATCTTTTAACTTGTTAATATCTTGACTTGATAGATAATCATAACTTGATGGGGAGCTTTTCATATTCTTTCCTTTCATTTCCTTTAAATAGCTTATATGTTTTATCATCATAAAAAAAGGAGAGATTGTTGGCCCAAATATTACAATCTCCAGTTTTGTGTTTTAATGATAACAAAGCATATGAAGTTATTTGATACTAATCAAGTTCAAAAGTTTGTTTCAGAGTTCAAGAAGATCTAACAGGTTTCTTCCTCTAAAAGAAGGTGTTGATGACTTAAGGGTACTCAAGTAACGGGATTGAAGCTCAAAGCACTTACGTCACTATCAGAGAAGCCCGCTTGAAGATTCTTGAAGTCGATTAGAACTTGTAAGAATCTAGTTTGTTAAAGAGTAGAATATTGATTTGAGGCTCAAAGATATACACACACAAAAATGCACGTTTTCGAAAGTACAGTCTTGATACATGTTTCACATTTTTTAAAAATATTTTTATCTCAGTTTAGAACTTGTATCTCATTGAGATACATGTTTTCTCTCTTTTAAAATTCATACAAAAATTATTTAAAAATTTTCTTGTTTTTCAAAACTGACCTTGACCTTGTTTTTGGCCTAGGTCGGTCGACTTCGACCGGGCGGTCGACCGTGCCTATTACAGGCCAAAACGGTCTATCGCACGGTTAACCGAACCTCTGAAAGAAGGGGTGTGCATTTGTGCACATTCCCGGTCGAGCGGTCGACCGATGGGTCGACCGACTATAACAATGTTGGCCTCGGTTAAACACGGTCGATCGACCGGTTAAACATACATACATACACACACACACACATATACATATATACATACATACATACATACATACATATATACATGTATATGTGTGTGTGTGTATTGAAATATATATATAGAGAGAGAGATACACTTGTGTAGTTCCGGAAGGATTCGAGCCCGAATCCTTCCCACTCAAATACCAGCATCCTACATGCAAATACAAGATCCACTCTATTGAAGTTGATTTATATTATTTAAAGTAACTAAAAATAAAAATTAAGTATTTTGAATATTTTTTTACTCATCCATCAAGCGACGCAAAATGGACAGCCAGAAATAGTGAGCTGGTTAGATCTATGTCTTTAGACATACAGATTCTCGATTCGGCCATTTGATCCTGATCTAAACATTTAAAAACCCTTGCAAATCATATTTTGTTAGATTTCAAATATTCTACAACGTTAAACTAACCAACTCACTATGTAGATTGTTTGTTTTTCAACGTTAAACTAACCAACTCACTATGTAGATTGTTTGTTTTTCTCCTACTTGATGCATGCGCAAAAATTATTTAAAATACTTGATTTTTGGTTTATACACACTTGAAATAATATAGATCAACTTCAACAGAATGGATCTTATATTCAGATGATATATGGTTATATATGAGTGGGCAGGATTCGGACTCGATCCCTCCAGAATGACACAAGTTTATCTATAATCCTTCAAGAACTACACAAGTTTATATAAATATATATATATATATATATATATATATATATATATATATATATATATATATATATATATATATATATATATATATATATATATATAGAGAGAGAGAGAGAGAGAGAGAGAGAGAGAGAGAGAGAGAGAGAGAGATAGACTTTTGTCCTTCCAAAAAGATTTGAGCCCGAGTCCTTCTAACTCAAATACAACCCTCTGACATTCGAATACAAGATCCACACCGTTGAAGTTGATCTATAATATTTCAAGTATATATAAATCAAAAATCAAATATTCTGAATACTTTTTACCCATCCATCAAGAAGCACAAAATGGACAGCCGAAAGTAGTGAGTTGGTTAAATCTATGTCTTTAGACATACAAATTCTCAGTCTGACCATTTGATTATGATCTAAACATTTAAAAACTCATACAAACTAATTTTGTTAGATTTCATATGTTATATACCATTAAACTAACCAACTCACTGTTTGGGTCGTATGTTTTTCCCCTACTTTATGCATTAGTAAAAGTATTCAAAACACTTGATTTTTTGTTTATGGATTCTTGAAATAATATAGATCAATTTCAACGGAGTGGATCTTATATTCGAATGTCATATGTTGGTATTTGAGTAGGAAGGATTCGGCCTCGAATCCTTTTGGAAGGACACAAGTCTATCCCTTATCCTTCTAAAAGGATTCGAGATCGAATCCTTCCACTCAAATTCAAACCTCCAATATTCGAATACAAGATCCACTCTATTGGAGTTGATATATATTATTTCAAGTATGTGTAAATAAAAAATCATGTGTTTTGAATATTTTTTGCCCATCCATCAAGCGACGCAAAATGGACGGCCGAAAGTAGTGAGTTAGTTAGATCTATATCTTTAGACATACAAATTCTCAATTTGACCATTTCATTATGATCTAAACATTTAAAAACCTCTACAAACCAATTTTTTTAGGTTTCTAATGTTCTACACCATTAAACTAACCAACTCGCTATTTAAGCCGTCCGCTTTTCCCCTACTTGATGCATGGGCAAAAAGTATTTAAAACACTTAATTTTTGGTTTATACATACTTGAAATAATATTGATCAACTTCAGTAGAGTGGATCTTGTATTCGAATATCGGATGTTGGTATTTGAGTGGGAAGGATCCAGCCTCGAATCCTTCCGGAATGACACAAGTCTCTATAATATATATATAGAGACTTGTGTCATTCTTGAAGGATTCGAGGCCGAATCCTTCCCACTCAAATATAACCATACTACATCCGAATACAAGATCCACTCCTTTTAAGTTGATTTATATTATTTTAAGTATATATAAATCAAAAATCATGTATTTTTAATACTTTTTACCTATCGATCAAGTAACGTAAAATAGACGGCCGAAAATAGCACATTGCTTAAAACTACATCTTTAAACATACAAATTCTCAATCCAACCATTTCATCATGATCTAAAAACTTAAAAACCCTCACAAACCTATTTTGGTTATATTTCAAATATTCTACACCGTTAAATTGACCAACTCACTATTTAATCTGTCTGTTTTTTTCCTACTTGATGCATGGGCAAAAAGTATTTAAAACACTTGATTTTTGGTTTATAAATACTTGAAATAATATAGATCAACTTCAACATACTGGATCATGTATTCCGATGACATAGGGTTGTATTTGAGTGAGAAGGATTCGGCCTCGAATCCTTCAAGAATGACACAAGTCTCTCTCTCTCTATATATATATATGAGAAAAATGTATATCAGCCGACGGCTGAGAGACTCTCTCAGCCTGCGGTGATGTGGCACATTATTAGCCACACTAGAAAAGACGCCTCGCCTATTGAAACAGTTGAAATTACTAAATACCCCTGCAGTGATGTGTCACAATTATCTTTAATAACTGCGGCCAAACTGCCACCAATTTTTATCAAATCACGAAACTAATTTGAATACTTTTTGATTATTTTTTTGTTATCTGATTTGAAATTTATTGATTTTTAATATAGTCGCAGTTTTACTTTTTCACATGTAATGTATAAATTATTAATTTTTTTTAAACTGCCACCATTTTTTTATCAATTCACGAAACTAATTTGAATGCTTCTTTATTAATTTTTTTGTTATCTGATTTGAAATTTACTGATTTTTTAATATAGTTGCAGTTTACTTTTTTTTCGCATGTAATGTATAATTATTATTTTTTTTACATATAGCATGCGATCAAGGACTGCGACTATGGTCGCAGTACTCACGACAGCATTTTTTTTGGATAAGTTTTTTTTGCTAAGTTAAATGTAATAACGGTGAGTAAGGACTGATACTATAGTCGCAGTTTACGTATGGTTTTATATGTTTGCTCTTCACTGTAACTGTTGTCTCAGCTGCCTATAAACTACGAATTTTTTTTACTTATTGCATACGAAGTAGACTGCGACTATGGTCGCAGTGTTTAAGAACAGCAGTCGCAGTTTCTAATTTGTGATATACAGTGAAATATACTGATTTGAGAGGATTGCGATCATGTTCGCAGTATTATCTGTTTATATAGTTTAATGTTGGACTGCGACCATGGCAGCTGTTTATAACTTTATTGAATGCAAACGATCAAACTGTTTTATGACTGGACAGCGACCATGGTCGCAGTTTCATATGTAATTATTATATGAGTACTGCGACCATTATCACAGATAAGATGCAGAAATAATAACTATACGGCATACTTTATATGTATTTTAAAAATATGAAAGATTTCTTTACAAATAGAAGTAAATTTTATTTATATCATAATATGGTCAGAAAGAGACCTTACAAAAAAAGAGCATTAAAAGCTGTTAACAGAAGACAAAATAACATTGAATATCAGAAGATCAGGAAATCCTAATCCTCGTCATCATCACCATCATAAGCAGATTCGTCGTCTTCATTCTCCTCGTCCTCATCATCTTCCTGTTTTTGAGGGTTTTTTTGTTCATCGATAAACTCCCAGAATGGATCGTCTCTATCAAGCTCTTCCTCAGATTTGTGTCGAGAAAGCGAGCCTCCAGCATCAGAGGACATGCTTTCATCAAGCATGTCTCTGTCAAGTGGCTGAGGAATAATTTCCTCCTCACTAACCCACATGAAAACTTCATCATCCTCATGAAGAGGAGGATCAGTTAAAATATTATTTGATATAGTGATATAGTCAAAAGGAGTGAAGTCCAGCCTGGTATCAGATTCACTAGAATAGCATGAAGAAAGAGGACCGGTGGGGGAATGATTGAGTTGAAATCTGAGTGTTCAGAGGAAGAAGATGGGGAAGACATGATTCAAGAATGAATTATTTTCAGGAAGTTTTTGAAATCAAATTGAAAAGGAAGAGCAAAAATATAGTTTTTAGATATGAGATAATATATTAGTTACAAGCACTATATAAAGGTAAAGAATGTGAAAGAATATGAATAGTAATAATAATTGTTATAGGTGACGGTTGAGTATGGGAAGAAGTGGTAAAAAAAAATTAAATATTTAATTGAAGAGTTATGGCGGGAGAATCCGAAGAGTTCCTTTTTCCCAGAGGTTTACTACGTGAAGTACAAATTAACTTTTTATAGAATATTTTCCCTATATCTTTAGATTACGTATGGTGCCCATCTTTCCTTTATCGAGATTAATATTAGTGCATCTCTGTTTCCGAGACTGTTGTTGTATCACGGTAGATAGAATATTAATTACTTCATTTAATTCAGTGTAATTAATATAGTATTTTTATAAGATGTGATATACACGAACTGATCTCAGGGTCGCAGTGCTAACTACTTTGTAAACTTATAAAAAATCTGTTACATAAGGCATGCGAAAAAGGATTGCGACTTTGGTCGCAGTGCTGAAAAATGATTGCGACCTTGGTCGCTGTTCTGAACGAGGTCGCAGTGCTGAACGATAGCATGTTTCGTCTGTTATTTTTATGGGAATAAGGAATGCGACTAGGGTCGCAGACGTGATATAAAAAAAGAATGCGACTAGGGTCGCAGACGTGATATAAAAAAGTTTTTGTTATACTATGACTAGTGCCGCAGTCGTCATATAAAATTGAAAGTTATATTGTATTAATTCTGCGACGATGGTCGCAATGTTCGAAAGTTTTATTATACTATGACTGCGAATACGATCGCAGACTTTGTAAAATGGTAAGAATTCTGTTACATAAGGCGTCGGAGTGCTGAACGATATCATGTTTCGTCTGTAGTAGAATTAAGAATTTTATAACTGTAGATATATTCAGCTGAAAATTCTGTAGGTAAATTTTATTTGTGGATGAGTTTATGCTAGTTTAGAAGTAAAAAAGGGGTATTTTTGTCAATTTGTTTCACGATTGTTTAGGCGGAATTTTTTTGATTTTTTTGGCGCCTACACTCTGCGGCTGATATGTGGCATATATTCAGCCACGTCACCGCCGGCTGAGAAACACTCTCAGCCGTCGGCTGAGGTACAGTAACCCCTATATATATATATATCAGAAATATGTATATTAGCCGACAGCTGAGAGTCCCTCTCAGCCTGCGGTGACGTGACACATTATTAGCCACACTACAAAGGACGACCCGCCTATTGAAACAGCTGAAATTACTAAATGCCCCTGCCGTAAAAGATAGTGGATCTGTGTAGTTTATTATTATTTTTATATTTCAGACGTTAGTCAATATTATCACAATTATCTTTATAACTGCGACTAACTGAATATGAATCAGGTCTCTTCAAGTGCAACTTCATCAAATCATGAAACAAATTTGAATGCTTCTTTATTAAATTTTTTTATACGCAGATATTATATATTTTAGGAATGCGACTAAGCTCGTAGTGGTCAATAAAATAATTTTTAAATGATTTTAAAAGCGACCTTTGTTGCAGTCTACAATTATATATAGGATTGTATCATGTGGATCTCATAAACATATCAATTTTTTGTGCTTAATTTATATATAAACAAATTAATTTTGTAGATTTTTATGATATAATTTGTAAGAAATTTACTGATTGCGAACATATTCGCAGTTTAGTTATTCGCATGTCACGTATAAACTATGAAATTTTTTTATACATTGCATGCGAATAAGAATTGAAATTATGGTCGCAGTACTTAACGACAGCATATTGTGGATGATTTTTTTGCTAGCTTAAATATAATAACAGTGGTTAAGAACTGCGACTATAGTCGCAGTTTACTTATGATTTTATATATTTGTTCTTCACTGTGACTGTTGTCTCTTGCCACATATAAACTATGAAAATTATTTTATATATTGCATGGGAATATGGATTGCAATTATGGTTGCAGTGCTTAACTGCAGCATGTTATGGATAAGTTTTTTGCTAGGTTAAATGCAATAACAGTGACTAAGGACTGCGACTATAGTCGCAGTGCTGCGACTATAGTCGCAGTTTACTTATAATTTTATATTTTTGTTCTTCATTGTGACTACTGTCTCTTTTTCACGCACGAGAAGGACTTTGTATTTGTGTTACACACTGCGTCCGTAGTCGCAGTTTTTAATTTGTGATATATAATGAAATATACTGATTTAAGAGGATTACGATCATGTTCGCAGTATCATCTGTTTATATTGTTAAATTTTGGATTGCGACCTATTTTTAATTTTATTGAATGCATAACGATCAAACTATTTTTGTCAGGACAGCGACCGTGGTCGCAGTTTCATATACAAATATAGTTAATCATGTACTGCGACCATAATCGTAGATCTATTAGTTCAGAGTAATTATTATCTGAGTACTGCGACCATTATCTGATCGCAGTTGAGATTGAAAAACAATAACTATTTATTTATAATCACATAGTGCGACCATAGTTAACTTCTTAATAATGACTTACATTTATATTTAGTAAATCATTATATTTCTTGTCGTATGATAACAATATTTGCGTGCAATATATTCGGTCCTCGACCATTATAGCAATATTAAAAAACCACTCAAAAGTCCTGTGATTACTGCGACGCATGAAAGAAACATACTTTACATGTATTTTAAAAATATGAAAGATTATTTTTCAGATAGAAATAAATTTTATTTATAACATAATATAATCAGAAAGAGACCTTACAAAATAAGAGCATTAAAAGCTCTTAAAAGAAGACAAAATAAATGTGAATATCAGAAGAGCAGAAAATCCTAATTCTCATCGTCATCACCATCTTAAACAGATTCGTCGTCTTCATTCTTCTCGTCTTCCTGTTCATTATTTATTTCCTCATCTTCTCCCTCGTCGACCGGCTCGCTGTCCTCTTCGGTTTCTTTCTCTTTTTGAGGGTATTTTGGTTCATTGATAAACTCCCAGAATGGATCGTCTGTATCAAGCTCTTCTTTCGATTCGTGTCGAGAAGAACCTGCAAAGAATATACTCAAAGAAAGCGAGCCTTCAGCATTAGAGGACATGCTTTCATCAAGCATGCTTTTGTAAATTGGCAGAGGAATAAGTTCCTCCTCATTAAGCCCATTAAAACACTTCATCATCCTCATGAAGAGGAGGATTAGATAAAATATTACATGATGTAATGTGATAGTCAAAAGGAGTGAAGTCCAGACTGCTATCAGATTCACTAGAATCCCCTGAAGAAAGAGAACCAGTGGGAGAATGATTGAAGATAAAATCTGAGTGTTCAGAGGAAAAAGATAGGAAATACATGATTCAAGAATAAATTATTTCAGGAAGTTTTGAAATCAAATTGAAAACAAAGAGCAAAAATATCTTTTTTAGATATGAGATAATATATTAGTTACAAGCACTATAAAAAAGGTCAATAATGTGAAACAACATGAATAGTAATAATAAGTGTTATAGGTGACGGTTGAGTTTTCGAAGAAGTGATAAAAAAATTAAATATTTAATTGAAGCAATTCTGGCGGGAGAATCCAAAGAGTTCCTTTTTTTCAGAGGTTTATTATGTAAACTACAAATTAACTTTTTATAGAATATTTTTCCTATATATTTAGATTTCGTATGGTGTGTTGGCCCAAAGGCCATCACCCTAGTTTTGATGATGATCAACTCATGAAGTTATATTTACTAATAATCATGTGTTTAATTAGTGACAGATTCCTTATCAAGATCTTAGTAGGTGTGGAGCTTCAACAAAGGATTTAAAGACAAGTTGGAAGCTAGCACCGGTTGATTCACGAGCCTATGCAACAAGTACACATCTAGAGATGAGCTCGGTGGATTACTTTTAGACCAAGTCAAGAAGATGAGAAGCCTTCAAGGGAAGACTTCAAGAAGTTGAAGACTTGTGTCTAGGTATAAGATTTTGTTTTGTTTTAGTTAAAATGTAAAGGATAGAATAGTTGGTGGATTGCTCAAGTTCATATCACACACACACTCTTGATTTATATGTGTTTTCATAAAAGATTTTTAGTTCTAGAAAAATACCGTTTTGGTTTTTGGTGTTTCAAATATACATGTGTTTTTAACCAAAACCATTTTAGAACTCTCGACACTCTTTTAGTCTTTTAGTCATAACTTTTGATTATCTTATTCAATTAACATTATTTAAATTGCATTTTAAAGATGACTTTCAGAGCTACATTTAATATTCAATAATCGTTTTCTGATTTAAATGTTAAGAATGTCAAATATTGGGTTGAAGTCTGAAAAACAGTTTACAGTTTCTGATTTGATACCTTTTAGTATTTTATTGATAACTTTCAAATCCGAATTGATATTGATTTGATTTAAGTTGCATTAGAAAGAAGACTTCAATATCTACAAATTCATCCTATATACTTATTCCCAAATTCGAACGTTTTAGACCTCAAAACTGTGCTCCAAGTTAACCCATTGCACAGAGGTCGGTCGACCGGGCCGGTCGACCGACGTGCACAAAACTGTGCACGTTTTGTGCGGTCGACCAGGCCGGTCGACCGGAACTGAGAGCAGTGCTCTCTGTTCTTCCCGGTCGACCGGGCCAGTCGACCGGAGGCTGTAACGGTCAGATTTTTGACCGTTACCGGTCGACCGGCCGGTCGACCGGCAGCTCTGACAGACCCCAACGGTCAGATTTTTCTGACCTCTATAAAAGGGGGTTTTGTCATTGTTTTGAGCCAAGATTTTAGGAGAGCTTTTGTCCAGTTATTTTCATTCTTTTAGTAGAGTTTTCTCCACAAAATAGAGTGCCAATATTTCCTATCAAAAGGGATTTTATCAAGAGAGTGTTTATTGTGATTTCTTGAGTTTTCCATCAAAAGTTCTTTCCTTGATTTCTCACACTACACTTGAGCATCCATTGAGCTATTCATCCTATAGGTGTTGCAGTGAGAGTTTTGTTAGGTGATCAAGTGTTTAGATCACCAAGATCTTTCTTTGTATTTGAGGAAGCGGGCAAGTGTGCTCGCGGTGTTTTGAGTTCGGGTGCGGACTTGTTGTACGAGGTGCGGCCTCGACGAGCCGGTGGGCTTGTGGTGTGTAAGGGACTTTGGGAGTCCGAGGGCTTGTAGGTGTTGCGGCACCAAGGAGAGATCCGGTTGGATCGTGCATAGTGGAAATCCTTCGTGTGTCGAAGGCGGGGATGTAGAGCAAGTGTGCTCGAACCTCGAAACAAACCCTTTGTGTTTGCGATTGCTCACTCTTGCTCTCTTACTCTTTTTGTCTCTATTATATCTTGCATTACTTACATTGTATTTACTTTACATGCTTGATATACCCTTGTGCATATTTGATATATACTTGCGTGGGATTGTTGCTAACACTTGTATTCAACCAAGAGAGCCAACGCGGCACCTCAACCCATTCAAGGGGAATCTAGAGGAGTTTGTCCAGAGCCTCGCAAGGGGAATTCGGCAACACTCTTGTGTTATACATAAGTGTTTAATTAAAAGAAGTCTAATTTGGTCATCTTAGTTTTAATTCCGCATTATTTGTTCATAAGTGACCATTAGATTAGCCATCACCTATTCACCCCCCCTCTAGGTGATCTTACAATTGGTATCAGAGCTAGTGCTCTTGATTTGGGTCTAACAACCTAAGAGTTAAAGATCCTCCTTTAGGCTAATCACAATATTTTTGTACACACACACCTCACCATGGACTTCATGTCACCACCCACCTTTGATATTCTTAACATCCAAATTTGGAAGGTTAAGATGTCATTGTACCTCAAGGCCTTAGGATTTCATGTTTATCTTGCCATAGCTAATAATGCATATTGCTTAAATGGTAAGAATTTTGAGGCTAATGCAAAAGCCCTTCATGCTATCAAGTCAACCCTAAATGATGATTATTTATCTAGGGTATCTAACGTTGACTCGGCTTTTGTAGCTTGGAACATCATCACCTCCCTTGGCGAAAAGGATCTATATTATGCCGGGAATGATTCGGACGTTGGAAGCAACACCTCCAACGCATGCTTTATGGTCCAAGGGGATGACCCCCTTGAGGTAAATTTCGAATCTGATGATGAGGACATGTCATATGATGAGCTATCTGCTTTTTGTCATCTATTGCTTGAGAAATATTACATGATTAGAAAAGAAAATAAAAATTTGAAAAAGAACATTGCTTGCATGCATAAAGAACATGACTCATTTAGAGATAACATTGCATGCTTAGAAAAAGATAATAAAAGTTGGAAAAAGAAATTTGATTGCATGCTTAAAGAAAATGATTCTTTTAGATCTAAGATTGCATGCTTAGAAAAAGAAAATAAAGATTTGAAAAATGAGAATGTTTCCTTATTTTCAAAATTGAATGATCTTTGTGAAGGGAACAATATTTTGAAAAATGATATTGCTATGGTGGAACAACAAAAAGAAAGTATTTTACAAGAAAATAAATCTTTAAAAAGAAAATTTGTTGAAAAAGAAAAGGATAATGTTTTTCAAAAGAAAAAGAAAAATGATTCTTTATCTCACCATGCTTTACATGCCACAACTAATGAGATTAAGAATTTGAAAAATAAAATGGATGGTTTGAGTTCAACTTTGAACTCTTGTGCTTTTAATCATTCTAGGTTGGAGTCAATGTTTTCAAAGAAACAAACTCCACATATTCATGCACATCATAACCATGCATTTGCTTATGTTGCACAACATGATCACACTCCTACACATAAGCATACTAAGGTGTACGTATGTACACATTGTGGCCGCAAAGGCCATTTAGCAAAATATTGTTTTGATAAGAAACCTCATTTATATTTTGCTAAGTATAAAAGATTTTGGGATCCTTGCAATAAAGCTAACCCCAAAGGACCCAAGAAAGTATGGGTACCAAAACCCCCACCCTTTGATTTTGATGTAGGTGAGGGCTCTCACAAAACGTGAGAGGATTGGTGCCTTGATAGCGGATGCAATGGACATGATGGACAAACTTTTGGATGCATTGCTATCAAGGAGATTTTGGTGGGAAAGACCACCATATTTGGAGCTTTGGAGTTGGTAACAATTTCTAAACTCCTATTTTTTTTGTTCATTCTTGTTCATCCATAATATTCATAGCATGTTCATGTTTTAAGATTTTATGTGCTTCATGTGGTAATTACATGCTTAGATGTAGAATGTATCAAACTTACATTTATACATATACAAATAGTGAACTACAATTGACTCATATATATAGTTGAACTTCATGCTCACTTGTATCCACTATAAGCATATGTATAGACTAGTTTGATGATTCTCATTTATACATGCTTGGCCAATTTTTAATGCTTTACTTCATGTATATACATGTTCAATTCAAATCTAATAAATATACATGTATACCCGTGAGTCTCTTGCCTTCATGCAAACATCATTCATAGACTCTTTTAGATTTGGGATATGTATGTGTATTGTTAGGATTGGATTAATCATACATATACCATGAAGATTAGTGTTTTGATGAAAAATGATTTTTCGTGCTTTTGTTAAAAATGTGTCTTATGATCTTTTTGAGCTTAAATGTCTATTTTCATAAAAATGCTATTTACATGATTGTTTAACACTGACATTTCTTGTTAAAATCATTTATGAGCCTAATAGACCATGAGTGCTTAAATTTTTTATGTATTTAGTTATGTTTATGAAAAACATATGATTTGATGTATTTGAAGGATCTTTAACTAGTTTGTCAAAAATCTATTTATACTAGTTATCTATTCTTCAAATAGTTTTTGAGATTTACACATGATCCTACTTTACAATAATTTGGATAAATTATTTTGTATTCTCAAGATTTGATGATTCATGATTTGAATATTAGTTTAAGTGTTAGCTTTTGTCAATACTAGGATTTATACTTGTACATATCATGGGCCACAAATAAATCTATTTATATTTGTGCTTGAATGCTTATTTGAACCCATGAAATGTGCTTGTATTGCTTAGTTTTGATGATTCATACATCTTTAAACTTATATTCTCTCTTTGGATTTGATTTATGATCATGTGCTTTTCATTTCATGTATATGTGCATTTTGGCCAAACTTTAAGATATACATGTATACCTCTTGAGTCATTTGCCTTTCATGCAAATCTACATATATGGACTCAATTGCATTAGGGATATGTATGTATGCTTCTTGTGTTGACAAAATATACATATACCTTGAAATATAATTATTTTAAAATAAAGAAATTTTTGTGATGATTTTCATGCTTTCAAAAATTTATGTTTTAAAGGAATATTGAACTTTATTGCTATTTTTCATGATGCCATGTTCCACATAACACTAGTACACTCACTTCTTTTCAATATGGACTTTATAGATACTAGAGTGTTTTTAGTGCCTTGTGTTTCATTGATATTTCATGAAAAACCTTTGATTTATTCCTTGATTGAAGGATTCCGTACTAGTTGTTAAACACCTTCATTTAACTAGTTCGAATTCTTCATGTGGTAGATTATATGATATATACACTTAAGCTTAATTTTCAATTGGTATCATTGGATATTTTCAATTGGTATCAATTTGACCTCTTATGTATATACTCATATTTTTGCTTTCCCATATATGTATGTATCACCTTCAATTGATATTAGTTCTTCATACATATATATGATTTGTTGTGTGCTTGTATCTAAATGGACTTATATTTTTAAAGCACAAAGTTGTTAATGCTAAGTTTACTTCAAATCTTATTTATCTTCAAGCTTATGCATTGTATTTCATAATTGGTATCAAAATTCAAAATTTGGTTGTTCTACATTTGGTACCTTAAAAGAAAATATTGTATTTTAAGATATTTCAAAATTTTGTTTTCATAAGAAAATTTCAAAATTTTTAATTTGTATTGCCTATATGCAAGGAGAGCTTAACATCTCTTCTACATATAGATCTTCTTGATTGATTTAGATTACCCCTCCTTGATTTCTTTATTTTTGACAAAAAGGGGGAGAAAATTTGTTTGATGTATTTTACTTTGAACCCTTTGTTGATGATTGACAAAAAGGGGGAGAAGAATTTGAGATTTTATATGCATGTCTTCCTTGTGTAAGGGGGAGAAGATTTTATGTTCATGTATATATGTTGTTGTTGTGGTTTGCAAATAATAGGAGAAAAAGATTTGATTTTGTGTTATCTCCATTCATTTGCATACATGTCATGTGCTTCATTGTCATATCTTTATCATTTATTTGGTATGCATGAGTTAAGGGGGAGCTTCTTTGAAGCTTTACTTTAATCCATGCATATATAACTTCATGAGTTTTGTCATCATCAAAAAGGGGGAGATTGTTGGCCCAAAGGCCATCACCCTAGTTTTGATGATGATCAACTCATGAAGTTATATTTACTAATAATCTTGTGTTTAATTAGTGACAGATTCCTTATCAAGATCTTAGTAGGTGTGGAGCTTCAACAAAGGATTTAAAGACAAGTTGGAAGTTAGCACCGGTTGATTCACGAGCCTATGCAACAAGTACACATCTAGAGATGAGCTCGGTGGATTACTTTTAGACCAAGTCAAGAAGATGAGAAGCCTTCAAGGGAAGACTTCAAGAAGTTGAAGACTTGTGTCTAGGTATAAGATTTTGTTTTGTTTTAGTTAAAATGTAAAGGATAGAATAGTTGGTGGATTGCTCAAGTTCATATCACACACACACTCTTGATTTATATGTGTTTTCATAAAAGATTTTTAGTTCTAGAAAAATACCGTTTTGGTTTTTGGTGTTTCAAATATACATGTGTTTTTAACCAAAACCATTTTAGAACTCTCGACACTCTTTTAGTCTTTTAGTCATAACTTTTGATTATCTTATTCAATTAACATTATTTAAATTGCATTTTAAAGATGACTTTCAGAGCTACATTTAATATTCAATAATCATTTTCTGATTTAAATGTTAAGAATGTCAAATATTGGGTTGAAGTCTGAAAAACAGTTTACAGTTTCTGATTTGATACCTTTTAGTATTTTATTGATAACTTTCAAATCCGAATTGATATTGATTTGATTTAAGTTGCATTAGAAAGAAGACTTAAATATCTACAAATTCATCCTATATACTTATTCCCAAATTCGAACGTTTTAGACCTCAAAACTGTGCTCCAAGTTAACCCATTGCACAGAGGTCGGTCGACCGGGCCGGTCGACCGACGTGCACAAAACTGTGCACGTTTTGTGCGGTCGACCGGGCCGGTCGACCGGAACTGAGAGCAGTGCTCTCTGTTCTTCCCGGTCGACCGGGCCAGTCGACCGGAGGCTGTAACGGTCAGATTTTTGACCGTTACCGGTCGACCGGCCGGTCGACCGGCAGCTCTGACAGACCCCAACGGTCAGATTTTTCTGACCTCTATAAAAGGGGGTTTTGTCATTGTTTTGAGCCAAGATTTTAGGAGAGCTTTTGTCCAGTTATTTTCATTCTTTTAGCAGAGTTTTCTCCACAAAATAGAGTGCCAATATTTCCTATCAAAAGGGATTTTATCAAGAGAGTGTTTATTGTGATTTCTTGAGTTTTCCATCAAAAGTTCTTTCCTTGATTTCTCACACTACACTTGAGCATCCATTGAGCTATTCATCCTATAGGTGTTGCAGTGAGAGTTTTGTTAGGTGATCAAGTGTTTAGATCACCAAGATCTTTCTTTGTATTTGAGGAAGCGGGCAAGTGTGCTCGCGGTGTTTTGAGTTCGGGTGCGGACTTGTTGTACGAGGTGCGGCCTCGACGAGCCGGTGGGCTTGTGGTGTGTAAGGGACTTTGGGAGTCCGAGGGCTTGTAGGTGTTGCGGCACCAAGGAGAGATCCGGTTGGATCGTGCATAGTGGAAATCCTTCGTGTGTCGAAGGCGGGGATGTAGAGCAAGTGTGCTCGAACCTCGAAACAAACCCTTTGTGTTTGCGATTGCTCACTCTTGCTCTCTTACTCTTTTTGTCTCTATTATATCTTGCATTACTTACATTGTATTTACTTTACATGCTTGATATACCCTTGTGCATATTTGATATATACTTGCGTGGGATTGTTGCTAACACTTGTATTCAACCAAGAGAGCCAACGCGGCACCTCAACCCATTCAAGGGGAATCTAGAGGAGTTTGTCCAGAGCCTCGCAAGGGGAATTCGGCAACACTCTTGTGTTATACATAAGTGTTTAATTAAAAGAAGTCTAATTTGGTCATCTTAGTTTTAATTCCGCATTATTTGTTCATAAGTGACCATTAGATTAGCCATCACCTATTCACCCCCCCTCTAGGTGATCTTACATGGTGCACATCTTTCCTTTATCGAGATTAATTTTAGTGCACCTCTTTCTGTTACTGTATCACGGTAGATAGGATATTAATTATTTCAATTAGGTCAGATTAATTAATATAGTTTATAAATGTGATATACGCGGACTAATCTCACGGTCGCAGGGTTAATCTACTTTGTTAAGTTTGATTGTTATTAGGACTACGACTTTTGTTGCATTTTATAAACGATCAAAATTATGTTACATATGGCATGCAAATAAGGACAACGATTGTGGTCGCAGTGCTGAACGATAGCATGTTTCGTCTATTATTTCTATGCGAATAAGGAATTCGACTAGGGTCGCAGTCGTGATATAAAATTGAAAGTTATATTATATTAAATCTGTGACTATGGTCGCAATGCTAAAAGGTCTGCGGTTAGGTCGCACACGTGATATAAGATTGAAATTTTTGTTATACTATGACTGTGACCATGATCGTTATACCAATATATTTTTTTGATTATATTTTTGAATGTATGAACTGTGACGTGGATCCCATTTATAATATACATTGAGAATAAAGCATTTTTTAATGCCAAGACCGACCATATTCGCAGTTCATTAAAAATTGCATGAAATATTATCCAACCAATCTACAAATATTGTGGCAGTTATGAGAATATCTGATTTATAAAATATCTGCAAAACAAATTAACCATTGTATTTCATTATTTTTTTACACTATATATTTGTAATACAAAAAATAATATACGGTTGCCCACATCAAATTTTATTTTCCTATTCATTTCAGTTTCTTTTATTAAACCTATATGAATTGAAAATAACGCGAAATTAAATAATAAAAAACTATATATTACAACAATTTTTTAAGATTTCACGCATGTTTTTACTTTTCACTGTTGCTGTTTTTTCTCATCATCTTGATCCAATCTTTTTCCCCTTTATATTTTTCTCAAGTGAGAAACTTTCTCAAAATAGGCTTCGTGAGAAAATCATATATGAGTGATTCCGTAGATGATCCAAACCGTTCATCTTTATTTACATACTCTAATTAGGTTATAATAAAAAAACACACGATTCTGAGCTTTTTTACCCATATATCAAATGACATATTCAACGGCGAATATAACATCTGTTTTGTAACCACTTGTTGCATGGGTAAAAATACTCGGAATCGCGTGATTTTTTAATGGTAGCCTAAATAAAATATGTAGATCAAGATGAACGGTTCAGATCATCCACATGATTACTCGTATATGGTTTTCTCACGGTCTTCGTGTGAGAAAGTTTTTCACACGAAGATCTCTCTCTATATATACACACACACATACATAAACAGAAAAATGTATATCAGCCGACAGTTGAAAGTGCCTCTTAGATGGTGGTGACGTGGCACAATAGTGCCATATAATTCGACAATCTTAATGGCGCCTCGCTTTTTAAAAATAATTGAAATTATTAAAAGCCCCTACCGTTCAAAAAAAAATAGTTCTTGGGATGATGTATTAGTTTTATATTCTTTCTTATTATTTTTCTCTTCTTTTATATTTCTATCCCTCTGTGTCTCCTCACGCTGTCAGATCTAGGATTTGACTCGTAGAGAACGTCGTTCTAAAATTGCGAGAGCGGGATCTGATATTGATTTTTAGTTTGCAGACCTAGATCTTCATCAGCTATTTTGATAGGTTCTTGTTCCCTCAGAATGTCAGCTTCAATATTTTCCATCGTGATTCTTCTCTTCTTCTTCTTCTTCAAAAGGAAGCCCTATCAGAAATTTTTCGTCATCAGCCATTCGATTTAAAATCTAAAAGACATGTAAAATACACATAAATATATAATCAATCTGTCAGTACCGTGACTAAAGTCGCAAGAAAAATATTATTTTAAAAGTTGTCCTTTTCATCAAGACTGCGACTTTGGTCGCATTCATAATAATAAACTGTTAGTAAAATTGAGTTCTATGATCATAGTCGCAGTATGAAATTTTATTTTCAAACTATTTGTTTTACAAGACTGCGATCGCAGTCCAATTAAAATTTGTTAACGAAAAGACAGCGACCTTTGGTCACAAAAATAAAAAATAAGTTATAAAGTACTGCGACAAAGATCGCAGTGTTATCAAATAAAACTTTTCAAAAAGACTGCTATTACATAAGACTGCGACCAATGTCGCAGTCTTCTAATCATCTTAATTACTTAACTTACGAGACCTTGTTCACTGCTTCAATTGATGACGTCTAGTGTTTCATAAGAATGCGACCATGGTCGCAGTATCCTATTTAGATTACTTAATAAAAAATACTATGACGAAGGTCGCAGTGTTAATAAAACATTCTCAAAGAAACTGTTGTTACATAAGACTGCGACCGAGTCGCAATTTTCTAATCATCTTAATTAATTAACTTACAAGATCTTCGTCGCTGCTTCAATTGACTGCGACTCTTATTTCATAAGACTGCGACCACGGTTGCAGTATCCTATTTAGATTACTTAATAAAAAATACTATGACGAAGATCGCAGTGTTAACAAAACATTCTCAAAGAAACTGCTGTTATATAAGACTGCGATCGAAGTCGCAATTTTCTAATCATCTTAATTAATTAACTTACAAGATCTTCTTCACTGCTTCAATTGACTGCGACTCTTATTTCATAAGACTGCGACCACGATCGCAGTATTCTATTTAGTTTACCAAGGTCAAAAAAATACTGCGACCCTAATGGAAAAAATAAAAAAAGGCTACAACACTGCGACCAAGGTCGCAATGTAAAGCAAAAATAAATCTAAAAAGTGAAAATGATGTTTAAAAAAATTTAAATCTAAAACTTTTCTTTTCAAAAACTACGACTTCGATTGCAGTTTCAGAAAATAAAAAAACTAAAATAAACTGTTTCAAGTCACAGTAATAGATTTTTATTGTGATTAAAAAATCTTTCAAAAAAATTTAGTAATCAAGATCTGTAATTTTTTTGTTTGAAAAAACTTAAATTTTCAGATCTGTAATTTTTTTTACGGAGGAAAAGTTGTAGCCAAGTTAAAAGTGAAACTGAGTGTATTTTAGTCATTGGGCAGCGGTAAAGTGGTTGAGGGTCTTTCGAGCAGGATGTTTTGTCTTTTTACCGCCTAAATTTTTGACTTCTCTGCGGCTGAGAAACTCTCTCAGCTGGCGGCTGAGATACAGATTATATATATATACACACACATAGAGAAATATGTATATCAGCCGACAACTGAGAGTCTCTCTCAGCCTGCGGTGACGTGGCACATTATGAGCCACATAATTCGACAATTTAAAATGACGTCCCGCTTTTTAAAATAATTGAAATTACTAAAAGCCCCTATCGTTTGTCTTTCTTGAAATGATATATTAGTTTTATATTCTTTATTATTATTTTTTCTTCCCTTTTATATGTCTATCTCTCTGTGTCTCCTCACGCTGTCAGATCTAGATTTTTGACTTGTAAAGAATGTCATTCTAAAAAAATGAGAGCGGGATCAGATATTAATTTTTAGTTGCAGACCTAGATCTCCAGCAGCTATTTTGACAGGTTCATGTACCCTCGGGATGTCAGCTTCAATATTTTCATCGTGATTCTTCTCTTCTTCTTCTTCTTCCAAAGGAAAGCCTATCTGAAATTTTTCATCATAAAAAATATTGGCTATTCGATTTAAAATTTGAAAGACAAAATAAAATACATATAGATATATAACCAATCTATCAGAGATGCTACTGAAGTCGCAGGAAAAATATTTTAAAAGCTGTCCTTTTCATCAGGACTGCGACTTTGGTCGCAGTCATAATAATAAATTGTCAGATAAAATTGAATTCTGTGATCATAGTCGCAGTATGAAATTTCATCTTCAAATCATTTGTTTTACAAGACAGCGACCAAAGTTGCAGTCCAATTAAAATTTATTAATAAAAAGACTGCGACCTTGGTCGCAAAAATGGAAAATAAGTTATAAAACACTGCGACCGAGGTCGCAGTGTTATCAAACAAAACTTTTCAAAAAGACTGCTATTATATAAGACTGCGACCAATGTCGCAGTCTTCGGTCGCAGTCTTCTAACCATCTTAATTACTTAACTTTCGAGACCTTGTTCACTACTTCAATTGACTATCTCTCTTGTTTCATAAGATGCGACCATGGCCGCGGTATTCTATTTAGATTACTTAATAAAAAATATTATGACCAAGGTCGTATTGTTATCAAACAAAACATTCTCAAAGAGACTTCTGTTACATAATACTGCGATCGAAGTCGCAGTCTTCTAATCATCTTAATTAATTAACTTACGAGATTATTGTCACTGCTTCAATTGACTGTGACTCTTATTTCATAAGACTGCGGCCACAGTCGCAGTATCCTATTTAGCTTAGCAAGGTCGAAAAAATACTGCGATCCTAATCGAAAAAATAAAAAAAGGCTGCAACACTGCGACCAATGGTCGTAATGTAAAACAAAAATAAATCTAAAAAGTGAAAATGATATTAAAAAATTTAAATCCAAAATTTTTCTTTTCAGAAACTGGGACTTCGATTGCAGTTTCAGAAAACAAAAAAATAAAATAATATAAACTGTTTCAAGTCGCAGTAATAGATTTTTATTGTGATTAAAACATCTTTCAAAAAAAAACTTGAACATTAAGGCGGCCATGGTTGCATTCTTTTAAAATAATTTTCAGATCTGTAATTTTTTTAGTGGAGAAACAGTTGTAGCTAGGTTAAAAGTAAAACTGAGGGTATTTTAGTCATTAGGCAACGAAAAATGGTTGAGGGTCTCCTTTTACCGCCTAAATTTTTGACTTCTCTGCGGCTAATATGAAGCCACGTCATGCCGGCTGAGAAACTCTCCCAGCTGTCGGCTGAGGTACAGTAACCCCTATATATATATATATATATATATATATATATATATATATATATATATATATATATTATATATATATATATATATATATATATATATATATATATATATATATATATATATATATATAGGGGTTACTGTACCTCAGCCGACAGCTGGGAGAGTTTCTCAGCCGGCGGTGATGTGGCCGAATATATGCCACATATCGGTGGCAGAGTGTAGGAGCAAAAAAATCAAAAACATCCCGCCTAAAGAATTGTCAATCAAATTGACCAAAATACCCCTTTTTACTTCTAAACTAGCAAAAACTCATCCACAACAAAATTTTACCTAAAATATTTATAATTTACAAAGAATTTTCTGTAGAATATCTACAGTTATAAAATTCCCAATTCTACTACATCAAAAATATAAAGGAAAAAAATTGGATCAAGATAATGAGAAAAAATAGCAGCAGTAAAAGTAAAAAACATGCGTTAAACCTAAAAAAACTGTTGTTTTTTTATATAATTTTTTTATTATTTAATTTCATGTTATTTTCAATTCATATAGATTTAATAAAAGAAACTAAAATGAATAGAAAAATAAAATTTAATGTGGGGCAGCCGTATATTGTTTTTTGAATTACAAATGTACAATGTAAAAAAATAATGAAATACAATGGTTAATTATTTTACAAATATTTTATAAATCAGATATTCTCGTAACTGCTACAATATTTGCAGATTGGTTGGATAATATTTCATGCAATTTTTAATGAACTGCGACTATGATCGGTCTTGGTACTAAAAAATTGCTTTATTCTCAAATATATATATAATGGCCTAAGAAAGACTTGGTATTTATGCGAAAGGTAATTATGTAAGTTTGAAATATATATATATATATATATATATATATATATATATATATATATATATATATATATATATATATATATATATATATATATATGAGAATCTGTACCTCAACCGCCAGCTGAGAGAGACTCTCTCAGCTGGCGCAACGTGGCTGAATTTTAACCACAATTTTGGGTGCTGATACCATAGTCGCAGTTTTATATGAGGACTGTGATTAAGTCGAGGTATTTTTATGAGAACTGCTGCCATGGTCGCAGTCTTTCTCTGAAGACTGCTACCATAGTCACAGTCCTAATTACATTGAAAATATATGATTTTTTAGGACTGCGATCATGTTACAGCGGAGTGCGACCATAATGCAGTAAGTTTGCGACCATATTGAAGTGACAGCTAAGAGAGTCTCTTTCAGCTGGCGGTTGAGGTACATTTTCTCTCTCTCTAAATATATATATATATATATATATATATATATATATATATATATATATATATATATATATAATATATATATATATATATATATTATATGTATTAGCACATCTAATAATCAACTAGTTAGGTATAGGACCTCAAGAAGCCTTGATATTTACACAAAAAAATTAGATGAGTTATACATATTAAAAAAAGAGAAGTGCTTAAAGGGCAACGAAGTGGTAATACTTCGAATCTTCTTTCCAAAAAAAAAAAAACATAAGAGTTGGAGTTGAAGAATCTAAGTCAAAATTCACGATCACAAAAGTGCATATGACTTAGAGTAAAATAATAGATTAGATGAGAAATTCAGTTTGAGTTCTTACCTAGATTGATAATAAATACTTACATAGGACTAAGTATACGAATGAATAGTTTGGTGATTGTAAGACTTATAGATTACTTGATTTTTCCAAAAATATTTCAAATATTTTCTCAATTTCAAAAATACTAACAATTTATTTTTTTCTTTTACGGATTTTGTGGGTGCAATTCACTAAAAATCCTCACGAGACAAAACTCGTCCTCTAGGAGAAACCTAAAGGTTTAACGACTTGTTGCATGTGCTAAGTGCAACCGTAATTTCAACGAAAGTGAGTTAGGTTAGATTAGTATTTTTCTTTTTTAATTTTGCTCGAGGACGATCAACGAAAGTGTGTGAGTGTGATTACATCTCAATTTTGCATTATTATTATCACATTTGCACATTTATCCTAGATTATTTTATTTAACTTTGCTATTTAACCCTCCTTTTGATTATGGTGTGTAGTTATTTAAATGGAAAGATAAAGATACAAGAAGTTTTTATTTTACCCCTAATCCTATCTACATTTAGATTTCAATTTAAATCAATTTGAAATCAAGAGGAGGAAAGGATATATCAGCATCTTCACAATTCAAATTTTGAAATCAGAAGATATATTTTTAAAAGATGGATGGGATAAAGCTAATCTTAATTGGATATAAGGAGGATAATTCAAATTAAATTCGAGTTTGGAGATAACTTGCTTCCCAAGTTATCTAGAAATAGATGTTGGAACTTGTTTTGATGAAGACTTTTGTGAAGCATTTCATTTAGAGCTCTAACACACGACGAATCAAGAGTTCTTCATGATCAAGACTGCCCAAAGAGAGTTGATATGATGTGTTTTGTAAATATGAAATAGCATGTCAAAAGCCTTGATGCACACACACATATCATGTCTATATAGTCGACTTATAACTCCTTATAGTCGACTAATCCATTTGGTAGTCGACTTACCCAAACCCCCTAGTCGACTAGTCATGTGTCCAAAAGAAACCCAACTCTCTGTTTGTCCATTAGTCGACTTGACAGACAAACCTAGTCGACTAATAGACCTTGTAGTCGACTAATCCTATGCCCCTAGTCGACTAATCCATGATCCAGTTGACTTATAGGAAGTTGCAGTCGACTTGATTCAGTTAACCAGAAACATGTCACTTGAACTATTCATGACCTAGTCGACTTATACCAAAATGTAGTCGACTAACCTTTGAAAATTTGCCTAGGCTAGTCAACTAACTCAAAAGGCAAGTCGACTATAGGCAGTTTCTGACTGTTGGACGATTTCTGTTATCTGGTCTTTTGTGCAACATTTTCTAACGTTTCAATCTTTTGAATTGCACCTGTAACTACCCTAACTTACCCTAGTGTGCATCTATATAAAGGGTAGTTAAGCCAAAGGCCAAATACCAATCCTAATCTTCAGTTTTCTAAGATTAAAAATTCTGTCAATCCTGAAAACTATTCCCACTTTAGTTCTTCACCAAATTCTGATTCTCTAGTGAAGTTCTTTGAAGTTTTTCTCCTATACTAGACCTTGTCCACGTTCATACACAATACCAAGGCTTATAGGAAAGTGTTGTAATACTCAAAGCAATCATTGTACACGGGTGTCTTCTTGGTGTAGAAGCAGTTGTACATGGTGGAGTTTGTTCTCTTGGTGGAAGAAAAGGTGTACACATTTGGCAAAGGGGATTTGTCAAGTGGTGTGCATGGTTGTGATTTTGGGTGTACAAAATCAAGGATAAAGGAAAATCTCAAGCGGGTGGCTTGGGGACTGGATGTAGGTCACGAGGACCGAACCAGGATAAATCTCTCGTGTTTGCGTTTGTCTAAACTTTTCTGAGATTTGATTTCCTTTATTGCAAGTTATTTATTTGTTTAACGTTAATCCTTCTTTGTTTAGTATTTGTGTTGACTTTGTATTATGGATCCATAAGTGCCAACAGAAAAAGTTTCGCATTTGGAATTATCTCGGGACCAACAATTGGTATCAGAGCAGGTCTCACATTTGGTCAACAACAAGGATGGCAACGGAGTTTTCATCATCCCAATTCAAAGAAGGACATTCTACATAACGTCCACCGCTATTTGACGGATCTAACTACAACTATTGGAAGTGTAGAATGAAGATCTACTTGCAATCGCTCAACTACGAACTTTGGAACATTGTTGAAGCATCGTACACCAAGCCAACAACCAACTACAGCGCCTGGAGTGAGGATCAAAAGAAGAATGCGAACCTTGACGCCAAAGCGATGAATGCCTTGTTCTGTGCATTAACCAAAGAAGAGTTCAACAGAGTGTCAACAACCACTTCTGCACATCAAATATGGCATACTCTTCAGGTAACACACGAAGGCACAAGTAAAGTTAAAGAGTCTAAAATATCTGTTCTTGTCCACAGGTTTGAATTATTCAAAATGGAGGAGAATGAAACCATATCCGAAATGGTTACAAGATTCACCGACATTACTAATTCATTAGCATCCCTTGGAAAGGACTACACCCAAGTTGAAAGAGTTCGTAAGATCCTTCGTGCACTCACACCAGAATGGGAGAAGAAGACAACCGCTATTGAAGAAGCGAATATCTCTCAACTTTGTCGTTAGAAAACCTAATCGGTAATCTAATGGCATATGAAGTGCAATTGGAAGAAAGAAAGAAGGAGGAACGACAACACCACTCAAAGAAGAAAGAACTTGCGTTCCATGCATCCTCCGACACGGACGATTCCAATGACGATGAAGAGGAGATGGCAATGCTTTCAAAGAAATTCAGGAGATTTCTAAAGTAAGGTAAATTCAAATGCTTTAATTGTAATAAACCAGGTCATATGAAGATGGATTGCCCATTGCACAAAAATAAAGGTAAAATCAAGAGCAAAAAGTTCAGAAAGAAGAAAAACTATGAAGCCTCATGGGAGAACAGTGATTCCTCATCTTCTGACGAAGAAGAATCCACTGAACGTGTCAACCTATGTTACATGGCCATAGAAGATGATGAGGTATCATTTACTGAACTTTCTGATGCATTTCATGAATTGTTTAATGATCTAAAGCATGAAAAACTGAAAAATAAAGTTTTATCGAAAGAAAATGAAAAACTTTTAAATGAAAATTCATGTTATACTTTACAAGTATCTTTTATAAATTCTCAACAAGATGAGTTTGAAAAAGTCATATCATCTTTGAAAAATGATAATGAGAAGTTTATAAAAGAGAACATTTTTCTTAAAAAGGAAACTGAGTCTTTGAATAAAAGGATTTCTATTTTAGATAAAGATATTTCAGTTTTCAAAAAGAAATATGAAGATATTTTGCAAAATGTGACTAAGTTCAATCAAGGAAAAGAAAAATTGAATGATTTATTATCTTTTCAGAAGTTGTCACATAATAGTTATGGTATTGGATTTGTTGAAAAATCTTCATATGTTAGTAATCCATATGTTTCTTTTGTAAAAGAAAGTCTAAGAAAAATAAGTTTATATGGATTCCTAAGAATTTAAGTATTCATGATAAAAATACATATATTGCATCATACATTCATGATATATGTAATTCTTGCAACTATGTGTATACTAACAGGTGGAAACCAAATTCTAAATGGATTTGGACTCCTAAAGGTTAATATGTTCTTTTATGATTGGTACCATCTAACGTTTATCTTGCAGGTACCATATAAGAAAATTGATAAGAACATATATATATATATATATATATATATATATATATATATATATATATATATATATTCTAATGATATATTTGTTTCAGGGGGAGAACAAAGTATTTCTATATTTGTTATAACCCAATTTCTGCAGGGGGAGGAAAATATAATATATTTTCTGCAGGGGGAGCACTTGTGCGCACAAAGCGTCATCATCAAAAAGGGGGAGAATGTTGGAACTTGTTTTGATGAAGACTTTTGTGAAGCATTTCATTTGGAGCTCTAACAAACAACGAATCAAGAGTTCTTCATGATCAAGACTGCCCAAAGAGAGTTGATATGATGTGTTTTGTAAATATGAAATAGCATGTCAAAAGCCTTGATGCACACACACATATCATGTCTATATAGTCGACTTATAACTCCTTATAGTCGACTAATCCATTTGGTAGTCGACTAGTCATGTGTCCAAAAGAAACCCAACTCTCTGTTTGTCCATTAGTCGACTTGACAAACAAACCTAGTCGACTAATAGACCTTGTAGTCGACTAATCCTATTGATTGAGTTTCACCTGCACAAAAAATAATGAATATCAGATTTAGGAAAAGGTTGTGCGAGGTTCTCAATACTAATCCGCGGTAGCAATGGCTATGCGGGTCGTGATCCTCTGGGAGGGACTAGCGATAGAAGCGTTTGTAAGTTATCTCTAAAAATTTCTTTTTTTTTTAGTTATTTAAAAGGAAAAGTTAGGTTAGAAAGAAGGTGGTATTTACAATGAATAGGAAAAGAAAGAATTGGGAGATGGTGATCTAAACTAAAGAAAGAAAAGAAAGCAAACTACACATACATACCTCTTCAGTCTGCTTACCTTTGAACCGTTGCGACAATTTACCTTTCTTGGAAGGCGTACAAGTATGGCGTATAGGATCGTCCGCCTTCTTGATCTACACTATGAAAATAAAAGACAAACTATGAAGACTTGTTCATCGCCATAGGCCATCAAGGGCTCTTCTTCGCTAGGCAGTCTCGAAGCAATTGGTTCTCATAGTGAGAAAGACATTAGAGAAACAACAATAGAAGAAAACAAAAACTGAGATACACAAGAATCAACAAGAATAAAAGAACATAACATAATAAAAAAGAACGAACCTCGATTCGATTTATTTAACAATGGCGGAAAAGCAAAACTTACACCGATTGTCACCCTCAGTACAAGTAGATCTCCTTCCTCCATGAGAACATCATCTCCTCTCAGTTTACAAAAAGGAAAAATAAAAATTACAAAAGAGAAAAGAAAACCTAAACTAGAAGAAAGCCTAAAAATCCTAGCTTTTGGCCCTGTATTTCACTGGACTTGAGATCTGTGTTGCACTGCAGGAGGTATTTATAGGCGCAGAAGGAGTTAGAGTCCGAACACAAGTCGTACACAAAAGCCGTTGCCCTGGCTTATCTGAATTGCCGTGGAAATGCGGCATTTGCCGTGGAATTGCGGCATTTTGATGGCAGATTGCCACGCGCTTTGGCGCGTGGCTTCTCCTGGTCCGTCCATCTGGGCGTTTGCTTCTGGAAGCTGCATCCTGGCTCTTTATCATGGGATTTGGATATAACTTGGAATCAAGTTATCTAGATTTCAAATCTCCCAATATCTTTATCCACGAATTTCCTTATCTTTGCATTCTTATTTTTGGCCTTTATCCTCATCCTGCAAGTGTTTAGGGTTGGATAGAAGTCTATCCTTCCCTCTTCTTTGATAATTGCAACTTTAGCCCTTGTGTATTTGCACTTTGACAATTAATATTTGCACTTTTGCACTTGGGCTTCAAATGTGGGCTTTTGGGCTCTTTTTAAGCTTTAATTCTTTCTTTTATTACTTCGAGGCCTGCACACAATAAATCACAAAATATTAATCAATGTGCAGAATTAAATGAATAAATATGAAAATGTGATGGTAAATGTTATGATAAAAATGCACTTTTCACTACCAATCACACCCCCACACTTATCTTTTTGCTCGTCCTCGAGTAAAAACAAAGAAAAAGAAAAATTAATCTAACCTAACTCACTTTCGTAGGAATCACGGTTGCACTTAGCATGTGCAACAAGCCGTTAAACCTCTAGGTTACCCTAGAGGACGAGTGTTGTCTCGTGAGGGTTTTCAGCGGATTACACCCACAAAATCCATAAAAAGAAAAATATTTGAATTATATTTGAAGAGACTAAGTAGTCTATAAGTTTTAGGATTATCATTTTTATTCATTCTTTAAACTTAGTCTTAATAAAGTGAATTGTTATTCATTTTAGGTAAGGATTAAAATTGAATTTCTAATATAGTCTTTTTCGTTATCAAAAATCATATGCATCCTTATGAATTTATACTAGGAATTCCTTAACTTGGACTCTCATGCCTCTTTATTATATAAGTATTATTATATATATATATATATATATTTTTTGATATGTATAATCATCTAATTTTCTTTCGTGTAAGTATCAAGGCTTCTTGAGGCCCTAATACCTAACTAATTGATTATTAGATGTGTTAGTACATATAAGTAATTTTTCTTAGTTTAGGCTTTCTAATCCACCCATGTAGCGAACTTAAAGTCAGTGACTCCCAAACCGGTCGGCTTTAGGGCACCAGGTGAGAAAACACCCCGCGGACTCAAATTCGAATGAACTAGGCCACAAAACTAAGGTTTTATTATTATTATTATTATTTTTTTTTACACTCACCTTTAGGCGTGAATACTTATGCTTCTTGAGGCACATGTATCCAGCTTAATTAGTGATTTTCCTCTTCTTTTTTTTTTTTTATATATGAGGCACAAAGGTCTTTGTCTTAAAATCCTAGATATGCATTAGGTATGCACATTTCATTAAGGTAAAAAATCAAGACTAATTACTTATTCAATTTCTCCTCCTATACCTAAAATTTAAACAATTTATTTATTTTAAACAAGTTTTTAGAAATCCAAATCATGATTTTCCTAATTCTTAAAACTAACTTAGATTTCTTTCAAAAAAATAAGTCAAAATATTTCCTTTTTATAACATTTTTTTTAATTTTTTTTTATTAGCAAAATTTTGTTAGTTTTTAACTATGTTAGTATGTTAGTAAAGCCCACCCCCACACTTATCTCATGCATTGTCCTCAATGTATGAATGAATGCATATATGCATGAAACAAAAGAAGGGAAGGCAGAAGTTACCTTAAGGTGGTGGTTCCGGAGGTGGTCTAATTGGGCCAAGCGTTGCTACCCAATCAAGATAATATAATAGTTGGTGGAACCCACCAGAAATTTTCCTTTCATAACCCACTAAAATATATGTATAATCATTTTTAAGAATTTCCACCCCATCAAATTTCCAAATTTCATAATAAATTTCAGAGTCAATTTTGTCAACCTCCTTGTCCCAAAATGGAGTATGGAAAGATGGAATTATTGACTTGGACATTATAGGTGCGGGAACGAATACCGACTCAGGGAAGAAGCTCAAATCAAGTAAGGGCTCAGGAGTCGGGCTAAGTTCAGGAAGTGGGTCCAAATCAATAAGTTTAAGCTCAAGTCCACAATCATCTTCCCACAATGGAATGTAACTCAATGTTGGTGATTCAAGTTCAGCAATGATAGGTGTGGGAATCAAAACTGACTCTAAAATATTACCTAATTCAGGTAACAGAACAGGAGTCAATAATGATTCAAGAATTTGAACTTGATCATAGATTTGAGAATCTAGGTCACATATCTCATTGGGTTCAATGATATAAAAATCAGAACTTGCCAATTTATCCATAGTACTTTCAAAATTGCACAATTGGTCAAGTTCAATATGATCATCAAAAATGGGTGATTCAATTTCATGATGAATTGGAATAGGGTCCAATGTTGACTCGGGAAAAGTGAAATCAGGTGAAGACACTGGAGTCATAATTGGATCAGGAAATAAAATTGAATCATCAAGTTGGGGATCATGATCATATTCATCCTCAAGTTCTATTTCAGGAAAGGAAAAACTTGCCAAATTATCAAGAATTGGAGTTTCGGCAAGTTCTAATGATGGCACTGAAATAAAATCTTGTTGTCCAAAGCAACTTGGTTCGTTGGCTCTAAGCGAATGGTCAGCGAAAGCAGAAATGGCCGAACTGTGAGAACGTAAAGATTGAACCATAATATCTATATCATGATCACGGGCTAATCTAGCCTGAGTCATGGCAGCAAGCATCCTTTCATAGTCGATAGGTGCATTATGTTGTGATTGGACTTGAAAAGAGGAAGTGTAATCATGATGAAGTTGTGAGTTGGTAGACTCACGCATTATCATGTCTGCGATAGATGGTAATTGTTGCTTGGACTCATGCATACTCATCATTTCCTCGATAGATGGTAATCTATCCTGAATGGGTGGATCTGAGTATGAATCATTGAAAGAATGTGGACTAGATGGATATGGAGGACAATTTGGTTGAAAATTAGACTCGGGGGAATCGAAACCCCATGAACTCTGTGAAGAGTTGAAATTATTATGCAAATTATAGTTATAAGATGGGGGGTGTGGGTTATAGTCATTCGGATAAGACCATTCCGGCACACTAGGTTGATCAAAATTATGATATGCCGGGTTGGTAATATCCGAAAAATAGTTAGGTGTGTAATATGGATTAAAATTGAAAAATTATTATATGCCATATCACACAAACACAAACAAAGAGAAAAAAAATAAATAATCAAACAAAAAAGAAAAAAAAAATTCTAACCTAAGTTAGGGTAGACCTAGACCTAGACGACTCCTAACTGGTTAGACTGTCCACGGGAGGTAGGGTGTAGACTTTGACCACAAGTTAATCAGCCAGGTCGGGGCAAGAGTGGTGGGAGGTTTTCCGTCAAAGACGTTCCTTAATTAAATAACCACCACTCTTCGGGCTTTCGGCCCTCAATCCCCTTCCTAGACACTGATTTGGCAGGAGTCAACTTCCAACACTGTTCCCCCTTAGGATAATCTCCTAATTGAGTCCGAGTGTCCCTAGGGCCAACGTCTACTAATTTTAAGTTAGGCTTGGGTTAGTGAGTGCTTGGGATGTGATTTTTGGGCTAAGGAAGGGTGATAAAATCCCCACCTTATCTTGTTAATGGGTTATACCCTTAAGACGAATTAGTGCAAGTGTACAAGAAAAATAGATAAGATTCACTCAAAGCAGAAAATCAACCAAGAGATGAGTCCTATTCTACATGCAATGCGTACGTACCTTGCTCCAGCACTCTTCAACAGTAAAAATAAAGGAATTGAAAAAGACACGTGCCTAATATGCAAACGTCTAATAAATTTTTATTTTTAACAACAATTTTTTTTTACTGTTGATTAATTAGCAGTTTACAGGTATATCACAGAACAAATTGGAACAGAGCAGAAAACAGTATTTTCAATTTGAAGCAACCTGCAAAAATTGCAGTTTAGTAGTTCACTACTAAGGCCGCGTTTCTGCGGCTATTGCCGCGGATTCGCGGCACTACAGTAGGCTCTGTTGCTCTGCCTTCGAGGGCAGAGGCACAGAGTTGCTATATGTCCACTTCTGCTGCTGTTTTTCTGTTTCCTGTTCTCTAAACCTGCAAACAGAAAAGAATAAAAGAATTAGTTAATAAATTTTTTTTTATTTAGGAGAAACTTACCGTCTCTCCTCGACAACGGCGCCAATTTGTTGATTGAGTTTCACCTGCACAAAAAATAATGAATATCAGATTTAGGAAAAGGTTGTGCGAGGTTCTCAATACTAATCCGCGGTAGCAATGACTATGCGGGTCGTGATCCTCTGGGAGGGACTAGCGATAGAAGCGTTTGTAAGTTATCTCTAAAAATTTCTTTTTTTTTTTAGTTATTTAAAAGGAAAAGTTAGGTTAGAAAGAAGGTGGTATTTACAATGAATAGGAAAAGAAAGAATTGGGAGATGGTGATCTAAACTAAAGAAAGAAAAGAAAGCAAACTACACATACATACCTCTTCAGTCTGCTTACCTTTGAACTGTTGCGACGATTTACCTTTTCTTGGAAGGCGTACAAGTATGGCGTATAGGATCGTCCGCCTTCTTGATCTACACTATGAAAATAAAAGACAAACTATGAAGACTTGTTCATCGCCATAGGCCATCAAGGGCTCTTCTTCGGCTAGGCAGTCTCGAAGCAATTGGTTCTCATGGTGAGCAAGACATTAGAGAAACAACAATAGAAGAAAATAAAAACTGAGATACACAAGAATCAACAAGAATAAAAGAACATAACATAATAAAAAAGAACGAACCTCGATTCGATTTATTTAACAATGGCGGAAAAGCAAAACTTACACCGATTGTCACCCTCAGTACAAGTAGATCTCCTTCCTCCATGAGAACATCATCTCCTCTCAGTTTACAAAAAGGAAAAATAAAAATTACAAAAGAGAAAAGAAAACCTAAACTAGAAGAAAGCCTAAAAACCCTAGCTTTTGGCCCTGTATTTCACTGGACTTGAGATCTGTGTTGCACTGTAGGGGGTATTTATAGGCGCAGAAGGAGTTAGAGTCCGAACACAAGTCGTACACAAAAGCCGTTGCCCTGGCTTATCTGAATTGCCGTGGAAATGCGGCATTTGCCGTGGAATTGCGGCATTTTGATGGCAGATTGCCACGCGCTTTGGCGCGTGGCTTCTCCTGGTCCGTCCATCTGGGCGTTTGCTTCTGGAAGCTGCATCCTGGCTCTTTATCATGGGATTTGGATATAACTTGGGAATCAAGTTATCTAGATTTCAAATCTCCCAATATCTTTATCCACGAATTTCCTTATTTTTGCACTCTTATCTTTGTCTTTTATCCTCATCCTGCAAGTGTTTAGGGTTGGATAGAAGTCTATCCTTCCCTCTTCTTTGATAATTGCAACTTTAGCCCTTGTGTATTTGCACTTTGACAATTGATATTTGCACTTTTGCACTTGGGCTTCAAATGTGGGCTTTTGGGCTCTTTTTAAGCTTTAATTCTTTCTTTTTATTATTTCGAGGCCTGCACACAATAAATCACAAAATATTAATAAATGTGCAGAATTAAATGAATAAATATGAAAATGTGATGGTAAATGTTATGATAAAAATGCACTTTTCACTACCAATCACCTATGCCCCTAGTCGACTAATCCATGATCCAGTCGACTTATAGGAAGTTGCAGTTGACTTGATTCAGTTAACCAGAAACATGTCACTTGAACTATTCATGACCTAGTCGACTTATACCAAAATGTAGTCGACTAACCTTTGGAAATTTGCCTAGGCTAGTCGACTAACTTAAAAGGCAAGTCGACTATAGGCAGTTTCTGACTGTTGGACGATTTCTGTTATCTGGTCTTTTGTGCAACGTTTTCCAACGTTTCAATCTTTTGCATTGCACCTGTAACTACCCTAACTTACCCTAGTGTGCATCTATATAAAGGGTAGTTAAGCCAAAGGCCAAATACCAATCCTAATCTTCAGTTTTCTAAGATCAAAAATTCTGTCAATCCTGAAAACTGTTCCCACTTCAGTTCTTCACCAAATTCTGATTCTCTAGTGAAGTTCTTTGAAGTTTTTCTCCTATACTAGACCTTGTCCACGTTCATACACAATACCAAGGCTTATAGGAAAGTGTTGTATATAAGTTCACCTAGAGGGGGGGTGAATAGGTGATGGCTAATCTAATGGTCACTTAATGCCTAATAATGCGGAAGCTAAAACAATTATGACCTAATTAAACTTCTTACACTAAACACCTCGTATAACCAAAGAGTGTTGCCGAATTTCCCGTGAAGGGCTCTGGACAAACTCCTCTAGATTCCCCTTGAATGGGTTGAGGTGCCGCGTTGGCTCTCTTGGTTGAATACAAGTGTTAGCAACAATCCCACGCAAGTATATCAATTATGCACAAATGAATATATCAAGCATATAAAGATAGACAATAATTGAATGCAAGATATAAACAAGGGAGAGAGAGAGAGAGAAATGGCAATCGCAAACACAAAGGTATGTTTCGAGGTTCGAGCACACTTGCTCTACATCCCCGCCTTCGACACACGAAGGATTTCCACTATGCAAGATCCCAATGGATCTCTCCTCGGTGCCGCAACACCTACAAGCCCTCGGACTCCCTAGTCCCGTACACACGCAAGCTCACTAGCTCGCCGAGGCCGCACCTCAAACCACCGAGTTCACACAGGAACTCTAAACCACCGCGAGCACACTTGCCCGCCTCCTCAAAGAACAAGAAAAGATCTCTTGGTGATCTAAACACTTGTTCACCAATAAAAACTCTCACTACAACACTCCTATAAGATGAATAGCTCAATGGATGCTCAAGTGTTTGTGTGAGAAAAGCAAGGAAAGAATCTTTGGTGAAAACTCAAGAAAATCTCTTTTACACTCTTGATAAACTCTCCTTTTAATTGGAAGTATTGGCTCTAATTTTGTGGAGAAAAACCTCTGGAATGAATGGGAAAAACTGGCTCTAAGAGTCTCCAAAATCTTGGCTCAAAACAATGACCAAACCCCCAAATTTATAGGCCAGAAAAATATAGCCGTTGGGGTCTGTCAGAGCTGCCGGTCGACCCGTGCGGTCGACCGCCAACGGTCAGAAATCCGACCGTTGGAGCCACGGTCGACCGCCTGGGTCGACCGACCCACTGCAGCTGAGAGTCCAACTCTCTGTCGGTCGACCCGTACGGTCGGCCGAACTTTCAAGAGAGCAGAGCTCTCTGGAGCGGTCGACCCGTACGGTCGGCCGTCCTCCAGTGCACAAAGGCGTGCACGTTTGTGCACGTCAGTCGACCGAGCCGGTCGACCGACTTCAGGGTTAGTCGACTTATAAGGGAAGCAAGTCGACTAATCTGAAGCCTGAAACAGTTTTCTGGGATTAAAAAGTTTGTCTTTTTGGCTTACATAAAATCCCATAAAATACTTAAAAATCTACAAAAATAGTTTTACCAATATACTTTGATATACAAACATGCTTGCACAAAATCAAGGCATGTTATAAAAGATTGGACTATTCTTGTAACTTAGAAATATTTGGCTCATGATAAAAACTGTTTTTCCAAAACAATATTTTTCCAAAACATGTTTTCCAAATTTTCATCAAATACAAAAACAAGATATACTTTTAAAGCATAGTGTGTATGGATATGATCCACTACACAATCATGATGAAATATCTATGTTTTTGACATTAAGCTCTAAATATGGTTTTGGTTGAAACATATAACTTTGAATACCAAAAACAATACCTTTCATTTTGAACAAATCTCATTTTGGTTTTTGGTAAAAAATCTTTTCTAAATCTTTTATGAAAACAATTCTATCAAGAGTGTGTGTGTGTGATATGAACTTGAGCAATCCACCAACTATTCTATCCTTTACATTTTATCTAAAACATAAAAATCTTATACCTAGACACAAGTCTTGATCTTGAAGTCTTCCCTTGAAGTCTTCTCATCATCTTGACTTGGTCCAAGCTTGATCCAAAAGCTCCTTGGATCACACCGTGTTAGCTCCAAATCTTGACATATTATCCTTTGTTGAGCTATGCACCTACTAAGATCTTGATAATGAATCGTCACTAATTAAACACAAGATCATTAGTAATCATAACTTCATGAGTTGATCATCATCAAAACTAGAGTGATGGGCCTTTGGGCCAACAATCTCCCCCTTTTTGATGATGACAAAACTCATGAAGTTATATATGCATGGATTAAAGTAAAGCTTCAAAGAAGCTCCCCTTAACTCATGCATAACAAATAAATAATAGATATTCAATGAAACACATAAATATGTATGCAATGTATGGAGATAAAACATGAAAATCCCCTTAAGCAATGAAAACATGCATATAACTCAAATACTTCTCCCCCTTTTTGTCAATCATCAACAAAGGGGTCAAAATAAAATAAAATCAAACAAAATTTTCTCCCCCTTTTTGTCAAAAGCAAAGAGATCAAGAAGGGGTAATACAAATCAATCAATAAAAATTTATATGCGATATACATTCATGAAGAGGAAGACGCTAAGTTAGCTTCCCTACACATATGCATTACATGAAGAAGGGATGACAAGCCCTAACTCACATAACACATATTATGTAATGCATAAGAGGAGATGTGAAGTTCCCCCTACACACGTATATCATATAAAGAAGAGTTGTCAACCTCCTCAATTTATAATATACTCAACATGAATCCATATGTAAGAGAGATGTTAAGCTCTCCTTGCATATAGGAGTTACAAATCAAAAGTTTTGAATATTTCTTTAAAATTTTGAACTTTCTTAATAAAACACATTTTGAGATATCAAATCAACATATTTTTTTTTTGATATCAATTTAGAAAACATATTGCATAAGCTTTAAGAATTACCAATTGAAAGTTTAATTAAGCTTAGCATATACATTGTGTTTTAAGAGTGTGAGTCAATTGTAAGTCAAACACAAATAGATCATATATGTATGAAAAGATAATACCAATAGAGATTGAGATAGTTTAAATTTGAAAGCATTCATACATACAATCAAAATATGAGTATATAAAAATCATATTGATATCAATTGAAAATATCCAATGATACCAATTGAAGAGTAAGCTTATCATATACTCTAACAAATGAAGAGATTGCACTAGTTAATATGAAAATGTTTTTAAAACTAGTACGAAATCCTTCAAGTAAGGAATAAGGCAAAAATGTCAATTAATCTCAATATTCCTTTAAATCATCACACATTTTTTTATTAAAAAACAAAATTTATATTTCAAGATATATGTATGTTTTGACAACACAATAAGTATACATACATATCTCTTAAACACAAATGAGTCCATATAAATAGATTTGCATAAAGGCAAATGACTCAAGAGGTATACATGTATATCTTAAAGTTTGGCAAAGTACACATATACATGAAATGAAAACACATGATCATAAATCAAATCCAAAAAGTGGGAATACAAGTTTAAAAATGTATGTATCATCAAAACCAAGCAATACAAGCACATTTTATGGGTTCAAATAAGCATTCAAGCACAAATATAAATAGATTTATTTGTGGCCCACGATATGTACAAGTATAAATCCTAGTGTTGATAAAACTAACATATAAACTAATATTCAAATCATGAAGCAACAAATAAATTTTGAGAAAAATAGAATCATGCGTCAATCTCAAAAACCATTTGAAGAATAAATAACTAGTATAAATTATTTTTGAGAAACTAGTTAAAGATCCTTCAAATATATCAAATCATATGTTTTTCATGAATTATACTAAATACATAAAAGTTCAAGCACTCATAGTCCATAAAGCTCAAAATTATCTTGAAAAATAAAAGATGAGTGTTCAAAGGTTATGTAAATGGCATTTTCATGAAAATAGTCAATGAAGCTAAAAAAGATCATAAGTCACATTTTTAACAAAAACTCGAAAAATCATTTTTCATCAAAACACTAATCTTCATGGTATATGTATGATTAATCCAATCCTAACAATACATATACATATCCCAAATATAAAAGAGTCTATTAATGATGTTTGCATGAAGGCAAGAGACTCACGGGTATACATGTATATTTATTAGATTTGAATTAAGAATATATATACATGAAGTAAAGCAAACAAATAAGGCAAAACATGTATAAAAGAGAATCATCAAAACTAGTCTATACATATGCATATAGTGGATACAAATGAGCATGAAGTTCAATTATATATGAATCAATTGTAATTCACTATTTGTATATGTATACATGCAAGTTTGACACATTCTACATCTAAGCATGTAAATACCACATGAAGCACACAAAAATATGAACATGCTATATGATGTATGAAATTAAAAGCATGTACATAAAAGTAGGAGTTTAGACATTGTTACCAACTCCAAAAGCTCCTAACATGGTGGTTGTCCTACCAAAGCTCCTTGATAGTGATGCATCCAAATGTATGTCCATCAAGTCTATTGCATCCACTACCAAGGCACCAAATCTCTCACGTCTTGAGAGATCCCTCACCTACATCAAAAACATGGGGTGGGGGTTTTGGTACCCATTTTTGCTTGGGTCCTTTGGGGTTAGACTTGTAAGGAACCCAAAATCTTTTATAATTAGCAAAATTTAGAGAATTAATATTATCATAACAAAACTTTGCTAAATGGCCTTTGCGGCCACAATGTGTACATATGTACACCTTAGTATGCTTATGTGTAGGTGTGTGATCATGTTGTGCAACATAAGCATGATGATGTGCATGAATGGATGGAGTTTGTTTCTTTGAAAACAAAGACTCCAATCTTGTATGATTAAATGCACAAGAGTTCAATGTTGAACTCAAATTATCCATTTTATTTTTCAAATTCTTAATCTCATTAGTTGTGGCATGTAAAGTATGATGAGATAAAGAATCATTTTTCTTTTTCTTATAAGAAACAAAATCTTTTTCTTTTTCAACAAATTTTCTTTTCAAAGAGTTATTTTCTTGCAAAATACTTTCTCTTTGTTTTTCCACCAAAGCAATTTATTTTTCAAAGTAGTGTTCCCTTCACATAATCATTCAATTTTGAAAGCAAGGAAACATTCTCATTTTTCAAGTCTTTATTTTCCTTTTCTAAGCATGCCATTTTATTTTCTAATGAACCTTTTTCATTAAGCATGGCATCAAAATTCTTTTTCAAATTTTTGTTATCTTTTTCTAAACATGCTGTTGGCCCAAGAGGTTACACTCTCCAATTGTTTTGTGTTTTGATGATGACAAACCAAATATGAGCTATTTGGTACTAACAAATTTGTTAAGATAAGTTTCAGGTTTGTACCATGTTTAGAGACCATTCGCTTAGCTATTGCAAGAACTTCTAAGTTCCACAAAGCAAGGAAGGCAAATTGCACATCAAGGAAGGATCATAGAAGAGAAGGCACTAGCAAGGCATTGGATGGCTCAAAGACTTGAAGATAGCTCAAGAAGTCTTCATGTAATTTGTTTTTCAGTTTATAGTTTGTTAAAGAATAGTGGATAGGTTTGAAGCTCTATCACACACATTTTTGCGCACATGCTCATTCCAAAATAATTTCTTATAAATTATACAAAAATATTTTGCATACAAGATTTTGCCTACAGATATATATTTGTGTTTTATACTAATCCCTGTTCAAAAGTATTTTTGATAAAATCAAAATCCTCTTTTATTTCTTTTTAAATTTGGCTTTTTGACCTGATCCGGTCGACCGGGTCGGTCGACCGAGCCTATGTCAGTCTGGTCCGGTCGACCGGACCAGTCGACCGAAGTCCTGGCAGATGCACGTATCCGTGTGCACGTCTGTCGGTCGACCGGGGCGGTCGACCGGACTATTTATTTTTTGTCACAGTTTGTATCAGTCGACTGGGTCGGTCGACCGATAGCCTGTAACGGTCAAATTTTTATGCTACCGGTCGACCGGCCCGGTCGACCGATCCGACCGTTTGAACAGTAACGGGCAGATTTTTAAGGGCTGTTTATTTTTGTCTTTTGTGTTTAAAAATCCGTTTTAAGGATATATTTTGATATAATTACCTCCTAAACATCAGTAAATATGTTTTATCCCTTAACCCTAGCCCTCTCCTATAAATAGGGTGTTTGGGGAGAGATTGGTTACAACAACAACAATCTTTGCAAAAATTCAAAAGTTTAAGGCTTTCAAAGTTCTTGGTTTTTGTGCTAAATTCTCTCAATTTTCTGAAGGGTTTTCAAAAGTTTTTCTCTGATTTCAATTTCTTTTCCTTACACAAAAAGAGCTTCAATTCTACTCATTATTCTCTAAGGACCTTTTGTAAGGGAAGAGATTTTTGAAAGAGAGAGTTTGTGGTCTTTTGACTACCAAGGAAATCACTTGTTCTTGAGATTGTAGGAGTTGGGTACTCCATTGTAATTGTTCTTTGTGATAGTGGAAGTAGCTAGAATCCTTCTGGGGAAGGCGGGGAGTAGAGCTGGGTGCTCGAACCTCGATAACATATCCTTGTGTTTGCGATTGGTTTACATTCTTGCAATCCTTGTTCTATTTTGCTTGCACTTATTACTTGCTCATCATATTCATTGTCATACTTACTTGATTGCATTCATCTTGTGATTGTTGTAGCTTTAAATTTTTAATTTGACCCTTGATTAGCATTGTCACCTATTCACCCCCCCTTCTAGGTGACTTTTCAATTGGTATCAGAGCTTGGACTCTAGTTTTGGCTTAACATCCATAGAGAGATCCTTAAAATATTGCTAATCAACATTTCCATTCATACATTCATACACTAGTAAACATGGCCGACAACATTAAAACCCCACCTAAATTTGATGGACTCAACTTCCCCATTTGGAAGGTTAGGATGACTATCTTTTTGCAATCACTAGGTAGTTTAGTGGCTAAGTCTTTGACCAAACCCTATGTAGCACCCAATGAAGATGAGAGCACTTGGACCGACTTCAACTTTAGAGAATATGAGGCTAACTCAAAAGCCCAAAACTCCTTTTTAACCGCCTTGAATGAGGATGACCTTACACGGGTAATTCATTGCCAATCCGCCTATGAGATTTGGCAACACTTATTGGTCACACATGAAGGGACTTCACAAGTCAAGAGAGCTAAGATAGATCTCTTGAGGTCTCAATATGAATCATTCAAAATGCTTGATGAAGAATCCATTGATTGTATGATTACTCGTTTCACTAAAATTACAAATGGTCTTTCTTCATTAGGTGACGTCATCTCCAACGATCAAAAGGTGCGCAAAGTGATACGGGCTCTTCCACCATCTTGGGAGATCAAGGCCACCACCTTAAAGGAGTTGAACGACAAGGACGAGATGGACATCATTAGTCTCATTGGGAACCTAAAGACCCATGAGATGGAGAAGAAAGTAAGAGATGAGGCAACTACTTCAAAGAAGAAATCCATTGCCTTTAAGACTTCATCCACCAATGATGACGATGATGAAGACGAAGAAGAAGATGAGGAGCTAACCCTACTTGTGCGGAATGTCAAGAGGTTGTACCGAAAGAACAAGTTCAACTTCCGGAGAAGATTCGAAGGCAAAGAGGAGCGGAAGATCATTTGCTATAATTGCCGCAAACCCGGACATATCATGGCGGATTGTCCGGAATTCAAGAAGAAGATGACTTCCTCCTTCAAGCCAAAGAAACCGGAGGAGAAGAAAGCCTACAAAGCAACATGGGATTCGGAAAGCGAGTCCGAAGAGGAGGTGGATCAAGCTAATATGTGTTTCATGGCAAACACGCCTAAGGTAACCCCTCAATCCCTTGATGATGAAGATGATGATTTGAGCAAGGAAGTTCTAGTTCATACTTTTGTAGAGCTTTCCGAAACTTATGATAATAAGAAAATGGAATGCTTTAAATTACAAAAAGAAGTTGCTTTTCTTAAAAATCAACTTGCTTTGGTTTCAAAAGAAAAAGATGATCTTTCTTCCAATCTTGTTTCAATTCAAAATGAATTTGACGCTTATAAGATTTCTTGTAAGGGTAAAACCCCTATTGTTGATAATAAAGAAATTTCTTCTTTTAAATCCAAAATGAATGAGTTTGAAAAAGTTTTAAAAGATTGTGCCTTCAATACTAAGAAACTTGAAGAAAAGTTTTCCAAAAAGCACACTTCTCATGCTAAAGATTCTCATGCTAAAATTTCACATGCTCACACTTCAAATAATACTTCTCATGCTAAATCTTTTCATGCTCACAATGCCCATGCTCACAAATCACACACTCACTATGCTTTTAGATATGGTAGAGTGTATAGATGTACTTATTGTGGCAAAAATGGACATTTAGCTAAATTTTGTTATGATAAATTGCATAGTTCAAATAATCTTGTTTGGGTTAATGGCTCTAACCCTCATGGACCCAAGAAAATGTGGGTACCAAAATCAAGTCCTAAAATGTTTGATGTAGGTACACACCAAGGCTCCAAGACGTAGGGAGCGGTGGTACCTTGATAGTGGTTGTTCAAGACACATGACATGGGACATCAACAACTTCACAACCCTATCAAGGTACATGGAAGGTGGCTCCGTCACCTTCGGGGATGACTCCAAAGGAACTATCATCGGTATAGGTAACATTCAAATTGGTGCATCTCCTATTATTGAGAATGTTGTTTTAGTAGATGGTTTAAAGCATAATTTGCTTAGCATTAGCCAACTTTGTGATCGTGGACTTAAAGTTGTTTTTGATGATTCCTCATGCAAGATTTTTGATGTTAAATCTGATGTTTGTATTCTTACCGGTTTTCGTGATAATAATGTTTATATTATTGACATGCTTAAATTAGATTGTTCTACTAAATGCTTAAATGCTTTTGATGAAAATTCTTGGCTTTGGCATAGAAGATTAGGACATGCATCTTTTGACCATATCTCTAGGATTAATTCAAAGGAATTGGTGAAGGGTATACCTTGCTTGGATTTTGAGAAAGACCGCATTTGTAGTGCGTGCCAACTTGGGAAACAAACCAAGTCTTCCTTTAAACCAATCAAGGATATCATGTCAACTAGGCCTTTAGAATTAATTCATATGGATCTTTTTGGACCAACTAAAACTAAAAGTTTAAATGGAAGTAGATTTGCATTTGTTTTGGTTGATGATTTCTCCCGTTTTACTTGGGTTTTCTTTTTGCAAAATAAAGATCAAACTTTTTCTCATTTTAAGATTTTTCGAAAAAGAGTTGAAAAAGAAAAGGGTTTTCCGATTTTGAGAATAAGAAGTGATAGAGGTGGTGAGTTTATTAACCAACTCTTCATGACTTATTGTGATGAAAAGGAATTAAGCATGAAACGTCTTGTCCTAGAACTCCACAACAAAATGGAGTTGTAGAAAGGAAAAATAGAACACTTCAAGAGATGGCTAGGACAATGATAAGTGAATATGACCTCCCTCAATATTTATGGGCCGAGGCCGTAAACACCGCATGCTATATATCGAATCGTATTTATTTGTGCAAAAATTCTTCAAAAACATCATTTGAAATGTATCATTCTAGAAAACCAAATGTTGCATATTTTAAAGTTTTTGGATGCAAGTGTTTTGTTTTAAATACTAAGGATAATTTGGGTAAATTTGATGCTAAGGCTTATGAGGCTATCTTTGTTGGATATTCCTCTACTAGCAAAGCATATAGAGTTTTCAATAGATCTACACTAACCATTGAAGAATCCATGCATGTTAAATTTGAAGAATCTAATGTGGTTGTTGAGAATGTTGTAGAGATTGAACCACTAGGTGAAGACATGGAGAGACTATCCTTGAAGGACTCACCCGCTCAAGAAGAAAAGCTAGATCCTATTGGTGAAGTTCAAGAGGATAAGGAGGAAAGCACTCAACCGCTTCCTAAAGCTTGGAGATACGCTACAAATCATCCTAAGGAGCTCATCTTGGGTGATGCATCTAAAGGAGTCACAACGCGCTCCAAACTCCATGACATATGTGGTAACTTTGCTTTTATTTCTCATTTTGAACCCAAAGGCATTCTCGAAGTCGAGACGGACCCATATTGGTTGCTTGCCATGCAAGAGGAACTCAATCAATTTGAGCGCAACCAAGTTTGGCACCTTGTTCCTAAGCCCCACGATAGACCAATAATTGGTACTAAGTGGATCTTTAGAAACAAGATGGATGAGTCCGGAAATGTCATTAGGAATAAAGCTAGGTTAGTGGCCCAAGGTTACACTCAAGTTGAGGGAATTGACTTTGAGGAGACCTTTGCACCCGTAGCACGGCTTGAAGCCATACGGATGACACTAGCTTTTACATGTTTTAAAAATTTTAAACTTTTTCAAATGGATGTGAAAAATGCATTTTTGAATGGTTTTATTAATGAAGAAGTTTATGTTGCTCAACCTCCCGGTTTTGTTGATCATGTTCATCCCGATTTTGTTTTTAAACTTGATAAAGCTTTGTATGGATTGAAACAAGCTCCAAGAGCTTGGTATGAAAGGCTTTCTAGTTTTCTCATTTCCAATGATTTTATTAAAGGCAAAGTAGACACAACTCTTTTTACTAAGCATGTTGATAATGATATTTTAATTGTGCAAATTTATGTTGATGATATAATTTTTGGATCTACTAATGAGCTTTTGTGCAAGGATTTTGAGAAGGTAATGCAACTAGAATTTGAAATGTCTTCCATGGGTGAGCTCAATTTCTTCCTTGGACTCCAAATCAAGCAATTGCAAGACGGAACCTTCATTAACCAAGCCAAATATGCAAAGGAGCTAGTAAAGAAGTTTGGGCTTGAAGGATCAAAGGCTTGCAACACTCCAATGGCAACTACAACTAAGCTTGATAAGGACGAACAAGGTAAAAATGTTGATATTAAATTATATAGAAGCATGATAGGAAGTCTTTTATATTTGACGGCAAGTAGGCCGGATATCATGTTTAGTGTGTGTCTTTGTGCTAGATTTCAATCGTGTCCTAAAGAGTCTCATCTTATTGCGGTAAAACGCATTATTCGTTATATTAAGGGCACAATTGGGATGGGTCTTTGGTATCCAAAAACTATAGATTTTTCAATGACTAGTTATTCGGATGCCGATTATGCGGGTTGTAGAGTAGATAGAAAGAGTACTAGTGGGACATGTCAATTTCTTGGTAATTATCTTGTTTCATGGTCCTCTAGGAAGCAAAATTCCGTAGCTCTCTCAACCGCCGAGGCGGAGTATGTTGCCGCGGGGGCTTGTTGTGCACAAGTTCTTTGGATGAAACATACTCTCCTTGATTTTGATTTGCACTTTGATCATATAAAAATATTTTGTGATAATACTAGTACTATTCACATGACCAAAAATGCAAATCAACATAGTAAGACCAAGCACATTGAGATTAGATATCACTTTCTTAGAGATCATTTTGAGAAAGGTGATATAGATATTGATTATGTTTCCACGGATTTACAACTAGCCGATATTTTCACTAAACCTCTTGATTTTGCTAGATTTTCGTTTATTTGTGGAGAACTTAATGTTTGTATTATTGAATAAACATGTTTTTCATAACCCTATTTGATGTATGACAAAAAGGGGGAGAATAAGTTTACATGGACAAAAATAAGTTCATTTGGTCTTGGTTCCATATGAACTTATATGTTTTGTTGTTTTGTTTTTATGAGTTTTTGTGTTTTAAATAAATTCTTGTGTTTTAGTTATTTTTGGTATTTTTGGTATCAAGAGAAATTTTTGTTTTAATTGGTTTCAATAATTGGTGCATCATTTCAATTATTAGTTTCTAGAGCATATTCTTGTGTTTTAAGTATAGCATAATTTGAGGGGGAGTTTTCTCCTACCCTATATTTTTATTAATAGCCTATTTGTTTTGTCATCATCAAAAAGGGGGAGATTGTTGGCCCAAGAGGTTACACTCTCCAATTGTTTTGTGTTTTGATGATGACAAACCAAATATGAGCTATTTGGTACTAACAAATTTGTTAAGATAAGTTTCAGGTTTGTACCATGTTTAGAGACCATTCGCTTAGCTATTGCAAGAACTTCTAAGTTCCACAAAGTAAGGAAGGCAAATTGCACATCAAGGAAGGATCATAGAAGAGAAGGCACTAGCAAGGCATTGGATGGCTCAAAGACTTGAAGATAGCTCAAGAAGTCTTCATGTAATTTGTTTTTCAGTTTATAGTTTGTTAAAGAATAGTGGATAGGTTTGAAGCTCTATCACACACATTTTTGCGCACATGCTCATTCCAAAATAATTTCTTATAAATTATACAAAAATATTTTGCATACAAGATTTTGCCTACAGATATATATTTGTGTTTTATACTAATCCCTGTTCAAAAGTATTTTTGATAAAATCAAAATCCTCTTTTATTTCTTTTTAAATTTGGCTTTTTGACCTGATCCGGTCGACCGGGTCGGTCGACCGAGCCTATGTCAGTCTGGTCCGGTCGACCGGACCAGTCGACCGAAGTCCTGGCAGATGCACGTATCCGTGTGCACGTCTGTCGGTCGACCGGGGCGGTCGACCGGACTATTTATTTTTTGTCACAGTTTGTATCAGTCGACTGGGTCGGTCGACCGATAGCCTGTAACGGTCAAATTTTTATACTACCGGTCGACCGGCCCGGTCGACCGATCCGACCGTTTGAACAGTAACGGGCAGATTTTTAAGGGCTGTTTATTTTTGTCTTTTGTGTTTAAAAATCCGTTTTAAGGATATATTTTGATCTAATTACCTCCTAAACATCAGTAAATATGTTTTATCCCTTAACCCTAGCCCTCTCCTATAAATAGGGGTGTTTGGGGAGAGATTGGTTACAACAACAACAATCTTTGCAAAAATTCAAAAGTTTAAGGCTTTCAAAGTTCTTGGTTTTTGTGCTAAATTCTCTCAATTTTCTGAAGGGTTTTCAAAAGTTTTTCTCTGATTTCAATTTCTTTTCCTTACACAAAAAGAGCTTCAATTCTACTCATTATTCTCTAAGGACCTTTTGTAAGGGAAGAGATTTTTGAAAGAGAGAGTTTGTGGTCTTTTGACTACCAAGGAAATCACTTGTTCTTGAGATTGTAGGAGTTGGGTACTCCATTGTAATTGTTCTTTGTGATAGTGGAAGTAGCTAGAATCCTTCTGGGGAAGGCGGGGAGTAGAGCTGGGTGCTCGAACCTCGATAACATATCCTTGTGTTTGCGATTGGTTTACATTCTTGCAATCCTTGTTCTATTTTGCTTGCACTTATTACTTGCTCATCATATTCATTGTCATACTTACTTGATTGCATTCATCTTGTGATTGTTGTAGCTTTAAATTTTTAATTTGACCCTTGATTAGCATTGTCACCTATTCACCCCCCCCCCTCTAGGTGACTTTTCACATGCAATGTTAGATTTAAAAGAATCTTATTCTATATATATGCAAGCAATATTCTTTTTCAAATTTTTATTTTCTTTCTTAATCATGTCATATTTTTCAAGCACAAGTTGACAAAAAGTAGTAAGCTCATCATATGACATGTTATCATCCTCCTCGGATTCGGTAGTTACCTCAAGGGGGTTATCCCCTTGGACCATATAGCATGCGTTGGAGGTGTTGCTTCCAATGTCCGAATCGCTCCCGGCATAGTATAGATCCTTTTCAACAAGGGAGGAGATGATGTTCCAAACTACAAAAGCCGAGTCAATGTTAGCAACCCTAAATAAGTAATCATCATTTAGGGTACTCTTCAAAGCATTTAGGGCTTTTGCATTAGCCTCAATATTCTTACCATATAAACAATAATCATTATTAGTGATGGCAAGATAAACATGAAAACCTAAGGCTTTGAGGTACAAAGACATCTTAACCTTCCAAATTTGGATGTTAAGAATGTCAAAGGTGGGTGGTGACATGAAGTCCATGGTGTGTGTACAAATATAGTGATTAGCCTAAAAATGAGGATCTTTAACTCTAGGTTGTTAGACCCAAATCAGAGTACCAAGCTCTGATACCAATTGTAAGTTCACCCAGAGGGGGGGTGAATAGGTGATGGCTAATCTAATGGTCACTTAATGCCTAATAATGCGGAAGCTAAAACAATTATGACCTAATTAAACTTCTTACACTAAACACCACGTATAACCAAAGAGTGTTGCAGAATTCCCCATGAAGGGCTCTGGACAAACTCCTCTAGATTCCCTTGAATGGGTTGAGGTGCCGCATTGGCTCTCTTGGTTGAATACAAGTGTTAGCAACAATCCCACGCAAGTATATCAATTATGCACAAATGAATATATCAAGCATATAAAGATAGACAATAATTGAATGCAAGATATAAACAAGGGAGAGAGAGAGAGAAATGGCAATCGCAAACACAAAGGTATGTTTCGAGGTTCGAGCACACTTGCTCTACATCCCCGCCTTCGACACACGAAGGATTTCCACTATGCAAGATCCCAATGGATCTCTCCTCGGTGCCGCAACACCTACAAGCCCTCGGACTCCCTAGTCCCGTACACACGCAAGCTCACTAGCTCGCCGAGGCCGCACCTCAAACCACCGAGTTCACACAGGAACTCTAAACCACCGCGAGCACACTTGTCCGCCTCCTCAAAGAACAAGAAAAGATCTCTTGGTGATCTAAACACTTGATCACTAATAAAAACTCTCACTACAACACTCCTATAAGATGAATAGCTCAATGGATGCTCAAGTGTTTGTGTGAGAAAAGCAAGGAAAGAATCTTTGGTGAAAACTCAAGAAAATCTCTTTTACACTCTTGATAAACTCTCCTTTTAATTGGAAGTATTGGCTCTAATTTTGTGGAGAAAAACCTCTGGAATGAATGGGAAAAACTGGCTCTAAGAGTCTCCAAAATCTTGGCTCAAAATAATGACCAAACCCCCAAATTTATAGGCCAGAAAAATATAGCCGTTGGGGTCTGTCAGAGCTGCCGGTCGACCCGTGCGGTCGACCGCCAATGGTCAGAAATCTGACCGTTGGAGCCACGGTCGACCGCCTGGGTCGACCGACCCACTGGAGCTGAGAGTTCAACTCTCTGTCGGTCGACCCATACGGTCGGCCGAACTTTCCAGAGAGCAGAGCTCTCTGGAGCGGTCGACCCGTACGGTCGGCCGTCCTCCAGTGCACAAAGGCGTGCACGTTTGTGCACGTCGGTCGACCGAGCCGGTCGACCGACTTCAGGGTTAGTCGACTTATAAGGGAAGCAAGTCGACTAATCTGAAGCCTGAAACAGTTTTCTGGGATTAAAAAGTTTGTCTTTTTGGCTTACATAAAATCCCATAAAATACTTAAAAATCTACAAAAATAGTTTTACCAATATACTTTGATATACAAACATGCTTGCACAAAATCAAGGCATGTTATAAAAGATTGGACTATTCTTGTAACTTGGAAATATTTGGCTCATGATAAAAACTGTTTTTCCAAAACAATATTTTTCCAAAACATGTTTTTCCAAATTTTCATCAAATACAAAAACAGATATACTTTTAAAGCATAGTGTGTATGGATATGATCCACTACACAATCAAGATGAAATATCTATGTTTTTGACATTAAGCTCTAAATATGGTTTGGTTGAAACATATAACTTTGAATACCAAAAACAATACCTTTCATTTTGAACAAATCTCATTTTGGTTTTTGGTAAAAAATCTTTTCTAAATCTTTTATGAAAACAATTCTATCAAGAGTGTGTGTGTGATATGAACTTGAGCAATCCACCAACTATTCTATCCTTTACATTTTATCTAAAACATAAAAATCTTATACCTAAACACAAGTCTTGATCTTGAAGTCTTCCCTTGAAGTCTTCTCATCATCTTGACTTGGTCCAAGCTTGATCCAAAAGCTCCTTGGATCACACCGTGCTAGCTCCAAATCTTGACATATTATCCTTTGTTGAGCTATGCACCTACTAAGATCTTAATAATGAATCTGTCACTAATTAAACACAAGATCATTAGTAATCATAACTTCATGAGTTGATCATCATCAAAACTAGAGTGATGGGCCTTTGGGCCAACATTGTAATACTCAAAGCAATCATTGTACACGGGTGTCTTCTTGGTGTAGAAGCAGTTGTACAAGGTGGAGTTTGTTCTCTTGGTGGAAGAGAAGGTGTACACATTTGACATAGGGGATTTGTCAAGTGGTGTGCATGGTTGTGATTTTGGGTGTACAAAATCAAGGATAAAGGAAAATCTCAAGCGGGTGGCTTGGGGACTGGATGTAGGTCACGAGGACCGAACCAGGATAAATCTCTCGTGTTTGCGTTTGTCTAAACTTTTCTGAGATTTGATTCCTTTATTGCAAGTTATTTATTTGTTTAACGTTAATCCTTCTTTATTTAGTATTTGTGTTGACTTTGTATTATAGATCCATAAGTGCCAACAGAAAAAGTTTCGCATTTGGCATTATCTCGGGACCAACAATAGATAATATCTTCAAAGCCAGAATCCAAATGAAGATTCTGAGAAAATATCTTCAGATGGACAGACAGAAGAAGCCAATGACCAAAATGTGTACCCATATATCCTAAATTTGCCGCGAAAATGTGGCAAAAGCTGCTTTTCCGTGGCTTTCTGGTGGCCTTTCTGTTGGCGGTTGGGTGCATAAGTTCGACTGGAATTTACTTTCTATTTTTTCTATAAACACCACACCAGAGGCAGCAGCAAGGAGATATCCCAGATCTATTCTTGAAATCATAACTTAAGATTTTTTTTTTTAGTTCTCTTTTCCGAATTTCTTTTGTAAATTTCTAGTTTTTAGTTAGAGAGAAAGATTTGTAAAGAGAAGAAGGAGTTCTTGTAATTGACGGTGACAGCTTCAATAAAGATTCTTCTATTCTTTACTCAATTTTCTTCTTTTTATTCTACTTTCTTTATTTGCTTATGCACTTTTTGATTTCATCTACCATGCTTTGTTTAATTTCTATCATGCATAGCTAATTATTTCAAGACTTATTAATCTATCCACCACTGCTTCTAATTCTATGTTAAAATAAAATGATTGAATCATATGCATGCTTAACCTTAGGATTAGTAAAAGTTCTTGAAAGCAAATGACGATAGTTAATTAAATCTATATATGTTATTACTTCCCAATAGTTTTTTGATCGGTCACAAATTTTGCATATTTATTGTCACATTTCAATATTTATTATATAATAAACTCTGCTATTTAATCTTATTTTTGTCTAAATAATATGCAGGTCATTACTAAGTGAGATGGAGAAGAAACGAGCCCAAAAACCCATTTAAATTCTAATCTAATTCAGAATTAAATTAAATCAAGAATTAGGGCAAATATACAGAAGATAATTTGAAGATCAGTGCAAATCAAAGAGATGACACCAAATAAAAACCGGTTAAACTCGGATTTCTATAAATCTATTTGGTTAACCGAAGATTAACAGAAGTATCATCAAATCCAGAAGACCAAAACTGAAATCTCTTTGGATAATAGGGAATAGAAGAGAATCCAGGATCTGCTTCTTTGGATGTGGCCCATCCAGGCCGCAGATCCGCGGCCAAAGTCGCGAATCTGGGGCTTAGTTGTAGAGTTAGGGGGAGCGTTTGCTCCCCCTATCTGTACACTCTCTCCTCTTCTCCATTTCAGCTATAAATACCAACGCTCCCCCTATTTGTACACTCTCTCCTCTTCTCCATTTCAGCTATAAATACCTGCAATTTCGAGGAAGAACAGGAACGACTCAGCAGAGAGTTTAGAATAGGATATTTACTTTAGTTTGTAACTTAGGTTTTGTTTTCTTTTTAATGTAAGTTTTTATTTTATTCATGTAACTGAGATTAGAAAAGAGTTTCATGGGAGAATGAGAGTGAATCTTGTACTGAGAGTGACACCAATGTAATTTTTTTCTTATCTTTGATTGTTATTTTAATCGAATCAAAAGTTATTTTTTCTTCTTTATTCTTGTTCTTATTTGCTTCACTCTAAGTGCTTGTAAATCCAAGTGATTCCTATAGTCTCAAAACTGCTTTGCCATTACAAGCGCCATTGATGGCTTATGATGATGGATAACCATTCCTTTGTTAAGTTTAGCTTGCCTTTTAATTTATAGTGTAGATTGAGAATGTGGAAGATCCTCTAGACCATGCTTTGCTCGCCTTTAAGACAATGTAAGTCTTCACGAAAGATCCAAGATAAACAATCCCTGAAGAGGTAAGTAAATGTTTCTTTTCTATTTCAATTTCTTAGTTTTTAAAACAATTCAAATGCCAACTTTTATTTTCATTTCTTCCTCTTCAATTTTGTTCTTAAAACCATACCACATATTCTTCTTCCATCTTCACATTTTCTAACTTAACCATTTATTTTTCTTTTTTTCTAAAACTAAGAAGAAATCTTAACTTGTTTTTGTAAACTTAAAGAAACAAACTTACTTAAACGCTTATATCGCTAGTCCCTCCTTGTGGATCACGACCTGCATAGCCACTAGCTATCGCGGTAGAATTGAGAACTTGCACATTCTATTATTTAAATCCAAACTATTATTTTTTGTGTGCAGGTTATAACTCAATTAAATTTTGGCGTCGTTACCAGGGAAGGATGGTAAGTCAAGTTTTTTTAGTTTATCTAAACGGTTTAATATTTCCTTCTCTATTTTGGTATGCAATGATTAATATCAAAGAAACGAGAGCTGCAGTAGACATATAAGTGTCTCTGGACTCTGCTCTAGAAAGCAGAGCCCAAAAGACCTCAGTATTGTCGCGTAAACGCGACATAAGTCGCGTTTTCACGACAATCTGAGAGGCTAGTTACCTAGCTTTTTTGCAGGGTGACTGAACTTCAATTATCTAGCTTCTACATATTTTAGTTTCTCATTTAATATACTCTGCACATACTATCTAACTCAATAATAAACCGCTGATGATAAATGTTAAAAATAGTTTAGACTTGCATTTAGGTACGTGTCTAATTCATTTACTTTTTACATTACTGTTGAAGAGTGTTGGATCCAAGGTACGTGTGCATAACATATAGTTTAGGAAACATATTTTAAGTGATGTATATTGCTTAAAGTATTGCTTTTTCTTTATACTTGTACACTTGCACGAATACGATTAAGGGCATATCCTTAAGCAAGATAAGGTGAGGTAGTCATTACCCTCCTTAGCTCGCAAACCATCACCTCACTCACTAACCAAATCCTAACTTAAAATTAAGTAGCATTGGCCCTAGGGACATCTCATGCTCAAATAGGAGACTGACCTAAGAAGAAAGTTATTAGAATTTGACTCTTGTGGTGTTTAAGGTAAGGTATTGAGACGCGAAACCTCAAAGATCAGTGGTTTGGCATAATTAGGCCCGTTGCTTAGGCACGGACACCTCCCACTGGTCTTATCCCTACCTGGCCGATTAACTTGTGGTCAGATTCTACAATATACCCCCCGTAGACAGTCTAACCAGTTAGGAGTTGTTTGGGTATAAGGTCTACCCTAACTTAGGCTAGATTTTTGTTTATTTCCTTGCTTGCTTGTTTTTAGTTTTATTTTTGACATCTTTGTGATATGGATTACAATTATAATTATTCCAATGCATATAGTAATTCATACTTCACATCGACCTCTTTGACTCGGATATTACCAACCCAGCACTACATAACTTTAACCAACCAAATATACCGGGTTAGTATCCGGATCAATATTATCCCCAATCCCAGTATTTTGAACAAGATTGGAATAATTATCACCATTCTTCACCGAGTTAATGGAGATACAACTCTCCTGAGTCATATTATCAACCACCTTACCAATATTCAGCTTCGTAGACTTCTTTTTTCAAACAACTAATAGAAGAACTAATTAACTGGAAAGAGAGGATGGAAGTCTTAGAAGAGCTCAAGCGACAAATCCAAAATCCAATAGACTCACAAGCCCATCAAGATTTTCAAATCCAAGATCCTTACTTTATTTTTCAAGTTCCATTACAAGAAGAGGAACCTACGGACTTAGATAAGAGTATGAAAAATCTGATTCAGTTCAAAAATAATTTTACCCAATCTATTAATAGGCTAGAAGCACAAATGTGTTTAATCAACATAGTGAAAGATCGGAATGAGAAAACTATATCTAACACATTTTTGACCATTCTCGGTCGCCCTAGCTATATTGATAGGAGCCAATAATCATAGCATCTTGGGGACTTCAACAAGATTCAATTTCATTACATCACCTTGAACTTGACCAATATCAAATCATTGAAAAATGGCAAGTTTTTATTTCAATGAAATTGAACTTGAACAAAAATATGAATTCAAACTTTCATTTCGTGATGCAATTCCAAAATTCGAGTCTATGTTTCCTTCGGTATCTTTGCCCAAATTGGACCACATTCCTGAGCCAACATTGATTTTCGTACCCACAAATCTTGATATTGAACCACCTATTTTTTATAATCACATTCCATTGATGGGAAAAAAATGTGAATCTCATTCCTTAATTTGGACTCAACTTTTAAACTAAAACGTACTCTTGAACTTAAACTTGATTTAAATTATATACTCAAGTCAGTGTTGGTTCCCATTTCTATCATTCAAAAGCCCAAATCATTCATTCCACAAGGTCACATTTCATTGTTGGACAATTATGACTCAGTGATAATATTCGAAAATTGGTCATATAACCGGGATAAATTTCATTTCCGGATCTCACATGATCATATTCATAAATGGGATAATAAAAATGTAAATAAAAAAGAGGTCATCAAAGGTGGATTCTAAGATAATCCACGTTATTTAGATTGGGCAGAAACGACTGGCCCAATTCGACTACCATCGGAACCACCACCTTGGGGTAACATGTTTCCTTTCCTTTCTTCTTTTCATGCATATATGCATTCATTCATACATTGAGGATAATGCATGAGATAGGTGTGTGGAAGAGTTCTAACATAACATAAGTTTTCTTTTTATTTATAAAAATATTTGCTTTTAAAAACTTTTTGAAAAAAATAATATTTTGACCTATTTTTTTGTAAGAAATTAAGTTAATTTTAAGGAATAGGAGAATCATAATTAGAATTTCTTATACTTAGTTAAAATAAAATTATTTGTTTGATTTCCAAGGTTAAGAAGAAAAATCAAAAAAGTAATTTAATCTTGATTTTTACCTTAATAAAATATGCATGCTTTATATACTTGCACACTTAGGGTTCCAAAACAAAGATTATTATGTATTAAAAAAAAGAAAAGAAAAAAAGAAAAATATATATTAAAAATTCACTAATTAAGTTGGATATTTGTGCCTCAGAAAGCATAAGTATTCATGCCTAAAAGTGGTCCATATTATAAATAAAAACCTTAGTTTTGTGACCTTGTTTGTTCGAGTCCTTAAGTCCTTGGGGGTGTTTTCTTGCCCGGTGCCCTAAGACCGTACGGTTTGGGAATTACCGACCTAAGGCTCGTTACATGGGCGAATTAGAAAGCCTAATAGAACCACCAATATATATATATATATATATATATATATATATATATATATATATATATATATATATATATATATATATATATATATATATATATTAAGGTATAAGAGTTAGAGTTAAAGAATCCCTAGTCAAATATCCGCGGTCACAAAGATGCATATGACTTATGGTAAAATAATAGACTAGATGAGAAATACATTTTGACTCCTTATCTTGATTGATAACAAGTTTTTGCATAGAGACTTAGCTTAGGAATGAATGGTTTTGATAATCCAAAGACATATAGATTGCTAAATTCTTCTAAAATTACTTCAAATATTTTTTCTCTTTTTCAAAATGCGTTTTTGAAAATACTAACACTTTATTTCTCTTTCTTTATGGATTTTGTCGGTGTAATCCACTGAAAACCCTCACGAGATAAAACTCGTCCTTTAAGGGTAATTTAGAAGCTTAACGGCTTGTTGCATTCTAAAATTACTTCAAATATTTTTCTCTTTTTCAAAATGCGTTTTTGAAAATACTAACACTTTATTTCTCTTTCTTTATGGATTTTGTCGGTGTAATCCACTGAAAACCCTCACGAGATAAAACTCGTCCTTTAAGGGTAATTTAGAAGCTTAACGGCTTGTTGCACGTGCTAAGTGCAACCGTGATTCCTACGAAAGTGAGTTAGATTAGGTTATTTCTATTTTGCTCTTTATTTATTTTTCTCAAGGGCGAGCAAAAGATAGGTGTGAGGGTGTGATCGGTTTCTGATATTGCATATTTATTGTCACATTCTCATATTTATTATATTATAAAATTTTGCTATTTAAACTTATTTTTGTCTAAATAATATGATAGCCTTTACTAAATGAGATGGAGAAGAACGAGCCCAAAAGCCCATTTAAATTCTGATTTAATTTAGAATTAAATCAAATCAAGGATTAGGGCAAATATATAGAAGATAATCTGAAGATCAGTGCAAATCAGAGAGATGACACCAACTGAAAACCGATTAAATTCGGATTTCTATAGATCCATTTGGTTAACCGAAAATCACTTGAAGTATCGTCAAATACAGAAGACCAAAACTGAAATCTCTTTGGATAATAGGGAATTAGAAAGAATCCAGGATCTACTCCCCCTGTATGTGGCCAACCACATTCAGGAGGCAGATCCGCAGCTTAGTTGTGGAGTTAGGGGGAGCGTTTGCTCCCTCTATCTGTATACTCTCTCTCCCTCTCCATTTCAGCTATCAATACCTACAATTTTGACGAAGAACGGGAACGACGCAGCAGAGAGTTTAGAATAGGATCTTTACTTTAGTGTGTAACTTAGGATTTGTTTTCTTTTTTATGTAAGTTTTCATTTTATTCATGTACTGAGATTAGAGAAGAGTTTCATCGGAGAATGAGAGTGAAGCTTGTACTAAGAGTGACAACGGTGTAAGTTTTCTTCTTTTCTTTCATTATTATTTTAATTGAATTAAAAGTTACTTTTTCTTCTTTATTCTTGTTCTTGTTTGCTTTACTCTAAGTGCTTTAAATCTAAGTGATTCCTATAACATTGAAACTGTCTTACCATTGCAAGTGCTATTGATGGCTTATAGTGATGGATAATCATTCCTTTGTTAAGTTTAGCTTGCTCTTTAATTCATAATGTAGATCAGGAATGGGAAAGATTCTATAGAGTATGTTTTGCTCGCCTTCAAAGATAAGGTAAGTTGTTGTGATGGATCCAAGGTAAACAAGCACTGACGAGGTAAGTAAATGTTTCTTTTCTATTTCAATTTCTTTGTTTTGAAAACAATTCAAATACCAACTTTTATTTTCATTTCTTTCTCTTCAATTCAGTTCTTAAAACCACACCACTATATTCTTCTTCCATCTTCACATTTTCTAACTTAACCATTTATTTTTCTTTTTTCTAAAACTGAGAAAAAATCTTAACTTGTTTTTGTAAAGTTAAAGAACGAACTTACCTAAATGCTTATATCGCTAGTCTCTCTTTGTGGATCACGACTCGTATCTGTAAAATTGAGAACTTGCACATTCTATTCTATAAATCTAAACTACTATTTTTTGTATGTAGGTTATAACTCAATCATTTTTCTTATCCTATGCCTAGATAGTTTTGATAATTTAATATTGAATCTTATTATTCTTCTTATTCTATACTTAGAAGGCTTTAATAGTCTAATGTTAGGTCTTGATTAGTGACTATTTTAAATAGGGTTTAGTCATTATCTTATGTATCTTACTTGAATTGAATACAACTCTAAGGTATAACTTTTATAATCAAAAGTGAAGAATATTCTAGCATAAGTTAGTAAGTTAGTGGTGGTAGATGATTAGTAAGTCTTATTTTCTTTAATTCTGTTAAAAATCCTAATCTCTAAATCAAATTCGATTTATCTATTTCTACCTCTAACACTTAACATAGATTTTTTTCTTTTTCAAAGAAGAACTATTTAACCAATTTAGTTTCTAAAAAGGTACCAAAACTCTTCCCTCGCATCTCTCGCTGAGGATCGACCCACATAGCCCTGGCTATCGCGGTGAAATTGTAAGAATTCAGAGGACAGCACAAATCAGATAAACACTTTCTTGAACTCTGTATTTTTGTCAATCACAATGATATATGCATTTCCAACTGTTTTAGTGTAAACACACTTATCACATTCATTGTTAGTGAATCCATCAATGATAGTGAATCCATCATTGATCATGACACCATCGAACTTCTCATGCCACTGTTTAAGAGCCTATTTCAGCTTCTTTTCACATTTGTGCTTCTGTGGTAGATGCATCCTCCTTAAATATTTGAGAATCCCTTTCAACCTCATATGTAATGAAGTTTGGACCAAAAGATTTTGAGATTCTCGATCTCTTGCTCCTTCTTGGTTCAACTTCCACATCAATTGTCAATTTACTGAGTCCTTCATCTTTGAAGGCCGTTTCAGGTGTTCTTTTCTTAGAAGTTTTATCTTCTTTTTATTTGTACAGAAAGACATCTTCAAAAAACACATCATCTTTTGATTCGATAATTATGTTTACATGAATATCTAATATTTCTGATTTGTGTATCAGAAAATTGTAGGCTCTGCTATTCAAGGCATAAGCCTATAAAAATGTAATCCACCGTTTTAGTCTTCTTAGGTAGTGACGCTAGTACCTTTGCAAGGCATCTCCACGTTTTGAGGTAACAGTAGGAAGGAGGCCTTTCATGTCACAACTCAAATGAAATAAGACCAAGTTTCTTGTGGGATATCCTGATTTACGATTAATAGGGCTTTGTCCCATAAGTGAAAAACACCTAGAGGGGGGTGAATAGGTGTAATTGCTAATCTAATAAACTAAATGCAAACTAAGTGCGCTAAATGCGGAAGCTAATGCAAATTATGCTCAAACTAATACAATACAACAAGTGTAGCCGAATTCCCCTTGCGAGGCTCTGGACTAACTCCCCTTGATTCCCCTTGAAATGGGTTGAGGTGCTATGTGAAGCTCTTGTTGGATGAGTATAAGTTAGGCACACACACACAAGCAATCCAAGCAATATGAAATATGTGCACACACAATCAAGCCAAGCAATCAAGGATAAATTACTATATGAAAGATGCAAGGCAACACAAGCAATGTATATAATATGAATGCTATGAAAGTATGATGCTTGTATGAAATGATGTTTTGCACAAATGTAAAGAGAGAGAGTTAGAGAGACAATGGAACAATACGCAAACACAAAGATTTGTTTCGAGGTTCGAGCACCTTGCTCTACATCCCCGCCTACACCACCGTGTAGGATTTTCACTATCTCAACTCCCACCGAGGGAACCTCTACCGAAGAGGATTTCTTACAACCCAAGGAGTACCGAACTCCTCTCTCAATACAAACCACAACACCTCACACTAGAGGTGTCAACCAACAACCACACCTCTACCTAAGAGGCTTACAAACACAATCCCAATCACCTCACACTTGAGGGATCCAAACCAATACCACTCCGATCACCTCTACCGAAGAGGGATTCACAAATAAAAGGAGGGTTTACAACAATGAGGTTTACAACAAACAACCTCAAACACTTCTCTTTTCTCTTTTTCCACAAAACAAGATCCTAATAGTTTAGGATAGAAGATATGGCTCAAGTGTGGAAACAATGTGTTTTGGAAAACAAGAACTCAAAGAAAACACTGGGAAATTTCTTGTAAAAGATAAAGAATGAAAGCCAATACAAAAATCCCAAATTCCAATTTCTTTGATTTTTCCAAAACCCAAAAACACAAAGAATAAATCTTGTTAGCACTTAAAACTCTTTTAAAACTCTTTTAATCACTTTAGAAAACTGGTATTTTTCTTCTTGAAAAACTTAGCCAAAATCCCCAAAGAGATGGGGTTTATATAGCCCCTAGGAAAAACTAGCCGTTAGGCTGATGTGGCAGTCTGACCAACTGCCGGTCGACCGGCCCGGTCGACCGCCAACGGTCAAAAATGTGACCGTTGGGCAGCAGCGGTCGACCGGTCCGGTCGACCGAAATTCCCGAGAGCAGAGCTCTCAACTCGGTCGACCGGTCCGGTCGACCGACTACATGTGTCGCCAGCGTGCACGATTGTGCACATCGGTCGACCGACCCGGTCGACCGGCCACTTGGTGCGGTCGACCGGTCCGGTCGACCGAACTGGCCTGGCAGGCACAGTGCAGGGTCAGAAAAACAGTGTAAAATATTTTCTAAAATCTTTTAACACTTCTAAAAAATTCACAAAATTTGTTTTTATCATTTTATATTAAAACATACACCTGTGATAAAAATTTCAAGACAATATATCAACATATCAATTTATTTTTGTGTCTTGCAAATTGTATCAAAAACAAAACTTGTATTTTTTATCAAACTTGATTTTTCCAAAACATGAATAGGGATATCAAAATAAGTTTGTTTAGCAAGTTAAACCACGTATGTATAACTAGAATACATCTACTATACATATAAAACATGTAAACTTGTTTTGATCAACTATTCATAAAAACCAAATATCAAATCATAAAACGTGTGTGTTTTGTGCACTTGAGCATATCAACTAAACTAAGCTTTACAAATGGATCTAAAACTCTATCTAAACTAGGATACCTAAGTCTTCTTGACGATCTTCATCTTCAAGTAGACTTGCTCCAAAACTCCGTGATTCTCCAAGTGCAAAGGTATGATCTTTAAGCTTTGGCACCGGAATCAACATGAAAGCTTCTAAACTCCTTGTTGAAGCTAATCACCAACTAATATCCTGTTAATGATCTGAAACTTAGAACACAAGAATATTAGTAAACATAACTACATGAGTGTTGATCATCATCAAAACTAGAGTGGAAGGCCATTGGGCCAACAATCTCCCCCTTTTTGATGATGACAAAACTCATGGAGTTATATATGCATGGATTAAGATAAGCTTCAAGGAAGCTCCCCCTTAACTCATGCATCACAATAAACATAATAGATATGCAATGAAAGCACATGATACTAAACAAAAGCATGCATCATATCTTATTATCTATCTCTATGCATGAACTTGGTATATGCAAAAACACAATCATGCATATATAAAAACAAAACTCAAATTCTTCTCCCCCTTTTTGTCAATCATCAACAAAGGGGTAATCAAAACCATAAATAAAACGAGGGGTAAAATCTTTCTCCCCCTTTTTGTCAATCAAAACAATGCAAACAATGTTCTCCCCCTTTTTGTCTAAAACAAAAACAAAATCAATAAGGGGTGACTACAAAAATGATATCAATTAAAAATATGTCAATGAAGCATCTTGATACCAATAAACAAGAATCAATATATGTTATATGCTATATACATTCATGAAGAGGAAGACGCTAAGTTAGCTTCCCTACACATATGCATTACATGAAGAAGGGATGACAAGCCCCAATTCACATAACACATATTATGTAATGCATAAGAGGAGATGTGAAGCTCCCCCTACACACGTATATCATATAAAGAAGAGTTGTCAAGCTCCTCAATTTATAATATACTCAACATGAATCTATATGTAAGAGAGATGTTAAGCTCTCCTTGCATATAGGAAGTACAAATCAAAACTTTGAATATTTTCTTAAAAAAAAATTTGGAAATACCAATTGTAATTAAACATAAGTCTTGAATTCTTAAACATGAATCTTGAAACCAAAACAAATTTAGAATTTCTTAAATATGATACCAATTGTAAATATTTTACCAATTGAAAAGATTTTACATAGAAACATTGATACCAATTGTAAGAATTGTTCATTTTAAAACATATAATTTGATGTTGATATCATATGTTAAAAATAACAACTTTAATCATAAAGAGTGGGAGTACAAATACCAATTAAAATACAAAATCATATTTTCTCCCCCTTTATGAAAAACAAACTAAAGACATGCATAGTCTTGATAACAATTTAAAAGTAATCAATTTAAACAAAATTGAAACTCAAGCACTAGCATAAACACAAACATATATATGTATGAAAGATAGATACCAATAGAAATTGATATACTTGGAATTTAAAGCATACATACATACATAATAAACATATGAGTATACAAAAGGTCAAAATGATACCAATTGAAAGAGTTCAATGATACCAATTGACATAACAATAAGTTCAAGTGTATACATCATATTCTCTACCACCCAATCATAATTCAAGTTTTAAAGATTTTCAATTTAGGGCATACATGAACATGATCTCCCATCCTACCGCCCTTTGAAGGTAGGGGTTTTCAAAGATAGATTTGAAAATGTAGTTTTGTTTGAAAATCACTACCAAATTGAAGAACATCGCAATTAGTTAAATGGAAAACTTGTTAACTAGTACGAAATCCTTCAAGCAAGGAATAAAACAAAATTGTTTTTCATAAACATGAAATTCACATCATATCAAACACTCAAGTTCAATTAGGCATAAATAAGACTCATGAAAACAAAACATGAGCAAGCAATAGATGTGAGTGTACAAATAAAATATGAAGATCATAAATATGAAAATTAGGCAATAAGTTCAATTATTCTTTAAAACACGAAAATCATCAAACTATCTAATCTTCAAGGCATATGTATGTCTAATACAAACTAAAGTATACATACATATCCAAAACATAACGAGTCCACAAAATATATGCATGAAGGCACGTGGCTCAAAAAGGATACTCATGTATAGTCAATAGTTTGGATAAGATAGACATATACATGAAGTTAAATATTGAACACATGAAAAACATGAAAATCATGATAAGCTAAATTTTCATCAAGGCAATTTTCATTTCAAGGTATATGTATGAATTGTCAACACAAGAAGTATACATACATATCCCTAAACACATTGAGTCCAAATATAGATTTGCATGAAAGGCAAATGACTCAAGGTGTATACATGTATATCTTAAAGTTTGGCAATACAAACATATATATGAAGTGAAACACACAATCATAAAACAAATCCAAAAATGAAATACAAGTTTGAAATGTATGAATCATCAAAACTAGACTATACTAACACATCTAATGGGTTCAAATAAGCAATCAAGCTCAACATATATAGATTTATTTGTAACCCACTTTATGTACAAGTATATAACTAGTCTTAATGAAAACAAACATCTAAACATATATTCAAAACATGAAGCATCAAAACAATATAAAAGTCATCATGATAAAACTAAAACATGATTACTATGTAAATTCACATGTATTAGATTCATGATGTACATTATAGCTTAAACAAAGTGAGAACACTAAATATGGGTTCATATAAGCATATGTGTCTCAAATACTATACATGTATGTCAAGGATCTAATAAACATGGAATGAACATACTAATCCATAGACATCAAAACATGCTATAAACATTAAAACATGGAAAGCATGTAAACAATAAATGGGAGCAAGGATTGTTACCAAAACCAAAGAAGCAACTCTCCTTGTCTCCAAAACATGGTGGTCATTTCCACCAAATCTTCCCTTGAAAGTGATGCATCCAATTTGATTTCCATGAAGTCCGGAACGCATCCACTCCAAGGTGTCATCACTCTCACGTCATGTGAGAGCCCACACCTACATCAAAAATAAGGGGTGGTCTTTGGTACCCATATCTTCTTGGGTCCATGGGGGTTAGTACCTTCTCTAACCCAAACAAATTCTTTGCTAAATTAGGAGTATGTAATCTATCATAACAAAATTTAGCAAGGTGGCCCTTACGTCCACAATGTGTACATGAGTACACATGAGCATACATGTGTTGATGGTGTCCGTGAGGAGCATGTGTATGCCGTGGAGGGTGTGCATGCATAAAGGATGAAACTTGTTTCTTTCGAACCAAGGTTTCCAACCGTGAATGGTTCATGGCACATTGGCTCATAGTGGAGCCCAAACAATCTACTCTCTTCTTTAGCATACAAATATCATCATTAATCCTAGAAGAAGAGGTACATGCATTAGGTAGACTAGATGAAGTAGCTACACTAGCATGGCAAACATGTGCATCAATCTTATTTTGTAAAAATTCATTTTTCTTTAAACATGCATCCAAATCTTTAGAAATTGAAGCAATCTTAATTTTCAAAGAATCATTTTCTTTAAAACAAAATCAACTTTGAAGACAAGTTTTCATTTTTCTTCAAAAGAACATGGCAATCATTTTTATTTTTCAAAAGTTATTTTCTTTAAGTGCAAGATCAAGTTGAGATTTTAATGAATCCCTTTCATTAGCAATCTCCTCTTTCTCTTGCAAAACATTGGTAAGTCTAGCATGCAAACTCTTATTTTCTTGTTCAATTCCTAGACTCTTCTTTTTCAACAAATTATATTTTTCTATCAATTTTTCACAAACAATGGAAAGTTCTTCATTCAAGGCATGGGGATCAACATAATCATTTGAAGAACTAGCACAATCATTACTATCTAGTTGAGATTCCGAATGTACCTCAAGGGAGTCATTCCCTTGGACCATATAGCATTGTTGTGGCTCGGATTCTCCGCTAGATTCCTCTTCTTGGATTGGCAATTGAAGCTTGGAGGTGGTGGTTGTTGTCAACTTGTTCCACACTGCAAAAGCGGAATCAAGATTAGAAACACATAAAAGATAGTCTTTAGGTAAAGTGCTTCTAATGGCCTCCAGGGCTTGTGCATTGGCCCCTATATGATTGAATCACCAAGATAACATCTCTTGGTGGCCGCAAAGAAACATGCAAACCTAGGGTCTTTAGGTACATGGACATCCTATACTTCCAAACATCAATGTTGGAAGGGTCAAAGCTAGGAGGGGTCATGAAGTCCATGGTAAACTATATATGAATGTGCAAACAAACAAATGCAAATGAGATTAGCAAGCAAATGGATCACTCCTAGGATGTTAAGCCTAAGTATCAGGAGCACTAGCTCTGATACCAATTGAAAACACCTAGAGGGGGGGTGAATAGGTGTAATTGCTAATCTAATAAACTAAATGCAAACTAAGTGCGCTAAATGCGGAAGCTAATGCAAATTATGCTCAAACTAATACAATACAACAAGTGTAGCCGAATTCCCCTTGCGAGGCTCTGGACTAACTCCCCTTGATTCCCCTTGAAATGGGTTGAGGTGCTATGTGAAGCTCTTGTTGGATGAGTATAAGTTAGGCACACACACACAAGCAATCCAAGCAATATGAATATGTGCACACACAATCAAGCCAAGCAATCAAGGATAAATTACTATATGAAAGATGCAAGGCAACACAAGCAATGTATATAATATGAATGCTATGAAAGTATGATGCTTGTATGAAATGATGTTTTGCACAAATGTAAAGAGAGAGAGTTAGAGAGACAATGGAACAATACGCAAACACAAAGATTTGTTTCGAGGTTCGAGCACCTTGCTCTACATCCCCGCCTACACCACCGTGTAGGATTTCCACTATCTCAACTCCCACCGAGGGAACCTCTACCGAAGAGGATTTCTTACAACCCAAGGAGTACCGAACTCCTCTCTCAATACAAACCACAACACCTCACACTAGAGGTGTCAACCAACAACCACACCTCTACCTAAGAGGCTTACAAACACAATCCAATCACCTCACACTTGAGGGATCCAAACCAATACCACTCCGATCACCTCTACCGAAGAGGGATTCACAATAAAAGGAGGGTTTACAACAATGAGGTTTACAACAAACAACCTCAAACACTTCTCTTTTTCTCTTTTTCCACAAAACAAGATCCTAATAGTTTAGGATAGAAGATATGGCTCAAGTGTGGAAACAATGTGTTTTGGAAAACAAGAACTCAAAGAAAACATTTGGGAAATTTCTTGTAAAAGATAAGAATGAAAGCCAATACAAAAATCCCAAATTCCAATTTCTTTGATTTTTCAAAACCCAAAAACACAAAGAATAAATCTTGTTAGCACTTAAAACTCTTTTAAAACTCTTTTAATCACTTTAGAAAACTGGTATTTTTCTTCTTGAAAAACTTAGCCAAAATCCCCAAAGAGATGGGGTTTATATAGCCCCTAGGAAAAACTAGCCGTTAGGCTGATGTGGCAGTCTGACCAACTGCCGGTCGACCGGCCCGGTCGACCGCCAACGGTCAAAAATGTGACCGTTGGGCAGCAGCGGTCGACCGGTCCGGTCGACCGAAATTCCCGAGAGCAGAGCTCTCAACTCGGTCGACCGGTCCGGTCGACCGACTACATGTGTCGCCAGCGTGCACGATTGTGCACATCGGTCGACCGACCGGTCGACCGGCCACTTGGTGCGGTCGACCGGTCCGGTCGACCGAACTGGCCTGGCAGGCACAGTGCAGGGTCAGAAAAACAGTGTAAAATATTTTCTAAAAATCTTTTAACACTTCTAAAAAATTCACAAAATTTGTTTTATCATTTTATATTAAAACATACACCTGTGATAAAAATTTCAAGACAATATATCAACATATCAATTTATTTTTGTGTCTTGCAAATTGTATCAAAAACAAAACTTGTATTTTTTATCAAACTTGATTTTTCCAAATATGAATAGGGATATCAAAATAAGTTTGTTTAGCAAGTTAAACCACGTATGTATAACTAGAATACATCTACTATACATATAAAACATGTAAACTTGTTTTGATCAACTATTCATAAAAACCAAATATCAAATCATAAAACGTGTGTGTTTTGTGCACTTGAGCATATCAACTAAACTAAGCTTTACAAATGGATCTAAAACTCTATCTAAACTAGGATATCTAAGTCTTCTTGACGATCTTCATCTTCAAGTAGACTTGCTCCAAAACTCCGTGATTCTCCAAGTGCAAAGTATGATCTTTAAGCTTTGGCACCGGAATCAACATGAAAAGCTTCTAAACTCCTTGTTGAAGCTAATCACCAACTAATATCCTGTTAATGATCTGAAACTTAGAAACACAAGAATATTAGTAAACATAACTACATGAGTGTTGATCATCATCAAAACTAGAGTGGAAGGCCATTGGGCCAACAACAAGTTCTGCAGTAATTCAAAACTTACGAGCATGAAATTGATCATCTCTTTTAAAACTTTTGTTCTTTCTTTAAGCAATCTTATTCTGCTGAAGAGTGTATGGTGCTATGATTTTGGTGGTTTACACTAAAGTTAGCACACATCTTATTAAATTCATTTGATTCATACTCTCTGCCTTTCAGATAGGAAGGGGAGCAGAATCACAATCTGCTGCGACACACTCAATGCCCCATTGGCACACTCTTGATTTGTATTAGTAATTTTCTACAATTCAATCAGAGTAGAAGTTAGCAACTTCAATCATAATTGTTTTAAGATAGTTGGTTTTCTGACAACCAATCAAGATCAATCGGTCCAATTAGCCAGGTCAGTAAAAATTAGGTGGGAGTTTTTCTATTCAATTGAACGTTCCTTAATTACAGAACCACCTTTCAAGTTTCTTCCTTAGACACCATTGGACTGATATTTAGTTAATCTCATATTAGTAATAAATTAGCAAAATAAATAATTCAACAATGATTTATCTAGAATAATATTATTAAAATAATATTCCAGCATGAATACGTTATTCAGCATAATCCCTGTAATAAGAATGTTAGTTCAAAAGACAGAGAATATACTGGAATTCAATAATTCCACAATCAATATTTATACAAGATAATATTTATTAACTCTAATTCGTGCATAACTAAATCTTTGTATAAACGGACAGAGTAACAGAATAAGAACCAGATTTTTGGAGTGAGGTACGCGTAAAGTGAATCTCCTTAAGATAATTACATTCCCCGGTACGGTGCATATGGAATAACGGATGCTAGTATCCTAAGATACAACACTTCTTCACGTGTTCTGTGCAGTACTTTGCAAAATCACATACAGTCGAACCAAAGTTAACTCGTACCTTCCACTTGACCGGAAGTTGAAATGGACCAAAGGCTTACAAAAGTTCTGAAGAGAATTTTTGTCTGAACAGACTTTGTATTCAGAGAGGAGATAAAGGAAAATTAATTTTGAGTTGTTTTGATTTTTTCCTTTTGGAGTAGTAGTCTGCTCTTTATATAGGAATCAGAGAAAACCTTTCGGTTGTAACAAGTATAACCTTTCTGAACAGAGACATTTGTTCAGTTGGAACAAGCACAAAATTTTTAAACAGACACATCCATTCGCCGAATATACATATCCATTCAGCCAAAACGAGTTGTCCCCGAATAGACACATCCATTCGGCAGAGACAGGCGCAACCATTCCGAGTCGACATGTTCATTCGCCAAACAAACATGTTCATTTGCAGAACAGACATGTCTGCTCGCAAACCACTTTCAATGTTGGACTAAAACGTCTCCACTCTTTTTGGTCCTATTTAGCTCTTGTTCTAGGCCAACTTCTGACTTGAATATTTCATTCATTCGGAAACAGAATTGAGCATGTGAATATACCCACGTTCATCGCCAATAGCTGGAGAACACATTCCAATCATCTCTTGTGCATTCTGAGCAACAGGTCACACCTAAATTTCAGCTCAATTTTTTCCAAAAACTCACTTGGACAATTCCAAGTTTCCAACACCTCCTTGCAAGATGATGAAATAAAGAAGATCCTATAGATCCCTTCCCTATCTTCTTATAAAGATGAAGATTGTATCTCTCTAAAGAGAAGTCTCACATACAAGAACACTGACTTTATTCTCACAAATTGTTGTAACAATAATCAGCACTCTGTAACACCAATTTGTTACTCCCGGGACGACATATATGAAACTTGGCAATATGACAATACTTACAAAAGAAAAACTGTTGTAAAGCAAACTAGCAATACCTAAACAAAAGAGCAATAAGAAATAACATGAGGATTAAACATAGTTCGGCCCAAATTTGGCCTACGTCCAAGGGGAGAGAACTTGGGAGAGAGCTTTATTATAAACTTGATACAGAGTGATCTAATATTCCTCTTGATGTAACAAGAGTATTTACTTTTCCCTTGAGTCTAAACCTAGATTACAAGAGTACTGTGTTCTCTCTATGCATCTTCACCTTGCTCTTCTCTTTCTTGACTTTCGTGGTGTTCTCACCTTTTTCTGTGCCTTCTCTATTACCTTACAATGCTGGGTTACAACCTTTATTTATAGGATTTTATAATACAACTCTAATTTGGATTATAAGATGATCTTGACCATTGGATGCTTGAATAATCTTGATCAATCTTATTAGGAGTTGATATCCTTGATCTAAAAGAATTGTAGACCCTTTAACGTTTAGAAATAAACCTTCATTGAATAGAAACTAAATCCTATTTGTACTCCATCAAAAAGAAAACCTGGGCCTTAAAAGAAAACTAATTCTGCTTCAGGAAACATATCAATTAGTCAATTTATCCTAATAATTAGTCGACTAATCCCTACCATTAGTCAATTATAAACTATATAGTTGACTACTCTATAATGCTTCCTCTCTATTTCTGCCTCTGTATCAGCCCTAATCGACTGCTAGTTGACTTGTCTTGTGTTTTTGTCGACTTATAAAGTTATAAGTCGACTAATTCGCACCCTTCTTGGTTTGCGTCTTTTTGCTTCAAGCCATCATCTTCTCTAACTCGATTGATCTTCTTGGACCAATATTTCCTCTTGAAAACAAAGCAAAATCCTAACAATCTCCACCTTGACTTTGTTGCCCAAAGGCCCATAGCTCTAGTTTTAATGATGATTAACTCATGTAGTTATAGTACTAATGATCTTTTCTTTATTTAGTCTCAGATATTTGATCAAGATTTTAGTAGATGTTTACCTTCAACAAAGAATTCAAAGTCAAGTTTTGGACCTAGCACGTGTTGATTCAAGAGCTCGCACATCAAGATCACATCAAGTACTCAAGAGGAGTCTAACTCATTGGATCAAGGTTTGGACCAGTCAAGAAGGAGAGGTAGTTTCTCAAGTGAAGATTTTTCAAGAGAAGACTTGTGTCTAGGTTTGTTTGTGGTAAGATTTTGTTTTTAGATAAAATGTAAAGGATACAATAGTTAGTGGATTGCTCAAGTTCATTTACACTCACACACAAGATTTATTGTTTTGGAAAATACCAGTTTGGTTTTTTAAGCTTCAAAATATACATGTGTTTTATCAAAACTTATTTAGAGCTAATTGTCAAAAACATAGATCTTTCATCTCATATATGTGTAGTGGATCATATCAATACACACTAAGCTTTAAAAGTGTTTAGAATATCTTATTTTTGTATTTGGAAAATTTTTGAAAAATCGTTTTTCAATTTGGAGATAGTTTTTGAAAAATACAAGTTTTTGTTTAAGGCAAAACTCCTATATTACAAAAATAGTTCAAAATTTTTGTAATATGTTTTGATTTTTAATCAAACATGTTTGTATTTCAAAGTATATCAATGAACTTATTTTTGTAGAATTTATGAGAATTTATGAGATTTTATTGAAGAAAAAGACCAAGTTTTAAGTCCCTAAAAACCTGTATTCTGCCCTTTTGCCGGTCGACCGCACAGTCGACCGAGCCAGAGGTCGGTCGACCGAGTATACAAACGTGCACGACCTTGTTTGGCTGGAGGGCCGGTCTACCGACCCGGTCGACCGCCAGAGAGCTCTGCTCTCTAGATCTGGCCCCGGTCGACCGGGCGGTCGACCGGCAGAGAGCTCCTGCTCTCTGTATCCAGGGTTCGGTCGACCGGCCGGTCGATCGATGGTACAACGGTCTGAAATCTGACCGTTGGCCGGTCGACCGGGCAGTCGACCGATAGCAGAAAAGTCTGCTGAGTTGGCCTCCAACGGTCATATTTTGGGAGCCTATAAATAGGGCTTCCCTTGGACTGTTTTCTATAAGATTTCAAGAGAGTTTTTGGGCTAGTTTTTCCTACCTATCTCAGTGTTTATCTTCACATGTTTTAGAGCTAAAACTTTTATATCAAAAGGAGAGTTTTTCAAGAGTGTTTTGTAAAAGAGATTTCTTGAGTTTTTCACCACCAAATTAATCCTAGTTTTCTCACACACACTTGAGCTATCCATTGCTATATCAATCCTATAGGGATCTTTGTTGTGAGAGAGTTTTAGGTGATCAAAGTGCTTAGATCACTAAGAGTTCTACTTTTTATTTGAGGAGGCGGACTTGCGGGTTCGCGTTGTTTCGAGGTTCTAGTGAGAGCTCGGTGTAGAGGTGCGGCCTCGGCAAGCTAGTGTGCTTATGGCGTATTGTTCTTGCGGGAACAAGAGAGGGACTAGTGAGTCCAAAGAGTTCTAGTATGAACTCGTTGTAGGTGTTGCGACACCGAGTGATCCGGTGGGATCAGTTTATAGTGAAAATCCTTCATAGTGTTGAAGGCGGGGACGTAGAGCAAGGGTGCTCGAAGCTTGAAACAAATCTCCTGTGTTTGTGATTGCTCTCTCTATCTCTCACTTGTGTTTATATCTTGCATACTAACATTGCTTATTTCTTTATATGCTTGATATATCTTGTGCTTAATTGTTATATGCTTGGGATTGTTAGCTCGCACTTGTATTTAACCAAGAGAGCCATAGCGGCACCTCAACTTTTATCTAGAGGAATCTTGAGGAGTTAGTTCAGAGCCTTTCACCGGGAATTCGGCTACACTCTTGTGTTATACTTGATGTGTTTAGCATAATAGTTTTTAGTTTGCATAAATAGTTTTAATTCCACATTAATTCATCATTAGATTAGCTAGTCACTTATTCACCCCCCCCCCTCTAGGTGATTTCAATTAGTATCAGAGCTTGGTGCTCTTGATTTGGGTCTAACAACCTAGATTTAAAATCCTCATTTTTTGGCTAATCACAATATTTATACACACACATGGATTTCATGTCACCTCCCACGTTTGATATTCTTAACATCCAAACTTGGAAGATTAAGATGTCATTGTACTTCAAAGCCCTAGGTATTCATGTTTATTTTGCCATTATTAAAGACTCTTATTGTTTAAATGACAAATATCTTGAGGCTAATGTAAAAGTCATCCATGCTCTAAAGTCAACCCTAAATGATGAATATTTATCTAGGGTGTCTAACTTTGATTCGGCTTTTATAGTATGGAACACTATAGTCTCCCTTGGCGAACAAAAATAATACTATGCGGGGAGCAACTCGGATGATGGAAGTGATGCTTTCAACTTGTGCTACATGGTCTAAGGGGATAACCCCCTTGAGGTAAACTCCGAATCCGAGTTAGAAGAAGATATTGACATGTCTTATGATGATCTTGCCTCATTTTGTTAACAACTTCTTGAAAAATATGACATGCTTAAAAAGGACCATAAAAGATTGAAAAATAAATATGAGTCCATTTCAAAAGAAAAGGATTCTTTTCAAAATAAATTGGAAAATATTTCTAAAGAAAATGATATGTTGAAAAAGAATAATATTTCTTCGACTTCTAAGTTAAATGATCATTGTGAAGGAAATACTTTTTTGAAAATAAAATTATTTTGGTGGAAAAAGAAAAGGAAATTGCTTTGGAAGAAAATAACTCTTTAAAAAGAAAAATTGTTTCAAAAGAAAAAGAAAATATTTCTAAAAGAACAAAATTGTTGATTCTCATTCTCACCATGCTTTTCATGCTACTGTTGATATGAGATTCAATTTTTGAAAAATAGAATAGATTGTTTGAGCTCAACTTTGAGCAATTGTGCATTTAACCATAATAGATTGAAAACCTTGTTTCAAAAGAAACAAGCTCCACATGTACATGCACATCACCCACGGCATACATATGCACACTTTGCACATCATGATCACACTCATTCTCATGTGCATACTAGAGTGTACAAATGTACACATTGCGGCCGCAAAGGCCATTTAGCAAAGTTTTATTATGATAAGGTAAATTCTTTTAATTTTGCTAATAAAAATGTTTGGGTTCCAAACAATGCTAACCCCCGTGGACCCAAAAGAAAATGGGTACCAAAATTTTCACCTCTTGTGTTTGATGTAGGTGTGGGCTCTCACATGACGTGAGAGAATTGGTGCCTTGGTGGTGGATGCATGGGCTAGATGGACATACATTGATGCATCACTATCAAGGAAGTTTGGTGGGAGGACCACAATGGTTTTGAAGATTTAGAGAATAGTTCATACGGTTTGGTAACTATCTTTAAACTCCTATTTTAGTTTACATGAATTTACATTAATAACTTTTAGCATGTTTTTATGATCATATTTTGTTTTTGTTCTTCTTGTGATGAATACTTGTTTAGATGTAGTTTTTATTAAAACTTGTGTATATACTTATGCAAGTAGTGAGCAACGTTTGATTCTTATATGTTTATACTTCATTACTCATTTGTACTCATTACATGTACATGTATAGCCTAGTTTTGATGATTCCTTTATTTATACTTGTTTTGCTTATTTTTGTGCATATTTTGCTTCATGTATATCTAATTCTTGTTCGAAACTAATAAATATACATGTATACCCTTGAGTCACTTGCCTTCATGCAAATTACATTATGGACTCATTTGTGTTTAGGATATGTATGTATATTGTTAGTTTTGATAAAACATACATATACCTTGAAGTTTGTTTTACTTGAAAATAATCTTTATGATTTTTCACATATTTGATGTCTTGAGCCTCATTTTCTATTTTCATGAAAATGCTAGTCACGTGTTGCTTGTGCACTCATATTTCTTTGTTTACTCATGACCTTGTTTCATGAGCACATATTTGAGCTTTATAGATTTCGAGTGTCAACACTTGTGTATTTGGTATGCTTCATGATATATATATATGATTTGATTTTATGTTTGAAGGATCTTTAACTAGTTTATCAAAAATTACTTTTAACTAGTTATTTATTCTTTATTTGGTAGTGTTTTCAAAATATAACTTTTTTCAAATCTTATTTTTGAAAACTTCTACCCTAAAAGGGCGGATGGATGGGCGACCATGCCTTGTATGCTCAAATTAAATATCTTTTATAATGTGCATGAATAGGGTGGATAGATATGAGTTATCACATGTTCTTCATGGAATTCCAATTTTTGTATACTCATATTTATTTTCTATATATGTATGTCTCAAATTTCAAATAATATCAATTTCAATTGGTATTTTCATTTTCATATATATATATATGATTTGATTTTGCTTGATTTACAATATCCTTACATGTTTAAAGCACAAATTATGTTTATGCTAAGCTTGACTTAAATCTTGATTTCAATTGGTATCTCAATTGATATTTTAATGAGCTTATGCATTATTTTCAATTGGTATTTCAATTGATATCAAAACATACTTCATATTTTACCTTTTAATTAATATCAAATTTTACAATATACTTCAATTGTATCTATATGTTTCGATTTCAATTGGGTTTCGATTTCAATTGGTATCAAAAATGTTTTACCTTTTATTTGGTATCAAAAGTTACCATATATTTCAATTGGTATCAAAATATAAATATTTTACTTTCATTGGTATCAAAATTTGCAAATATTTCAATTTCAATTGGTATCAAAAATTTCTAATTTCAATAGGTATCAAAAATCTTATGATATCTCAAAATTTTGTTTACTTACAAGTGGTATCTCAAAATTTGGTTTAAGAATATTCAAAATTTGTCTTTAAAGTGTTTTTAAAAATGTTTTGATATGAATTGCCTATATGCAAGGGGGGCTTAACATCTCTTCTATATATAGATTCATGTTGAGTGTATCTTATATTGAGGTGCTTGACATCTCTTCTTTATATGGTACATGTGTGTAGGGGGGCTTAACATCTCCGCTTATACATTATATATTATGCTTTATGTGAGTTAGGATTTTGTCATCCCTTCTTCATGTAATGTATGTATGCAGGGGAGCTAACTTAACGTCTTCCTCTTTATGAATGTATATCGCATATATATCCTTATTATTGATTTATTTTTCACCCTTTGTTGATGAGTGACAAAAAGGGAGAGAATGATTTTTGAGTTTATATATGTATTTTATTTTATGTTTATACAAAAGGGAGAGAAGGATTTTAAAAGTTTATACAAAAAGGGGGAGAAGGTTTTCGGGGAGAAGAATCCTTGATTTATGCATGTTTCTCTCACCTTGTTTATGCATATATATTTGTTTAGTTTTATGCACTTCATTGAATATCTATTTGTTTGTTGTTATGCATGAGTTAAGAGGGAGCTTCTATGAAGCTTAACTTTAATCCATGCATATATAACTCCATGAGTTTTGTCATCATTAAAAAGGGGGAGATTGTTGGCCCAAAGGCGCATCGCTCTAGTTTTGATGATGATTAACTCGTGTAGTTATAGTACAATGATCTTGTGCTTATTTAGTTTCAGATATTTGAACAAGATCTTAGTAGGTGTTTAGCTTCAACAAAGGATTTGAAGTCAAGTTTTGGAGCTAGCACGTGTTGATTCAAGAGCTTGCGCATCAAGATCACATCAAGTACTCAAGAGGAGTCTAGCTCATTGGATCAAGGTTTGGACCAAGTCAAGAAGGAGAAGTAGTTTCTCAAGTGAAGATTTTTCAAGAGAAGACTTGTATCTAGGTTTGTTTGTAGTAAGATTTTATTTTAGATAAAATGTAAAGGATAGATTAGTTGGTGGATTGCTCAAGTTCATTTACACTCACACACAAGATTTATTGTTTTAGAAAATACCAGTTTGGTTTTTTAAGCTTCAAAATATACATGTGTTTTATCAAAACTTATTTTAGAGCTAATTATCAAAAACATAGATATTTCATCTCATATATGTGTAGTGGATCATATCCATATACACTAAGCTTCAAAAGTGTTTAGAATATCTTGTTTTTGTTTTTGGAAAGTTTTGAAAAAATCGTCTTTCAATTTGGAGTTAGTTTTTGGAAAATACAGGTTTTTGTTTAAGGCAAAACTCCTATATTATAAAAATACTTCAAAATGTTTGTAATATATTTTGATTTTTAATCAAACATGTTTGTATTTCAAAGTATATCAATGAACTTATTTTGTAGAATTTATGAGAATTTATGGGATTTTATTGAAGGAAAAGACCAAGTTTTAAGTCCCTAAAAATCTGTATTCTGGCTTTCTGTCGTCGACCGAGCCAGAGGTCGGTCGACCGGCGGTCGACCGATGTACACAAACGTGCACGGCCTTGTTTGGCTGGAGGGCCGGTCGACCGACCCGGTCGACCGCCAGAGAGCTCTGCTTTCTGGATCTGGCCCGGTCGACCGGGCGGTCGACCGGCAGAGAGCTCCTTCTCTCTGCATCCAGGCCTCAGTCGATCGGCCGGTCGACCGATGGCACAACGGTCAGAAATCTGACCGTTGGCCGGTCGACCGGGCGGTCGACTGACAGCAAAAAATCTGCTGAGATGGCCTCCAACGGTCATATTTTGGGAGCCTATAAATAGGGCTTCCCTTAGACTATTTTCTATAAGATTTCAAGAGAGTTTTTGGGCTAGTTTTTCCTACCTATCTCAGTATTTATCTCCACATGTTTTAGAGCTAAAACTTTCATATCAAAAGGAGAGTTTTTCAAGAGTGTTTTGTAAAAGAGATTTCTTGAGTTTTTCACCACCAAATCAATCCTAGTTTTCTCACACACACTTGAGCTATCCATTGCTATATCAATCCTATAGGGATCTTTGTAGTCAGAAAGTTTTAGGTGATCAAAGTGTTTAGATCACCAAGAGTTCTACTTTGTATTTGAGGAGGCGGACTTCGGGTTCGCGTTGTTTCGAGTTCTAGTGAGAGCTCGATATAGAGGTGTGGCATCGGCAAGCTAGTGTGCTTACGGCGTGTTATTCTTGCGGGAACAAGAGAGGGACTAGTGAGTCCAAGGAGTTCTAGTGTGAACTTGTTGTAGGTGTTGGGGCACCGAGTGATCCGGTGGGATCAGTTTATAGTGAAAATCCTTCATAGTGTTGAAGGCGGGGACGTAGAGCAAGGGTGCTCGAACCTCGAAACAAATCTCCCATGTTTGCGATTGCTCTCTCTCTATCTCTTACTTGTGTTTATATCTTGCATACTAACATTGCTTATTTCTTATATGCTTGATATATCTTGTGCTTAATTGTTATATGCTTGGGATTGTTAGTTTACACTTGTATTCAACCAAGAGAGTCATAGCGGCACCTCAACTCTTATCTAGAGGAATCTTGAGGAGTTAGTCCAGAGCCCTTCACCGCGAATTCGGTTACGCTCTTGTGTTATACTTGGTGTGTTTAGCATAATAGTTTTTAGTTTGCATAAATAGTTTTAATTCCGCATTAATTCATCATTAGATTAGCTAGTCACCTATTCATCCCCCCTCTAGGTGATTTCAGACTTGCTTTTCAAGCCTTTAGTAAAGCAGTTTGAGATTTTAGATTACTATCTTGATTCTTTCTTTGGTTGTAACCGTACCATGAAGTCTTTAACACTTTTCCCTCTCCTTGGGGCCTTTGGCTGATTCACAGCCATGACTTGGGCCATCTCGGGCTTTGCCTAAATGCACCCTTTCTCCTTTCTGCAACACTTTGACCCAATTCATGTCCCTTTGCAGTCTTCCTTGAAGCTCCAACTCGCGATAAGCTTCCTTCCAAGATTATCCCTGAAACTCTACTTCAAACTGAGTTTCTTTTTTTTTCAGCTTGTATAACCCTTCACACTTGTCTCCTTCTACGATTACCCTGTCTCTTTGGTTAACTGTGATGATGCCTTGTTTCACTTAATACTGCATCCTTCTTTATTGAGCATCTCTATGGATACTAGATTGTACTGTGCCTCTGGGACATACCGGACCGCCTCCAGAGCACGCACTATCTCATCTCTTTCTATAACCTTAACTATCCCAGTGCCGATGACCTCGCAAGCCGAGCCATCCACCATCTTGACAATCTCTTTCTCTTTTACGACAAAGGAGTTAAACATCTCTTTTTGGGAACATACATGAACCATACTACTCAAATCAAATATCTAACCTTTACATTGAAAAGTGTTATGTTCAACATAAGAAGCCATTAATATTTCGGTGTCCTCTACACTGCTTGCTACATCTGCCTCCAAAGCTTGCTCCTTCTTCTTCAATCACTCTTACCGATTTTTGCAGTCATTCTTCCAATGACCTTCCTACGATAAAAGTGGCATGCCTTTGACGAGCTCAGACCTTTCTTTTCTTCTTCTCTTTTTTTTTTCCCGTGACCACCAAATTCGGTCCTGTTTACTCCTCTTGATTTGACCTTTTCCTAATTCATTAGATAAGAGAGTTGATGTGACCTCCTCCAAGATGAGAGTTTTCTTACCGTAAAGCATGATGGTGATGATGTGATCATATGACTATGAAAGTGAACTGAGAAGTATTTAGCCTTTTCCTCCTCGTTGATCTTAACATCAACAGGTAGAAACTTGCTCATGACCTTATTGAATAAGTTTAAATGCTCCAATACTGTTGTCCCTTCATTCATGCGTATCCCATATAGTTATTTCTTAAGATACAACTTGTTTGAGAGGCTTTTCATCAAATCAAATTTTATTAACTTTGACCACAATCCTAAAGTCGTTTCTTTATCTATCACGTTGTACATCACCTCGTCTGCGAGACATAGTTGGATCATTCTTACCGCCTTTAGATTCATCTTCTCCCAATCCTCATCTAACATACCTGCAGGTTTTGCTGATTTTCCCTGCAAGGTCTTGTGAAGATCTTGTTGCACTAGCAACGCTTTTATCTTTTTTTTGCCATAAATCGAAGTTCTCTTTGCCATTGAACTTCTTGACCTCGAACTTTGTCATAGAACCTTCTATCTTCGATATATCACCCTTTGTCAACCTTTATCTCTGATACCAATTATTGTAACAATAATCGGCGCTCTATGACACCAATTTGTTACTCTCGGGATCAACATATGTGAAACTTGGCAATATGGCAATACTGCAAAAGAAAAACTATTGTAAAAAGCAATTAGCAATACCTAAACAAATGAACAATAAAAAATAATACGAGGATTTAATATGATTCGGCCCAAACTTGACCTGCGCCCATGGGGAGAGAACTTAAGAGAGTTTTATTAATAAACTTAATACAAATAGATCTAACATTCCTCTTGATGCAACAAGAGCATTCACCTTTCTTTGAGTCTAGACCTAGATTATAAGAGTACTACCGTCTTCCTATGCACATTCACTTTGCTTCTCTCTTTCTGGTTTTTTTGGTGTTCTCCACCTTTTTTGGGTCTTCTCTTTTTCTTTACAATACTGGGTTACAATCTTTATTTATTGGATTTTATAATACAACTCCTATTTGGACTATGAGATGATCTTGGCTATTGGATGCTTGAAGAATCTTGATCAATCCTAATAGGAGTTGATTCTTGATCTAGAAGAATTTTAAATTCTTTAATCTTTAGAAATATACCTTCATTGAATAGAAACTGAATCTTATTCATACTCCACCAGAAAAGAAAACATGCGCCTGAAATCAAAACTAATTCTGCTTCAGGAAATGCATCGATTAGTCGACTTATCCTGATGATTATCGATTAATCACTGCCATTAGTCGACTTATAAATTATATAGTCGACTACTGTATAATTACTCCTCTTTGTTTTTGCCTCTGTATCTGCCCTAGTCGACTACTAGTCGACTGGTCTCGTGCGTTAGTCGACTTATAAAGTCATAAGTCGACTAATTGGAACCATTCTTGGTTTGCTTCTTCTTGCTTCAAGCATCATCTTCTCCAACTTGATTGAATTTTCTTTGACCAACATCTCCTCTTGAAAACACGGCAAAATCCTAACACAAATATGTTAAGAAACTATTGCAACTAAAAATCAATTAAGCTTGACTTACTGTTCTTACGAATATAATATGAGAGTGATTATATAGACCTATAAAACCCAAATTGTGATAAGAAAGGTAGATAAATGTATCCGTTAGATTGCTCAAAATAGATTGCTCAAAACTTGAGTGAATCACATTGTAAACGTCAGTTCCCTATGTACGCATGTCAATACTGATATTCAATACTCAATTTAATCATTCTAATAGCCGGTTTGAGGCCATTTTATCTCAAGATATTATTTCCCAATATTTTGAATTTTTCTGAATTTTTTGAAAATTTTTGAAAATTATTGGAGAAGAAACTCAATTCGGGGTCGATCGGTGTCTCGGACTGACTCCAAGATTTTTAATTAAAAATTGGGGATAAATTTTAGGGATCTGACTTGACAATAATGTTTAGGATGATATTTTCTATTTTTGAGAATTTATGAGGATTTTTTGAATTAATAGAGTTTAATCTAATAGATAATGCTTAAATATTTATTCAAAAAGAGAAAAAAAGTAACTAAAATAAAAATAAAATAACCCTCATGGATGTTGTCACAGGTTTCGAACCCGTGATCCCCACTCCCAACTCCTAAGTCTCCACCAATAGGCCACATTGGCATGTGGCTAGGGGGCAAACCCGTTATATTTAACCCTCTTCCTTTTCATCCCTTCTTATTGCTAATTAAAAAGAAACCCCTATAATTCTTCCAGGTTTCAAACCGTGACTCCCCCTCCCAAAGTCTCCACCTACACCACTTGGTCACTTTAGCTTGTGGTTTTAAACCACACATATTTCATTTAAACATGAATTACCTCATCTTCTCCTTCACCTGCAAACCCACGTTCTCCAACTACTCCTTCATCTTCTCTCCCATGTTTCCCTCTATCTCTCTCTCACGTCTCCACCTGCATCCTCCCTCTCTCTCATGTTCTCCATCTCTCCCTCTATCTCTCTCACTTACCCACACTCTCTCCCCCTATCCCTAAAAATCCCTCCATGGCTTCCCCCTCCTTGCTCTCCTCCCTGTGTGTGCATAACCTCCCCGGGCCATCACCCAAACTCGCAACAGCCCCTACCATGGCCGCAACACCCCTTGCCATGGTTTCTTCAACCAAGTCCCGAGCTCCACCACTCTCCCCTCAGGCCGTACACCCCTGTGTTGCTGCCGAGCTTCCTACGCACAGTCCTTGGCCGATCCATGGCCAAGCATCCCTTGGCCATGCTCTCCTCCGTGTCGCGATGGGCACCGGAGCCCGTGACTCCCCGATCACCTCCGCAAATGTCTCTGTTGAGCCACGCGATCACCCTCCTCTGTCGGTCGTCGAACTACCATGAGATCCTCCATAACCCACGTCGTGCGGCCATGTTTGAGCACGTCGGGCGCTCCGCGGCCTCCGCCGACGCGCCGGAGCCACCCTTTGCGTGAGCATGGGTACTCTCTCTCTCTCTCTCTCTCTCTCTCTGTGTGTGTGTGTATAGTGGGTAAATTTCTTTTTATTAATATAGGTGTTTCCTTATGCATCTAAATAATATATATGTGTTATTTAGGGAATATGCGTGTTTAATATTGTGTTGAGTATATGTGCATGCATGTATGCAATTGTATGCGTGAGCATATGTTCGTGTGTGTGGGTGCTTGCATGGTGGTGCAATAATTCATGGTGTAATGGTGTTTGCTCTTCCCTGGTCGGCCTTTACCAATATGTCATAGCCCGATGACTCCACCACGGGCGACCCGGCAATCATTTGAAGTCATCGACGTCCTCCGCGGCTTCCGGCGAGCTTCATCGTGGCCTTGAATCAATGGCAAGGCCATGTTTCACACTCTCCTTTCCCATGACCGGATCTACTTGTTGTCTTCTCTGTCGGCGAACACGAGCACACCCCTCTCCTCCGCGGGCACTCCGGTGAGCCGTCAACACACTCTGAAGCCTCTGCCTCTGCCTCCGCCGGCAAGTAACTCCGTGGCCAAGCCCACGTGAGCTCTTCTCTCCACTTGCATTAACTCCTCCCTTGGTAACTTTCTCCTTCTTTTAATTACATGCATGTGTGTAGGCTGTCTAAAAATCATTAAAGACAAGCCATCAAAAGCAGAGTCCCAAACTCCAGACGCAGGGCTAATCTCAGCCAGCACTGCAGCATCAAGGCGCGAGGGTCGAAACCCGCGTCTTTGCAGCACCAAGGCGCGAGGGTCGAAACTCGCGTCTCTGCAGCACCAAGGCGCGAGGGTCGAAACCCGCGTCTATGCAGCACCAAGGCGCGTGGACGACACCCGCGTCTCAGTTGTAACCGTCCCGGTTATAGCGTCAATCACGGCCCACATAACGGGGAAAGTTAACCCCCATTATGGAGTATTTTTAGGAGGCACGTACGCTCCTGAAACCTCTATAAATAGCCCCGTTGCTATGGAGAAGGGGTCGGATTTTTGAGAGAAGAACTCTGAGAGAAAAGAGCTTGACTTTAGAGCTTCCACAGAGGAGGAAAGAGAGTCCAACCCTTCAGATAACTTGCTGCGTACAAGTTAATCTTTGCCTACAATCTCTTGGTCGATAGAGCTGTGTTACTCCGTCCGCCAACCGAAGAGAAGATCCCCAAAAGTTTCTGACGTTCACCCGGTCAACGAAAAACAAGATTCACTTTCACCGCCACTTGAAGAACCCAGCACTAAACAAAGGGGAGATTCAAGACTCAACATCTTCCCTCCCTTGTAGTCGGAGCATTAGTCTATTGTAATCTTTCAACTGATTCAAGGAAACTTTACATCGAATTCTTCTACTCCGTACCAAACAAGAGATGGCGACTCCGCTGGGGATTTCTTTCGTTACTGACGAACAAGTTGTGGCGCAAGGTGACGTCCTCTACAAGGAGAAAACGGTCGAATCACTCGTCGTCGAATTCGACCAGGCAAAGTATGAAGAGTTCCTCTCTTCCGGCTCCAAGAGCCCAAAGGCCCGCGCCTACCGCAGGGTCTCTACGGGGACTTGCCCCGAAGTCCGCTCTGAGCCTCTCTCAGAGGCAGCTGCTGTGAGGGATGTTGTGGCCAATCACGCCAGGCGTGACACACGCGCCAACGTCTCTCAGGAGATCCGCGTGGTCAAATTCTCTGGCGTCCAGCCGATCCACCCTCTTCCTCAGCATCAGGTCGTCGTTGGTTTCTCTCAACCCCTACGACGCAACCAGAACGCTGAGCGCCGACAGAGGAGGCGTGCGCGTCAACTGCAGGTTGGAACAACTGATCGTCCAACTGAGGCAGGGCGCAAGGTTCAAACTGGCGTCTCTGCCGCACCACAGCCGGCACGCGAAATCCGCGTTTGGCAACCCAAATGTGAGGTCCACCAAGTTGGCCCCTCTAAAGCCCCACTCCACAGACGCCAAGGCGAAGCTTGCGCGCCTCGTCGAGCACAAGAGGCACACTCCTCTAGGCATGCGTCCCAGCGGCCCTGCAACTCTCAAACGCCTCTGCCCCGACGCAACAAACAGCAGCGCGAGAGTCGCGTCTCTTCTCAGCAGAGACGAGAAGCTCACGCTCAGAAACAGCGACGCAAGAGTTGCGTTCAGGCGCCCCGCGTCTCCGAACCCTACGTCCCAGCTGTGCAAAGCAAGGATGCCTCCCACCCTCGATATTGCGAGGCTAATCTCTTTGATCCTCCTCCCACGGATCTGAGAGATTATTTGACAAAGAAAACAAGTGCTAATCAGATCACTTCGTCATGTTGCTGCCAACGACTTATCACGATGCTTCTGAGTGCCGTTGCAGTTCAGGTGCAAACCAGCAGTCACTAGTTAGACAGCTGACCCTGAATCCCCGATCAGCTAAGAGAAGTCATTCCCATAGGAGGAGGGTCTTCTCTGACACTGAATATCCCGAGCTCACTGCAAACATGGCAAGCAGGAGCAGGGAAAAACAACCTGCAGTCAGCTCCGATGAGTCTGACACCGAACCGGAAGGAGTGTACCGACACACTCGCACCCGGACCGGAGTGATTCCCTCGATTGACTACAATGCTCTAGCCCAGGGCATTGAGGTGAATGACTCGCATTCTGCTATTGCAGAGTCATAGGCTTCAAACTCTACCATGGAGAAAGAGGCCTTTATATACATGACCAGCACTCCTGAGGAGACCGCCAGGCGCTTGGAGCAGCAAGCCCAGGTCCAGAAGGAATAACTCGAGATGATTCGTGCTCAGCAAGAATCTATCGACTCCCTCAAGCAGATGCTCGCACAGTTGCTTGAAGCCAAGAGGAAGTCAACCAACAAAGCCTCCTCTAAGAAGTCTAAAGGCAAGCGAAAAGAGGGAGAAAGCTCATCTTCGGTACATATAGAGGAGAAGGAGCAGTCTACTTCTGATTCGTCTAAATTCTCATCGCAGGAAAAGGACGACCAAGACCAGGGAAAAGTTCATTCTAAAAGAATGAATCAGTTGGAGCAACGTCTTGAGGCCCTTACCAACCGGAAAGGCCTCCAGGAGGCAGGAGTGGTCCGGCCATATCCGCCCGAGTGGGACCTGGTTCCATACCCGCCCAAGTTCAAGGCTCCAACCCTTCAAGCATTTGATGGGAAAGGTTCACCGAACCAACATATCTACTATTTTAAATCCCAAACAGGGAATGTGGTAGATAATGATGCCATTCTGGCACGCTTGTTCATCGGCACCCTAAAAGGGCTTGCCTTTGAATGGTTCATGAAGCTCCCAGAGGGCTCCATCAAGAATTGGGGCGACTTGGAGAAGCTCTTTCTAACGCGCTTCTTTGAAGATGACTCGGAGGTCAACATGCCTACCCTTTTAGCCACCAAGCAGCGAAAGGGAGAGTCCGTTAAGTCTTTCATAGAAAGATTTCGGAACGTAGCACTCCGATGTCCAAGCGGTATGACCCAGGTCACCCTAGTGGAAACATGCCGCCATAATCTTCAAACTTCTCTCCTTGCTCAAATAGGAGTTGCTGAAAGCCGCACCTGGAAGCAGTTGATCCAACAGGGTGAACAGGCTGAAGAAATCGTCGCCCGGGTCAAGACAGAAGAAAACAAACCCAGACCTGAAAGGTCAACGAGGCGTGCGCCAGACACATCCCTCTAAGCCAAACGGAAGGATAACTTGGCAGCAGAGACCAAATCCCTTGTCAAACCTCAACCGGTCAAGGGAAGTGGCTCTTTAAGCCAACCGCGTGCTAACAAGCAGTATTCCTTCAAGGATGAACATGTCGACTCGCTCTTCAAACTACTCAACAAGAGCAACCGACTGAAGCTTCCTGAAGCTAGGCGCCCTGAAGAAGTCGGTAAAACCGATAATCCCAGCTACTGCATGTATCACAGGATGTTGGGACACCCCACCAAGAATTGTTATGTCTTCAAGGACATCCTTCAGGCTCTAATTGACGCGGAGGTATTAAAACTCCGTCCAGAGCAGAAGAAGGTGGCGGCTAACATGACGTCGTTCCTCCAGTTTGGAAGGCAACCTCCAACACCCTCTGGAGTAGTCCCTATCCCAAGAGGAGAGCTGAGAATGGTCAACACAGACCCTCACCAACAGCAAGAGAAGGGCCTGGTACCCGTTTTCACACCTCAGGGAGAAGTCATGTGGGTTCATCCCGACCTTGTGGATAGCCAGCAATGGACCACTGTTACCAGCAGAAGGTCCAAAGGCAAAGCGAAAGCTTCGTCTTGTAATGTGGTGTGCGCTTCTTCTCGGGAAGCGGAGACTAATGTTCCCTCACTGACCGATTCAGAAGAGGAGACGATAGTCCTGGCCACAGAACCCAGTCAACTGGTGGCGGAAACCCGTTCAGGGCAGTCATATTTGAAAAAGTATGATGAAATGGCAGTAACTCCTCCAAGACCCGCTGCAGAGTCAGCCAAGCCCTCCACAAAGCAGCCCGTGAAAAACAAAAAGAGCTTCAGTTTTTCAGAGTTCTTTCAAAAGACATAGCGGAAGGATCCACAGCACCTTACCGCTTTGATGTCCTGACTCAACTGGCCAACATCCCGGTCCGGATTACTCTTTATGAGCTTCTTAGGCTATCGAAGTCGACCAGAGAAGCTCTACAAGAGGCCTTGGCTAATGCTGAGGTTTTCATGACCCAGGTGCCGATCGAACAAAAGGAGGAAGATGTAGAGCACTGCCTCCATACCTCCCAAAATGTTCCCTGCATCACCTTCACGGCAGATGATATGCAAGTCAAAGGGAAACATGATCGACCCCTTTACTTTGCAGGGTACATTGGATCATCTAAGGTGAACCGCATTCAGGTAGATCCCGGGTCCGCATTGAGCATTATGCCTCGCCGAGTCATGCAACATCTCGGGATTCCTACTCACCGTTTGAGCGCCACCCAGACCACTATTTACGGGTTCAATGCCAATAGTACCCGTCCAATGGGGAAGGTCAAGCTCAAATGCCAGATTGGAGACCTAAGGTCAGAGGTGACATGCTACGTCATAGATGCTGACACCTCCTATAACTTGCTGCTGGGACGACCGTGGATTCATCGCAATTCTATCGTTCCCTTTACTCTCCACCAAGTCATGAAATACATTGACGGGAGTGGAAAGGTGCGAACGTTGATTGCCAAAAGGCATCCGTTCAAGGGAGTTGAGAATTATTTCACAGAGTCTCTCCTATATCAGGAATCTGGGGAAACAGATGAAATCTCGCAACCAAAGGAGCCCGACTCTGGTAATGAAACTGACACCAAGCCGAAAAAAGAGGAGTGCATGTGGGAACTAGACCCACCTGTAACGGGCATTAATAAACCCGATGTTGATAATACCTCCGACGATGTAGGCGGATGGTATATTAATGAAGACTTAGATCTGGCGTATTTATCTGTGTTTGCTTCTGATTCAGTGCCGTCAGACACTAGTACCGAAGTAGATGACGATCTCTGGTCGGCAATGGATGCTTTGACATCATTGCATGTACCAGTGAAGTCGTCCTTCGAAACGCACCAAGAGGCCAGCAATGCGCAGGAATCAATATTCATGGTTCCAGCGAGACGGAAAGGCCAAAGACCAATTCTTTTCGGACGAATTGAATCCGAACCGATGACCCGTGAAGAATCAGAAGGCGAGCAAGAATCCCCTTAATTCGATCATTATGAGCCAAAGGCACTCAGAATGATGAAAAACATGGGGTATGATGTGACAAGCGGACCAGGGTTGAACTTCGGCAAAGGAAGGAGAACACTACTCCGATCTTTTGTACCAAAAGGGAAAACCCCTGATTATTATCATCAGACTCGCAGGGAGTTGGGCTATGTGTCAACTCGGTCCCATCAACTTCTGAGTCTGAAGAATCATTATATCATAATTACTCATTGATCGGCACAAAGCAAGTACTAAAATAAGAGAAGGAAGTGTGGGTTGATGTTACTGCTTTTGTGATTCTTCCGTAGTAGCGAAGTGGCTATACGGGTCGTATCCACAAGGAGGGAGAGCGATGGAAGCTGGATGCGGCTTTTATGTTTAAGACGAAAGAAGTTCTTGTTTCCAAATAAAGAATTGAAAAGTGAAAGAAGTTGTTTTTAAGAATTGTTGGAAAATGTTTTGGTGGTTTGTAAAAGTGATTTTTTTTTCTTAGTTGTAAAAATGCATGGCTAACTTTCTACTAAGTGCTCCCACTAATTTCTAACTTCTTGAAGATAGCCTCACGATGGATCATAGGCAAACACAACCCTTGTGCATTGGAACTAATCACGTGGAAATCGAGTGAAAGTTCATCCTAAAACTTAGCCTTACTGTAAGATCACCTAGAGGGGGGGTGAATAGGTGATGGCTAATCTAATGGTCACTTGTGAACAAATAATGCGGAATTAAAACTAAGTTGACCAAATTAAACTTCTTTAATTGAACACTTATGTATAACACAAGAGTGTTGCCGAATTCCCCTTGCGAGGCTCTGGACAATCTCCTCTAGATCCCCTTGAATGGGTTGAGGTGCCGCGTTGGCTCTCTTGGTTGAATACTAGTGTTGATAACAATCCCAAGCAAGTATAGCAATTATGAGCACAAAGGTATATCATGCATATAAGAGATAAAGACTATAAAGTAATGCAAGATATAAGTGAGACAAAAAGAGTAAGAGAGCAAGAGTGAGCAATCGCAAACACAAAGGGTTTGTTTCGAGGTTCGAGCACACTTGCTCTACATCCCCGCCTTCGACACACGAAGGATTTCCACTATGCACGATCCAACCGGATCTCTCCTTGGTGCCGCAACACCTACAAGCCCTCGGACTCCCAAGTCCCTTACACACCACAAGCCCACCGGCTCGTCGAGGCCGCACCTCAAGCTACAAGTCCTCACTAGGACCCAACAACACCAAGTCCTCACTAGGACCCGAAACAAACCGCGAACACAACCGTCCGCCTTCTCAAAGAACAAAGATGAACTTTGGTGATCACAACTCTTGATCACCTAAAATCCTCTCACAATAACACTCCTATAGAATGAATAGCTCAATGGATGCTCAAGTGTTTGTGTGAGAAAGCAAGGAAAGAATCTTTGGTGAAAAATACAAGAAAATCTCTTTTACACTCTTTGATAAAACTCTCCTTTTAATTGGAAGTATTGACTCTAATTTTGTGGAGAAAAACCCTTCAGAAAGACTGGGAAAAACTAGCTCTAAGGTCTCCAAAAATCTTGGCTCAAAGCAATGACAAAACCCCCTTTTATAGAGGCCAGAAAAATCTGACCGTTGGGCTCTGTCAGAGCTACCGGTCGACCGGTCCGGTCGACCGGCAACGCTCTAAAATCCGACCGTTGCAGCCTCCGGTCGACCGGCCCGGTCGACCGAGCAACTGGAGAAGAGAGTAAACTCTCTGTCGGTCGACCGGCCCGGTCGACCGATGTTTCCCGAGAGCAAAGCTCTCTGAAGCGGTCGACCGGCCCGGTCGACTGTTCTCCAGTGCACACTGGCGTGCACGTCGTGCACGTCCGGTCGACCGACCCGGTCGACCGGCCTCTGTCAGTTCTGAAAAATCAGAACTGGCAGAACCAGAAAATAGGGATTAAGGATTGGTCTTTAACTTAATAAAAATCCCAGAAATTCACAGTAAATCCAGAAAAATAGTTTCAATCAAATAAAAACTGTTTTTCTAAAAATATGTTTTTCTAAAACTTGTTTTTCCATAACTTCACAAAATACAAAAACAAGATATTTTGAACTTATAAAGCAAAGTGTGTATGGATATGATCCACCACACAATCAAGATAAAATATCTAGTTTTTGACATAAAGCACTAAACTTGTTTTGGTTAAAAGATATGTATATAAGAAATTACCAAAACCCAAAGTAGATATTTTGTCATAAGGAAAATCTCATCAAATACAAAAACAAGATATACTTTTAAAGCATAGTGTGTATGGATATGATCCACTACACAAATAAGATGAATATCTAGTTTTTGACATAAGGCTCTAAACATGGTTTTGGATATAAGATATGTATACATGAATACCAAAAACCAAATAGTATTTTATCACAAATAAAAATCTTTTCTTAACTAGGAAAATCTTTTATGAAAATCATTCTATCAAGAGTTCTATCAAGAGTGTGTGTGTGATATAGACTTGAGCAATCCACCAACTATCTATCCTTTACATTTTAACTAAAACAAACAAAAATCTTATACCTAGACACAAGTCCTCATCCTCTTGAAGTCTTCACTTGAAGGCTTCTCATCTTCTTGACTTGGTCCAAATGCAATCCACCGAGCTCATCTCTAGATGTGTTCTTGATGCATAGGCTCGTGAATCAACCGGTGCTAGCTTCCAACTTGTCTTTTTATCCTTTGTTGAAGCTCCACACCTACTAAGATCTTGATAAAGAATCTGTCACTAATTAAACACAAGATCATTAGTAATCATAACTTCATGAGTTGATCATCATCAAAACTAGGGTGATAGGCCTTTGGGCCAACAATCTCCCCCTTTTTGATGATGACAAAACTCATGACGTTATATATGCATGGATTAAAGTAAAGCTTCAAAGAAGCTCCCCCTTAACTCATGCATACAAAATAAATAATAAATATGATCATGAAGCACATGAATATGGATGCAAATATGGAGATGCAACAAGAAATCTACTCCTATTTGCATAAATCAAAACACATATGCATAAATACAAATCTTAATTCCCCTTAAGTAAGAAGGACAAATACTTCTCCCCCTTAAGCAAGGAAATCATGCATATATATCAAAACAAAAACACAAATACTTCTCCCCTTTTTGTCAATCATCAACAAAGGGTTCAAAGTAAAATCAAATCAACAAATTTTCTCCCCCTTTATGTCAAAAATAAAGAAGTCAAGGAGGGGCAATACAAATCAAAAATTTTGAATTTTTCTCATCAAAACAAAATCATTAATTCTATTTTATCAAAACAAATTTTGAATTTTCTCTTTGATATCAAATAAAAAATATTGATACCATTTTAAAATCTAATGCATAAGCTTGAAAAATAAGATTTGAATTAAGCTTAGCATTAACAACACATGAAGAATTCGAACTAGTTACATGAGAGTGTTTAACAACTAGTACGAAATCCTTCTATCAAGGAATAAATCTAAGGATTTTCATGAAATAGCAATGAAACACAAAACACTCAAACACTCTAATCTATAAAGTCCAAATAGTTTCAAAAGAAGTGAGTGTACTAATGTTATGTGAAACATGGCATCATGAAAATGGCAATAAGGTACAATATTCCTTAGAAAATCATAAACATCAAAATCATCTCACATTTTTTTATTAAATCATTGAAAACAAAATCTATATGTCAAGATATATGTATGTTTTGACAATACATGAAATATACATACATATCTCTTAAACTCAAGTGAGTCTATATGAATGGATTTGCATTGAAGGCAAAAGACTCAAGAGTTATACATGTATATTTTAAGGTTTGGCAAAATACACATATACATGAAATAAAAGGCACATGATCATAAATCAAATCCAAAAGGTGAACATAAGTTTAAATATGTATGAATCATCAAAACTAAGCAATACAGTACATTTCAAGGGTTCAAATAAGCATTTAAGCACACTTACTAATAGATCTTTTTGAGGCCCATGATATGTTCAAGTATAAATCCTAATGTTGACAAAAACTAACATATAAACTAATATTCAAATCATGAAGCATTAAATTTTAAGAAAAATTGAATCATGTGACAATCTCAAAAACTATTTGAAGAATACATAACTAGTATAAATTGTTTTTGAAAACTAGTTAAAGATCCTTCAAATATGTCAAATCATATGTTTTTCATGAATGAGACTAAGTACAAAAAAAAATCCAAGCACTCATAGTCCATAAAGCTCATAAATATATTTTTGAATAAAAGATGAGTGTTCAAAGGTTATGTAAATAGCATTTTCATGAAAGTAGTCATTCAAGCTCAAAAAGATCATAAATCACATTTTGTTTTACACATGTTTTAATCTTTAATACAAATTAAAAACATGAAAAATCATCAATTTTTTATTATTTATTTAAAATACTAATCTTCATGGTATATGTATGATTTATCCAATTCTAACAATATGCATACATATCCCAAATCTAAAAGAGTCCAATATATATTGCATGAAGGCAAATGACTCAAGGGTATACATGTATATTTATTAGATTTGAATTAAACACACATATACATGAAGTAAAATCAAAGATAGGCATAACAAGTATAAATGACCGAATCATCAAAACTAGCCTATACACATGCATATAGTGGATACAAATGAGCATGAAGTCCAAATATATATGAGTCAATTGTAGTTCACTATACATATATGTATAAATGCAAGTTTTGACGCATTCTACATTTAAGCATGTAAATGCCACATGAAGCACATAAAATCTTAAAACATGAACATGCTATGAATGATATTATGAAAATAAAAGCATGTACATAAATAAAATAGGAGTTTAGAAATTGTTACCAACTCCAAAGCTCCTAGCATGGTGGTTGATCCACCAAAGCTCCTTGATAGCGATGCAACCCAAAAGTATATCCATCATGTCCAAGTGCATCCACTACCAAGGTACCATCCCTCTCACGTTTTGTGAGAGCCCTCACCTACATCACAAGCAAAAGGTGGGGGTTTTGGTACCCATATTTTCTTGGGTCCTTTGGGGTTAGCTTTATTATAAGGAACCCAAAATCCTTTAGACATAGCAAAATATAAGTTATGCTTCTTATCAAAACAATATTTTGCTAAATGGCCTTTGCGACCACAATGTGTACAAGTGTACACCCTATCATGATGCTTATGAGTGTGATTGTGATCGTGATGTGCAACATAAGCATGAGCATGATGTGTATGTGCATGAGCATGGGGAACTTGTTTCTTTTGAAACAAAGATTCCAACTTAGAATGATTGAATGCACATGTGGTCAAATTAGAGCTCAAATTTTCTATCTTATTTTTCAAATTCTTAATCTCATTAGTTGTGGCATGTAAAGCATGGTGAGATAAAGAATCATTTTTCTTTTTCTTTTGAAAAACATTATCCTTTTCTTTTTCAACAAATTTTCTTTTTAAAGATTTATTTTCTTGAAAAACGATTTCCTTTTGTTTTTCCACCAAATCAATCTTATCCTTCAAAATAGTGTTCCCTTCACATAAATCATTTAATTTTGAAAATAAGGAAACATTCTCATTTTTCAAACTTTATTTTCTTTTTCTAAACATGCAAGTTTATCTCTAAAAGAATCATTTTCTACATGCATGCAATCAATGTTCTTTTTCAAATTCTTGTTATCTTTTTCCAAGCATGCAATGTTACCTCTAAAAGAGTCATGTTCTACATGCATGCAAGCAATATCCTTTTTCAAATTTTTATTTTCCTTTTTAATTATGTCATATCTCTCAAGCAATAACTGGCAAAATGAATTTAGCTCATCATATGACATAGTAGCATCCTCATCCTCGGATTCGGAAGTTACCTCAAGGGGGTTATCCCCTTGGACCATGTAGCACTTGTTGGAGGTGTCGCTTCCAACATCCGAATCGCTCCCGGCATAATATAGATCCTTTTCGCCAAGGGAGGTGATGATGTTCCAAGCTACAAAAGCCGATTCAATGTTAGAAACCCTAGATAAATAATCATCATTTAGGGTACATTTAAGAGCATGAAGGGCTTTTGCATTAGCCTCAATGTACTTGCTATTTGAACAATAATCATTATTAGTAGTAGCAAGATAAGCATGAATTCCTAAGGCCTTGAGGTACAATGACATCTTAACCTTCCAAGTTTGGATGTTAAGAATATCAAAGGTGGGTGGTGACATGAAGTCCATGGTGAGGTGTGTGTACAAAAATATTGTGATTAGCCTAAAAGGAGGATCTTTAACTCTTAGGTTGTTAGACCCAATATCAAGAGCACTAGCTCTGATACCAATTGTAAGATCACCTAGAGGGGGGGTGAATAGGTGATGGCTAATCTAATGGTCACTTGTGAACAAATAATGCGGAATTAAAACTAAGTTGACCAAATTAAACTTCTTTTAATTGAACACTTATGTATAACACAAGAGTGTTGCCGAATTCCCCTTGCGAGGCTCTGGACAATCTCCTCTAGATTCCCCTTGAATGGGTTGAGGTGCCGCGTTGGCTCTCTTGGTTGAATACTAGTGTTGATAACAATCCCAAGCAAGTATAGCAATTATGAGCACAAAGGTATATCATGCATATAAGAGATAAAGACTATAAAGTAATGCAAGATATAAGTGAGACAAAAAGAGTAAGAGAGCAAGAGTGAGCAATCGCAAACACAAAGGGTTTGTTTCGAGGTTCGAGCACACTTGCTCTACATCCCCGCCTTCGACACACGAAGGATTTCCACTATGCACGATCCAACCGGATCTCTCCTTGGTGCCGCAACACCTACAAGCCCTCGGACTCCCAAGTCCCTTACACACCACAAGCCCACCGGCTCGTCGAGGCCGCACCTCAAGCTACAAGTCCTCACTAGGACCCAACAACACCAAGTCCTCACTAGGACCCGAAACAAACCGCGAACACAACCGTCCGCCTTCTCAAAGAACAAAGATGAACTTTGGTGATCATAACTCTTGATCACCTAAAATCCTCTCACAATAACACTCCTATAGAATGAATAGCTCAATGGATGCTCAAGTGTTTGTGTGAGAAAGCAAGGAAAGAATCTTTGGTGAAAAACACAAGAAAATCTCTTTTACACTCTTTGATAAAACTCTCCTTTTAATTGGAAGTATTGACTCTAATTTTGTGGAGAAAAACCCTTCAGAAAGACTGGGAAAAACTAGCTCTAAGGTCTCCAAAAATCTTGGCTCAAAGCAATGACAAAACCCCCTTTTATAGAGGCCAGAAAAATCTGACCGTTAGGCTCTGTCAGAGCTACCGGTCGACCGGTCCGGTCGACCGGCAACGGTCTAAAATCCGACCGTTGCAGCCTCCGGTCGACCGGCCCGGTCGACCGAGCAACTGGAGAAGAGAGTAAACTCTCTGTCGGTCGACCGGCCCGGTCGACCGATGTTTCCCGAGAGCAAAGCTCTCTGAAGCGGTCGACCGGCCCGGTCGACTGTTCTCCAGTGCACACTGGCGTGCACGTCGTGCACGTCCGGTCGACCGACCCGGTCGACCGGCCTCTGTCAGTTCTGAAAAATCAGAACTGGCAGAACCAGAAAATAGGGATTAAGGATTGGTCTTTTAACTTAATAAAAATCCCAAAAATTCACAGTAAATCCAGAAAAATAGTTTCAATCAAAATAAAAACTGTTTTTCTAAAAATATGTTTTTCTAAAACTTGTTTTTCCATAACTTCACAAAATACAAAAACAAGATATTTTGAACTTATAAAGCAAAGTGTGTATGGATATGATCCACCACACAATCAAGATAAAATATCTAGTTTTTGACATAAAGCACTAAACTTGTTTTGGTTAAAAGATATGTATATAAGAAATTACCAAAACCCAAAGTAGATATTTTGTCATAAGGAAAATCTCATCAAATACAAAAACAAGATATACTTTTAAAGCATAGTGTGTATGGATATGATCCACTACACAAATAAGATGAATATCTAGTTTTGACATAAGGCTCTAAACATGGTTTTGGATATAAGATATGTATACATGAATACCAAAAACCAAATAGTATTTTATCACAAATAAAAATCTTTTCTTAACTAGGAAAATCTTTTATGAAAATCATTCTATCAAGAGTTCTATCAAGAGTGTGTGTGTGATATAGACTTGAGCAATCCACCAACTATCTATGCTTTACATTTTAACTAAAACAAACAAAAATCTTATACCTAGACACAAGTCTTCATCCTCTTGAAGTCTTCACTTGAAGGCTTCTCATCTTCTTGACTTGGTCCAAATGCAATCCACCGAGCTCATCTCTAGATGTGTTCTTGATGCATAGGCTCGTGAATCAACCGGTGCTAGCTTCCAACTTGTCTTTTTATCCTTTGTTGAAGCTCCACACCTACTAAGATCTTGATAAAGAATCTGTCACTAATTAAACACAAGATCATTAGTAATCATAACTTCATGAGTTGATCATCATCAAAACTAGGGTGATAGGCCTTTGGGCCAACACTTACATGGCAAAAAACTCGGACATTCCCATATCAAGATCCGATAGAAGGCGAGAATAAGGGAAGACTCGAGTGCACTATTGGTATCGGCAAAGTTAAAAGGAAAAGTCTCTAACTTACAACAACAAGTAAAGTACAAAACTCATAGATCATCAAAAAGCCATTTAAGTATGAAATATGCGAAGGTAAATACTTGTAGGAAGTTAGAGTTAGAACCCTCGTCTTAAGATGCCATGGCTCTCATTTGCACAAGGCTTGTTTGGCACTATTGACTCATGCGAGTTATCAAACAAGTGTTAGAAATTAGTGGGTTAGTAGTTAGTTAGCCATGCTATGGAAAAGTTAGTTAGACATGGTAAGAAAGAAGCAACAAAAAGAAAAGAAGTAGAGAAAAGGTAAATTACACTACAAAGGAGAGAAGTAAAGAATAAAAAGAGTTACACTACAATAAAACAAAAGAAAAGAAACGATAAAGAGAGGAAGTTACACTACAACAAAGTAAAAGAGAAGAAGTGGAGAAGAAAGAAGTTACACTACAACAAGTAAAAGTAAATGCAAAGACAAGTAAATGAAAGAAGGAAGAGAAGTAGTACTTGTATTATCTTGTCACCCTTCAAATACAACACTTTACACTCTCTCTCTCTTTCTCTTTAATGGGTACAACCTAAAACTAGAAGAAGAACAACAATAACAACTACAAACCTAAAAACAAGATTACAAATTTTGCTAAAATTCCAATCTGCTCGCACTGAAGACCACAGGGGGGTATTTATAGGCATCAGGGGAACAGGGACCCAGGGGACAAGAAGTGACCCGAAGCGGCGCTCGCGTCGCGGCCATCAAGTGGCCGCGCGCGCGGCGCTTCGGGCGGCGCGCAGTCTTTTCTGTCCCCTGTCAGTTTCGGTGCCCGGTTTTGGTTTTCCAGTCCCTGGTTTTGACAGAATCAGCCTCTTAGGTCAAGGGCTATCTTTTAGGCCTTTTAATCACCATTTAAATGGTGATTTGGGTCTTCTTCTTCATTTTGCCCACCATAGACCTAGGATCAAGCAAGCAAGGTTTTATTAGTAGAGTTTTACATGAAATAAATATGAGAATGTGATGAAAATTATGCAAAATTAGAGACTAATCACACCCCCACACTTATCTTTTTGCTCGTCCCGAGCAAAAAACAAGAAAATTATTATACCCCTTTCGCAGGTAACGCGATTGCACTGAGCATGTGCAACAAGCCTTTAAACCTCTAGGTTTCCCCTAGAGGAGGAGTGTTGTCTCCTGAGGGTTTTCAGCGGATTGCACCCACAAAATCCAATAAGTAAAGAAAAGAAATTAGTTGTTAGAATTTATATATATATATATATATATATATATATATATATATATATATATATATATATATATATATATATATATATATATATATATATATGAAAAAGAACTTTCAATCATCTAAATAAAAATGACCGAATGATGTAAGAATTAGGTTTAACCCTCATAAGTCCTCTTATATTTTAGCCTTCATAAAAGAAGAAATTATGGTTTTTCTTTAAATTTAGAAAGGATCTTGTACTTCTAACTCATTCTTTTATTTTGCTTTAGATAGATATGCATATGTGTAAGTGTGATGTGCTTGGGATTTTTCAACTCAACTTTGAATATTATTTTATTAATATTTACTTATTATTCCTGGTTCCATTAGGCTTTCTACTTCACTTATGTAGCACATATCAAACCGATGACTCCCAAGCCAGATGGTCGTAGGGCACCAGGTGGAAAAACACCTTTCAGGTCAAATATGCAAGTGGAGTAGGCCACGAAATCAAGATTTTTTTTTTTTTTGCGTGAGTAACTATGCTTCTTGAGGCACAATTATCCAGCTTTTTCTTTTCTTCTCTTTTTTTTGGCATGAATAATCATGCTTCTTGAGGCACAATTATCCAGCATTTTTTTTTTTTTCAAAAGTTGTGTCTCTAAATCCCAAGCATGTGTGTGCGAATTATGCATATTCTACTAAGGCTAGATAAAAGGTATGAGTTATTTTCCTTATCCCTCCTATCTTTTTAGTCAAACCATTCTTTCTTGTTTACTTAGGCAAAAATAAAGATTTATTACTAAGGTTCCCGTAATTCCTACAGTCTTTTGGTATTTTTATAAAGAGTATGAAATTTCTTTTCATTTTTTTTTTTTTTTTGAAAGAAGGAAGAAAAAGGAAAAGTGTTAGCACCCCCCACACCTATTTAATGCATTGTCCTCAATGAATGCAGATGGAAATGCAAATACAATAAATAGGGGGAAGGAATGATGTTACCGTCTTCGTGGACTCGGGCCGACCAAGTGCGAAAAGGCTAAAGAAATGTCAAAAAGAATGTACAAGGGTAAGTATATAAACACTTTTTTTTTTTTTTTTGGGGTTAGGTGTATGATGGGGCAAAAAGAGTGAGCACACTATCATCTGGAATCATCGGCTCAGTGGTCAAGAATGGCTTCAGTCTTTGCCCATTCACTTTAAATTCCGTGTTATTTTTAGGGTCTGCAATGAGCACAGCACCGTGTGGAAAAACGGTGCGAACGATGAATGGTCCCGACCAACGAGTTTTTAGTTTTCCCGCGAAAATATGAAGCCTAGAATTGTACAGCAGAACCCTATCTCCCGGTGCAAAGGTTTTCCGGGTTATGATCTGGTCATGAAAAAGTTTGGTTCTGCTCTTCGTGATTCGTGCATTCTCGTAAGCTTCATTTCGTATCTCCTCTAATTCAGAAATCTGCAGTTTCCTAAGTTCACCGCCCTTGGTCAGGTCAAAGTTGAGTTGCTTAATTGCCCAGAGGGCCCGGTGTTCTAATTCTACTGGCAGATGACAGGCTTTTCCAAACACGAGTCTGTAAGGAGACATCCCCAGAACTGTCTTAAATGCGGTGCGGTAAGCCCACAATGCATCATTGAGCTTAACCGACCAATCCTTTCTGTTCTGACCAACAGTCTTTTCCAGAATGAGCTTGATCTGTCAGTTTGTGACTTCGACCTGCCCATTTGTCTGGGGATGATAATGGGTTGATAACTTGTGATTGATGGAATATTTTCGCATTAAAGCTTCAAAAACTCTATTGCAAAAATGTGATCCGTTATCACTAATTATCGCTCTCGGGGTGCCAAACCGGGAGAAGATGTTTTCTTTGAGAAATTTGACAACCACTTTGTTGTCATTCGTCTTGGTTGGCACGGCTTCTACCCACTTAGAGACATAATCTACAGCAACCAAAATGAATTGGTTGCCGAAGGAGTTGGGGAATTGCCCCATGAAATCGATACCCCAAACATCAAAAATTTCAACCTCAAGGATCGGGTTTAGGGGCATCATGTCTCTTCTAGAAATTTTCCCAATTTTCTGACAATTTGCACATGACTTGCAAAAATGATATGAATCCTTAAACAAAGTGGGCCAGTAGAACCCACTTTGTAGAACCTTCTCTGCAGTCTTGCGGGGACCAAAGTGTCCTCCGCATGCAAGGTCATGGCAAAAGCTGAGCACACTCCTCTGTTCCTCCTCGGGTATGCATCATCTAATTATTTGGTCTGGGCAATACTTAAAAAGATACGGTTCTTCCCAGAAGAAATACCGTACTTGGGCAAAGAAGCGGTATTGGTCTTGCTTTGTCCAGTCAGCGGGTAATTGTCCTGTGGCCAGGTAATTAACAATGTCAGCATACCAGGGTTCCTTAAGAATGACTAGGATGTGCTCATCAGGGAAATCCTCATTGATCGGAGCTCGGATGGTTGGTGCATTCGGAATTCGCGAGAGATGATCAGCGACCACATTTTCTATACCTCTTTTATCCCTGATTTCTAAGTCAAATTCTTGAAGCAAAAGGATCCACCGAATCAGTCGGGCTTTTGCTTCCTTCTGGTCATGAGGTATTTCAAAGCTGAGTGATCCGTGAAAATCACTGTTTTTGAACCTAACAAATAGGGCCGGAATTTTTCTAACGCAAAGACAACGGCCAAGAATCCTTCTCAGTCGTTGTATAGTTCTGTTGGGCGTCATTCAAGGTCCTACTCGAATAGTAAATCACGTGCTGCCTATTATCGATGCGCTGTCCTAGGACAGCGCCAATAGCAGAATCAGATGCATCACACATGATTTCAAATGGCTGGGCCCAATTAGGAGCAGAAATGATAGGTGCAGAAATCAGTTCTTGCTTAAGCCTCCCCCATGACTTGAAACATTCATCATTGAAATCAAAGGGCACGTCCTTAGCGAGCAGGTTAGTTAAGGGCCTCGCGATTTTGCTAAAGTCCTTAATGAACCGTCGGTAGAACCCAGCATGCCCTAAAAAGGATCTAATATCCTTGATGCTTTTGGGGGGTGGAAGCTTAGCAATCACTTCAACCTTAGCCTTATCTACTTCTATGCCTCTCCTTGAAATCTCATGGCCCAAGACAATCCCCTGTCTCACCATAAAATGGCATTTTTCCCAGTTTAGAGTTAGGTTCTTCTCAATGCATCTTTGTAGCACTAACTCTAAGTGATGAAGACATTGATCAAATGAATCTCCGTAGATGGAGAAGTCATCCATGAAAATCTCAAGAAAACGTTCCACCATATCAGAGAACAAACTAAGCATGCACCGTTGGAACGTTGCAGGAGCATTGCACAATCCAAAAGGCATGCGCCTATAAGCAAAGGTTCCAAACGGGCAAGTGAATGTTGTCTTTTCCTGGTCTTCTGCAGCAATGGGGATTTGATTGTATCCCGAGTACCCATCCAGAAAGCAGTAGTACTCATGTCCAGCCAAACGCTCAAGCATTTGGTCGATGAAGGGAAGCGGGAAATGGTCTTTACGGGTAGCAGCATTCAACTTCCTGTAGTCGATACAAACACGAACCTTGGTAGGCAGTCTTGTTTGTACCAACTCTTTATCCTCATTTTCTACTACCGTAAAGCCAGCCTTCTTTGGGACCGCATGAACAGGGCTAACCCATTGGCTATCAGAAATGGGATAAATGATCTCATTATCTAATAGTTTCAGAATTTCAGCCTTTACTGCCTCTTGCATGAGAGGGTTAAGCCTGCGTTGTGGGTCCCTCCTAGGGGTTGCTTCATCGACTAAATGAATTCTGTGCTGCACTATGGCTGGACTGATTCCCTTGATGTCCTTCATTGTCCATCCAATGGCTTCCCTATGTCTTTCCAGAATAGACATCAAGCTGTCCTCTTGTTGCTCAGTCAGGTGGGATGCTATGATGACTGGCAAGGTGTCCTTTCCGCCCATGTAGGCGTACTTGAGGTGTTCAGGCAGGTCTTTTAGCTCTAGGGAAGGTGTTGCTTCATTGGAGGCAATCTCTGGGCTTTCAATCCTAGGATAGGGTACACTGGGGCTTGATGCCCAATCCACTGCTGAATCTACGATCTGGTCTAAATTGAATTCCTCATCCTCCAGATCGAACTCTGCCTCAGTTTCTATCTCCATGCATTCCTCATGCTCACTGGTCAGGTTTTCAATAGAATTGACCTCAAATGTCTGATCATTGATATCCCTAGGTTGTCTTCCAAGATTGAAGACATTGACTTCCTTCGTCATGTCTCCAAAAGTCAATCTCATGGACCCGTTCCTACAGTTGATTATGGCATTGGCTGTAGCAAGGAACGGGCGTCCTAAGATGACGGGAGTCTGAGACCTAAGATTGGACACAGGTTGGGTCTCAAGCACAATGAAGTCAACGGGGTAAATGAAATCCCCGACCCGGATGAGGACATCTGTGATTTCCCCTTTTGGGATCTTCACAGATCGGTCAGCTAGCTGAATGGTGACTCGAGTTGGGCTTAGCTCACCCAACCCAAGTTGCTGGTATACCGAGAGAGGTAGCAAGTTGATACTTGCTCCCAGGTCAAGAAGCGCTCTACTGATTTCGGTCTGTCCTATGGTGCAGGAAATGGTGGGACATCCAGGATCCTTGTATTTCACCGGAATGGGACCAGACAGAATTTCGCTTATGTTAGTGGCCAAGAACACTTTCTTGGGCACATTGGTCTTTCTCTTCTTAGTACACATATCCTTCAGAAATTTGGCATAAGCCGGGACTTGTTGGATAGCGTCTAGAAGTGGCACATTTAACTTAACCTGGTTGAACATCTCCAGCATTTTCTCTATGTGCATGTTTTTATTATTGTTCCTAATCCTATTGGGAAAGGGTGCTACAGGCTTGTGAACTTGTTCAGCAGCTTTGTCCTCGTCAGATGTCTGTGAAGCGGATTGGGAGGAACTAGCAGAGGTGGAGACTTGAGTGGGATCAGGATGGACTGGACTCTTCTGCTGGTAGACCTGGTTGTCTACCTTCTTTCCAGATCTCAGTGTGTGAACAGCATTACACTGGTTAATTGATGGGTCCTGAACTTCATATGCTTGGTTGGAGGTTTTTGGGTTAACTAATGGCTGACTAGGCAAAGTACCCTTAGGTCTTTCACTTAGGGAGCTAGCTAACTGGCTCATCTGCAATTCCAACCTTGATATGGCCTGTGAATGACCGTTCAGAGTTTGTCCCTGGTTCTGCATGAAAGCGGCTTGGGACTTAATGAAAGCCTCTATGCTCTCCTCCAATTTATTGATTTTCTTTTCCATCGGAGAGTTTTGGGAGGAGGAAGAAGGGGCTTGACTGGGAAAAGGTGGTGGAGGAGCAGGATGGTGAAAGTTGTTGGAAAAATTAGGCCTGGGAGGATTATTTGGGGCCCAGGAGAAATTTGGGTGATTCCTCCAGCCGGGATTGTAGGTCTGCGAGTAGGGGTCGTGAGGCGACCGTGAGTAAGCCGCGTTCATGTGTTCCGGTGGCATTTGTTGGGCATGAAAAATAGGGCACTCTTCAAAGACATGGTTCGGTGCCTGACAAAATGAACAACCCAGATTGTGAATTGGTGGTGGGTTGATCTGGTTGACACTAGCAGGCTCTTTTGTTTCCAGAGCCTCTATCCTTCTCATTAGGGTAGCAATCTTAGCCTCGGCAGCTATGGATGATTCTAGGGATAGGAGCCCTCCTCTTGAAGCTATAGATTGTGAATTCCTAGGTTTTTCCGAGGCTGGCTCCCATTGCAGGGTTTTCTCCGCTAAATCCTCAAACAAATCCCAAACCTGATTCTCATCCTTCTGCAAGAACCCTCCCTGACACATTGTTTCTAACAGGGTCTTAGTCTGATAATCTAGACCATCGTAGAGAATCTGGCACTGACGCCATTTCTCCACGCCATGATGAGGGCACTGAGCGAGGAGATCTTTGAATCGCTCAAAGTATCTCCAAAATGGTTCGCTCGGGTCTTGCTTAAACTGCATGATGTTCTTCCTAATGAGGGCAGTTTTATGAATTGGGTAAAATTTCTTCAAGAAAGCCTTGACGAAATCATCCCACGTCGTGACTGAATCTGCTGCCAAACTATACAACCATTTCTTAGTTAGGTCCTTTAGGGAAAAAGGGATGAAACGTAACCTAACGGCATTATCTCCTAGCTGGGGTATTCACATCATAAGGCATACTTCTTCAAATTCCCTAACAAAGAAGTATGCGTCCTCTGATTCTAAACCATGAAATTTGGGAAGAGTGTTAATGAATTGGGGCTTTAACTCAAAGTTATTTCCGTTTGCTTCAAGAAGTTTTATGCAAGATGGAAGCGAAGTTCTGATCGGGTAAAATCTATTCTGAAGTGATGCCATCACCGGTTCTGGATGCAAAGGTAGAGAAGTGTTTCTTGTTAATCTGGAAGTTGAAGGATCTCTCACCCACTCTTGCATTCAGCACACCACAACCAACGTGAAAACAACAAACAATCGAAAAGAGTGAAAAACAAACAAAAGAAATCAAAAACAACCACAAGCCTTAGTCTAAGGTACCTGGACCTAGACGACTCCTAACTGGTCGATTCTCCGGGGAAGGTTGTTGCAGGAACTCGACTACAAGCTAATCGGCCAGGAAAGGGCAAAGCTCGGGGGGAGGTATCCGGGCGGAGCCACGGGCCTAATTATGCCAAACCACGGAGCTTTCGAGGCTTTACCTCTAAATCCACTTTCCTTAGACACCGATTTTGCAGGAGTAAAGTTCTTACAATTTCCAACCTCGGTTAATCTCTTAGTGAGTCCGAGATGTCCCTAGGGCCAACGTCTATTGATTTTTAGTTAAGGCTTGGGAAAGTGTGAGTGCACTTGGAGATGGTTTTTGGGCTAAGGAAGGGTGATGAAATCCCACCTTATCTTATTTATTTGGGTTTTGCCCTTAAAGTCAATTGTGCAAGTGTACAGTTTATTCACAACATGGTAACACTCAAAGCGGTAAATCACTTCAAAATGTTGGTCCTATTTATATGAATGCACACGTACCTTATCTCCAGCACTCTTCAATAGAAATTGAAATGAATTGAAATAGACACGTGCCCTAAATGCAAAAGTCTAATCCAATTTTTAATTAAGCAACAAGTGAATTTCTATTGAACTTATTACACATGCATAAGGTGAAGCATCCAAGGAATACTAAAAATTTTGAAAGCACTTTTTTTTTAGCGGCGCTCGGCAACCCTGCAAACGAGTTTGTTAGTACTTCAATCGGAAAAACTCGCTTTTACACGAATTTTTCCGAGGGCAAATAAATCCTGGCGCAATGTCCTTGGCCGCAATTTTTGCTTCCCGTGATAGTGAGCTCCTTGGTTCTTCTCCTACACACAAAAAAAAAACAAAGAACAATCTTTAGTAGTGAACAATAAAGCCGTTCCCTCCCCGGCAACGGCGCCAAAATTTGATCGGCACAAAGCAAGTACTAAAATAAGAGAAGGAAGTGTGGGTTGATGTTACTGCTTTTGCGATTCTTCCGTAGTAGCGAAGTGGCTATACGGGTCGTATCCACAAGGAGGGAGAGCGATGGAAGCTGGATGCGGCTTTTATGTTTAAGACGAAAGAAAGTTCTTGTTTCCAAATAAAGAATTGAAAAGTGAAAGAAGTTATTTTTAAGAATTGTTGAAAAATGTTTTGGTGGTTTGTAAAAGTGATTTTTTTCTTAGTTGTAAAAATGCATGGCTAACTTTCTACTAAGTGCTCCCACTAATTTCTAACTTCTTGAAGATAGCCTCACGATGGATCATAGGCAAACACAACCCTTGTGCATTGGAACTAATCACGTGGAAATCGAGTGAAAGTTCATCCTAAAACTTAGCCTTACACGGCAAAAACTCGGACATTCCCATATCAAGATCCGATAGAAGGCGAGAACAAGGGAAGACTCGAGTGCACTATTGGTATCAGCAAAGTTAAAAGAAAAAGTCTCTAACTTACAACAACAAGCAAAGTACAAAACTCATAGATCATCAAAAAGCCATTTAAGTATGAAATATGCGAAGGTTAAATACTTGTAGGAAGTTAGAGTTAGAACCCTCGTCTTAAGATGCCATAGCTCTCATTTGCACAAGGCTTGTTTGGCACTATTGACTCATGCGGGTTATCAAACAAGTGTTAGAAATTAGTGGGTTAGTAGTTAGTTAGCCATGCTATGGAAAAGTTAGTTAGACATGGTAAGAAAGAAGCAACAAAAAGAAAAGAAGTAGAGAAAAGGTAAATTACACTACAAAGGAGAGAAGTAAGAATAAAAAGAGTTACACTACAATAAAACAAAAGAAAAGAAACGATAAAGAGAGGAAGTTACACTACAACAAAGTAAAAGAGAAGAAGTGGAGAAGAAAGAAGTTACACTACAACAAGTAAAAGTAAATGCAAAGACAAGTAAATGAAAGAAGGAAGAGAAGTAGTACTTGTATTATCTTGTCACCCTTCAAATACAACACTTTACACTCTCTCTCTCTTTCTCTTTAATGGGTACAACCTAAAACTAGAAGAAGAACAACAATAACAACTACAAACCTAAAAACAAGATTACAAATTTTGCTAAAATTCCAATCTGCTCGCACTGAAGACCACAGGGGGGGTATTTATAGGCATCAGGGGAACAGGGACCCAGGGGACAAGAAGTGACCCGAAGCGGCGCTCGCGTCGCGGCCACATGGCCGCAGAAACGCGGCAAAAGCCGCGTTTCTGCGGCCATCAAGTGGCCGCGCGCGCGGCGCTTCGGGCGGCGCGCAGTCTTTTCTGTCCCCTGTCGGTTTCGGTGCCCGGTTTTGGTTTTCCAGTCCCTGGTTTTGACAGAATCAGCCTCTTAGGTCAAGGGCTATCTTTTAGGCCTTTTAATCACCATTTAAATGGTGATTTGGGTCTTCTTCTTAATTTGCCCACCATGGACCTAGGATCAAGCAAGTAAGGTTTTATTAGTAGAGTTTTACATGAAATAAATATGAGAATGTGATGAAAATTATGCAAAATTAGAGACTAATCACTCATCAGGCACGTCATCATGGGAGTCCGATGTTAGTGTCGGCAACATCTTCAGAGAACTTTCAGTGAACATGATTTCAACAAGCCATTTGGAAGACAGAGATGAAGAAATGATCCAATCCAATACGGATCCTTGGATCAAACACTTAAACAATCTTTGGGATACCCGCTTCGAACAGCGTGAGCCACCCACAGAAGATAAGGTTGTTCAGATCAACCTAGGAGATGAGGCTAATCCTAAGCCCATCTTCATAAGTGACGCCCTGTCACCTTCTGAGAAAAAGCATCTAATATCTCTTGTACAAGAATATATAGATGTCTTCGCCTGGAATTACGAGGATATGCCTGGACTTGATCCTCAAGTGGCTATGCACCGCCTCAACATTAATACGGACAAAAAGCCCGTCAAATAACAACAGCGACGGTTCCGTCCAGAAATGATGGAGGCAATTCAGTCAGAAGTCAGAAAGCTTATAGACTCTGGCTTCATTAGGGAAGAACAACATCCTGATTGGGTAGCCAACATCGTCCCCGTTGCTAAAAAGAATGGGAAGATCCGAATCTGCATCGATTTTCATGATCTAAACGAGGCCCGTCTCAAGGATGAATTCCCACTGCCAATCACAGATGTCATGATTGACAACACATGTGGATTCGAGCGAATGTCTTCATGGATGGATTCTCAGGATACAATCAAAACAAAATGTATCCTGATGATAAAAAGCATACCTCTTTCAGGACACCACTGGGGGTATACTGCTACACCGTCATGCCCTTCGGACTGATGAATGCAGGGGCAACATATCAAAGGGCCATGAATGCCATTTTCCGCAAACACATGCGCAAAACGGTGGAATGCTATGTTGACGACATCGCAGTAAAAAGTCGCGCTAAAGGTGATCATATAACTGATCTAAAGGTTGTCTTCGACATCATGCGGGCCCATCAATTGAAGATGAACCCTACCAAGTCCTTCCTGGGGGTGGCCAGTGGAAAATTTCTAGGGTTTGTAGTGACCTCTACGGGGATTCATTTGGACCCAGAAAAGGTTCGCGCTATCCAAGAGATGCAACCTCCAAGAAACCTCAAGGAGCTCAGGGGATTGCAAGGACGATTGGCATATATCCGAAGGTTTATCTCAAATCTATCCAGAAGATGCCACCCTTTTCCAAATTAATAAAGAAAGGCGTTTCGTTCATTTGGGACAGCGCTTGCCAGCAAGCATTTGAGGAAATTAAACAGTACCTCACACAACCACCAGTCCTTGCAGCTCCAGTGTCTAGAAAACCTTTCCTGATATACATCCGAGCGATGGATCATTCTTTAGGAGCTCTATTAGCTCAGAATGATGATCAAGGACGAGAGCAAGCAATCTACTATTTGAGTAGAACGATGATCGGAGCCGAGCATCAGTACAACCTGGTCGAGAAGGAATGTTTGGCATTGGTGTTTGCTATTCATAAAATGCGACACTATGTGGTAGGCCAGACATTAAACGTCATATCAAAAGTCAACCCCTTGAGGTTACTTATGACAAAGCCTTCATCGTTAAATGGCCGATTGGCAAAATGGGCCATATTGCTATCCCAATATGAAATGCACTTTTACCACAAAAGGCCGTAAAAGGACAAGCGGTAGCGGATTTCCTGGCTGAGCATCCAGATCCGAGAGCAGCCAAACTTTACGAGGATCTCCCAGACGAGGTCGCTGAAGCCTGCCAGACTCAGGCATCCTTCGAAGGACAAGTATGGCAACTTTTCTTTGACGGTGCATCGAGAACAAGCCTAAAAGGACATATAGTGGCAGGAGTAGGAGTAATACTCGTCTCCCCGCAGAACTATGTGATTCCTCGAGCTGTCTCGTTAACCGAACCTTGCTCCAACAATGTAGCGGAGTACAATGCCCTTTTAATCGGGATGCAACTCGCCGATGAGATTGGTGTTAAAAATCTCGAGGCATATGGTGACTCCAAGCTCATCGTCAGCCAGGTTCATGGGGAGTACGAAGTCAGACATGAAGATCTAGTACCCTATTACAACGCAACTGTCCACATGGCTGAAAGGTTCACCAACTTTTACATTGACCATGTGCCACTGATTGTTATTCATGTTTGCATCATTTTTCACATCCATATCATGCATTATGTAAATAAAATAAGCTTTTTACTCTTTTTCTCTCTAAAATTGCAGGTCCATCATTAATGGAGAGGAAGGCCCATAATCTATGAAATTATCAAGGATTAATGGGATTAATTAAAGTGCCAAATGAAAAGCCCAAAAGTCTAGCCCAGATCTGGAGCCATCCACGCATACACTCAGCCTTCTAGAAGATCCACGTGGCCAACAGACTCCAACAGAACGGCAACAGAATCCGTTGGCGCAACGGCCAAGATTCTGCCGCGGAAACGCGGCTCTGGCCGCGTATCCGCGGCAGGAATCTGGCCGTTGAGCCAGCGATTTGATCCAACGGTCTAGATTTGGGAGCCTCCTCTTCTGAAACCTATAAATAGACCACCAGGGTCTCTGCGAGAAGGGAGGAGAGACTTGGAGTGTGAGAGCTTGTATTTTAGAAGAGTGTAGGGATTTTTCTCTAGTTTTTTAGTGCTCTTGTAATCTCCTTCTTCCTCCTAGAAATTCTGCAAAAGAGAGAAAGAAAGAGTGTGAGAGCTTGTAATCAAAGGGGTGACAACTTGAAGCAAGGATTTATCCATCTCTCTTCTCATCTTTGCAATTTCTAGTGCATTACTTTCTTGCTTTACTTTCTTCAAGCTTTACTTCCATTGCATTCTTTATTCTACTGTGAATTGTTGTTTTCTTTTCATGGCAATGTCTAGCTAAACTTCTAACATGACTAGCTAACCACTAACTTTGCTAACTTTAACTCTTGGGTGATTGCTAACTTTTAATCTTGCAAATTTTGAGTCTCTTTCATCCCCAATGAAGTTGAGTTACTTTCATTCTCGGCAAGTGCTTGTTGTAATTCCATATGATTCATGTGAGCCTCATTTAGAGCCTTGTCTTTAGAACAAGTGCCTTGATGGAACATGGAGATGGATCACCTAACTTTGCTATTGGTTTGTAGTACAATTTTCTTACTTCAATGCTAGCTTAAGTATGGCCTTGAATGACTAATGAATCTTGTATCTTACTCCTTAGCACTACCTTGAGTGGCACTCGTTGATTCCACCATTGAAATTCTATCTCGGGAGCCGATGAATCAATGAGGCTACAAGCCGAGACCGAGAAGAACACTCATCTTCCAAGTGGGAAAGTAATTTGGCCAACAAGCAAGACAAACCATCGCCGATGAATCAACATGAGGCATGCATCACCATAATGAGATTAGTAAGTTAGCAAATTAGAAAGGTTAGCTAGTCATGGTTTCTTTCATCTAAAAGTTTTTCCAAAGTTTTCTTTAGCAAGTTTTCTTTTCAAGAAAGTCCAATTTTCCAAGTTCTTTTCATTTTCTTTTACATCGCCTTTCTTTTCATGAAACCAAACCACCATAAATTCTTCCTTTACTTTTTCATGTTATTTTATTTCTTTTGAACATAGAAGAATCTTCGTTTTCTCTCTTCAACACTTAACCGTTAAAGCTTCCATCGCGAGCTCTCCCTGAGGATCGACCCGTAATAGTTCATACTACTACAGTGATTCGGAAGGAGTACATAAATATTGTGAATACATTCTTGGAGTTTTGAGCATCACATTCGAACAAAGAAGGTTGACTCTAAACCCTCTATCTCTGAATTGAGTACACTCCTCCCTTCCCTATCAAATTTTCACGCAAGCAAAATGCGCATGCAGATGCATTGGCGTCTCTCGCTTCCTCTTTAGCTCTTCCAGCTGGAGCAGTAGAGAAAATATTTATCCACAGTCATGACCTGTATTGCCCGAGATTTGCTCTTGAGGACTACCAGGAGCCAACAGGAGATTATCGAGGCAAAGAAGTTCTCGAGTCGTCAGCTGGTCCAGAGCATAGAGACTGGCGATTCTCTTATATTGATTATGTCTTGTATGGCATCCTGCCTGAGGACACCAAAGAAGCGGCTGTCATTCGAAGGAAAGCCCCCAAATTTTACTATAATGCAATTACGCGAACATTGTATCGTCGATCGCATGACGGGATCTTGCTCCGCTGCCTTTCACAAAAGGAAGCACAGGAGGTATTGAAAGAAGCCCACGACGGCATGTGTGGAGCCCATCAACCTGGCCCAAAACTTGCATACCGACTCCAAAGGTTGGGATACTATTGGCCCAAGATGATTGCCGACGCCATCACTTATGCCAAAAGTTGTCACGCCTGCCAAGTACATGGCGATTTCATCCATCAAGCACCAGGATACCTTCACTCTACGACCTCTACCTGGCCATTTGAGATGTGGGGGATGGATGTAGTTGGCCCTATAAGCCCGCCATCATCAAAGGGACATCGGTTTATTTTGGCAATAACCGATTACTTCTCCAAATGGGCTGAGGCCATTACTTTGAAGGAGGTGAAGTCATCTGATGTGATCAAGTTCGTTAAATATCACGTCATTTACCGTTTTGGTGTACCTCGGCGAATCGTCCACGACAATGGTCCCCAGTTCATCAGCCAGGCTTTCCAGAGATTCTGTGTGAGATTCAGAATCCAGAGTGTATCCTCAACGGCATACTACCCCGCCGCTAATGGTCTCGCAGAAGCTTTCAACAAGACCATCGGCAAACTTCTCAAGAAATTCGTCTCTAAAAGTCAACGTGACTGGGACGACAAGCTAAGTGAATGCTTATGGGCCTATCGCACAACTGTGCGAACCCCAACTAAAGCTACGCCATTTTCTTTGGTATATGGGTGTGAAGCCGTGCTTCCACTGGAAATCCAAATTCCATCTCTACGTGTCGCATTGACAGCAGAGATGACAAATGAGGAGAAGCATCGACAGCGACTCCAAGAATTGGAAGCCTTAGATGACAAACGTCTGCAGGCCCAACAACAAATCGAGCTATACCAAGCCCGGATTACCAGAGCCTTCGACAAGAAAGTCAAAGTGCGAACTTTCAGGAAAGGCGATCTTGTCTTAGCCGTCAGACGACCTATGGTGATGACACATAAGACAAAAGGGAAATTCCAGTCTAAATGGGAAGGACCATTTGTAGTAGAGTCAGTCTACTCAAATGGATCATATCGCCTCATAACCTCAAATGGCAATACACTCGTGATGTCGATCAATGACAGATTCTTGAAGAAGTATTATCCTTAATAGTACTCCTCCACTGATCAAGTTAAAAGTACACCTCTGATCAAAACAAGAAGAGCTTCTTCATTAACATCCGACGCCTCCGACGGCTAAGGACAGAAGAAAATGTTGGCTTTTAAGCCCAACATAAGTCTTCGACAACTCATCATGCTGAGGGGAATAGCATGGCTAGCCCAACTCAAACGGTAGTTGGTAAAGGCATATCAAACCCGTTGACAGCTGAGGGTTTGCTAAAAACCCTGGGTTCTAATGTTCCCATCTTCATTAACATCCGACGCCTTCGACGGCTAAGGACAGAAGAAACTGTTGGCTTTTAAGCCCAACATAAGTCTTCGACAACTTATCATGCTGAGGGGAATAGCATGGCTAGCCCAACTCAAACGGTAGTTGGTAAAGGCACCTCAAATCCGTTGACAGCTGAGGATTTGCTAAAAATCCTTAGTGGATGTAATTCCACCCTCTCCTCCAAAATCCCTTACCAATTCTCATCCACAGAATGGTAGGTCTACAAGATACAATCATTGCTACGTTAACATCATACCTCTGGTAATGAAAATGTTCAATACTCCTTATCGAGTACAAACTTTGCTTGTCAACTCTATATGGAGTAGCAAACCTTCAAATTGTCAAGTTAACACTATACCTCTGGCACTTCAAATTCCACTTGTCAATTCTCATCAACAGAATGGCAGACCTTCAAATTGCTCGTATCGCAAACCAATTTCTGTCAAGTTAATACCACACCTCTGACAAATTACTGTTTAAGTTAACATCACACTTCTAACAGTAATCAAGTTGCTGCCAAGTTCAATATTAAACCTCTGACAGTCACCTTCCTTCAGACTTCCATATCGAAGCTGAAATGAACGATGCTAAGTTAACACTACACCTCTAGCATCCAGGTCATTGCTAAGTTCAACAATACACTTAAGGCCATAACTTTCCCTCGAACTTCCTTGTTAAAGTCGAGATGACCAATGCCAAGTTCAAAATTACACCTCTAGCATTACCCTCACTGCCAAGTTAAACATCACACCTATGACAGTGACACTTTCAGTTTTCCCAAATAAAACTGAAATGCTTATGAGCCAAGTTAATATCACACCTCTGACTCACATTCTTGTCAAGTTAACATCACACTTCTGACAAGACTACATTCAACCCGTTAAGTTAATATCACACCTCTAACGGTAAAGACTTTCCTAGATCCCCCGCGAATCTAGTCTCACTTGTTATTCTCCCCAACAGAACAACAAGTCTACCTAAAAATATTGTTAGGTTAACATTACACCATTAACAGTGTTTTCATTAAACTCCCCAGCTGATCTTAATCAAGTTAATCCCAAACCTCTGATAAAAGTTCATCCTCCCTAGGGGTATAAATTCAGCTTGTTATTTCCGTTATAGAGTGACAGGTCCACAAAATTATCTTATCTCTGTCAAGTTAATATCACACCTCTGACAGCATTGCTGAGTTCCTGAAATAGGATCTCTCTCTATAAAATTTGACTCGTTAAGATTATCATCATAATTTTGACAGGTCAAAGGTTCTTTACTTCTATTCGTCTGACTTTCAATACAAAAAGGAAGTTCAAGACAATAGAAGGAAACAAAAAGAAAAGTGTCACTTTTATTTATATCCAGGCATATGAAAGTGATACAAAACGCTCTCTTATACAATAAGATTGAGTGTTACAATAAAGGAGTACAAAGAAGTCCCTTTCTCTCTCAAAGGTTGCACTCACTCCTTGAAGCTGCTCACAACTCCAAGTACAAGGTGTTTGGAAGGGCGCCAAAGTAGGATTGAACACTGTGGCGACGATCGGAAGCTGGTTGCACCATGATGCATGATATAAACATCGAAGAAGCCTCTGGTTGACCGAGAACAATGGTGTTTCTTGAGGTCGAAAGGTAGCAGAATCTTCTGATTCCACCTGACCATCCGAAGCGGCAGGGTATGATTCTTCGTTGATGAACACCTCCACCACCAGAAAGTCATCCAATGAACATGGAGTTTTCATCGATGTTACTTCTGGGGTAGGTGAAGGGAGAATCCAAGAACATACCCACCACTATATCCCCCGCTATACTCACTCTGACCATGCCATGCCAAGAAGCATGACCGGTGCATTGAATCCAAAGAGATCTTGGCGAGGGTCAGGGCCCATGACTTCTTCTCCTGTGGTCGACCATCGACCAAGTTCGCTGGCCGAAATATTCTCCAGGGGCCCAGCGAATATGAAAAGGGATGATTAAGCCTACCTGCAAAAAGCAAAAGTTAGGAGATCTGAAACTTAGTACATTTCAACAAGAAAGACTGAGTGACAGACGCAGCTATTGCGGAAAGCTTCAAACGCAGGAATGACCCGCGCAGTGAGCCAAACTCCTGCGGTGGCAGAAACAGACGCGATCAAAACTGTGATACACACAAAAGTCGAACGCAGTCTGGTTTTGCACCCGCGTCTAAGGTTTGAGACGCGAAAATTGCCATCTCCCTGTTTGATGAACAGGGGTTGCAAAATTCAGGACTGGAACCTTTGATCTAAGTCAACAGCCTCAGACGCAAGCTCTGTATGTAAAGCCCACGGTCCAGGTACAAAAGTTCATTATGCTCGCATCTAGAGAATCCCGAGTCAGAGTTCTCTCAATGGCGCAAACTCCCAAAAGATGGGTGCACCAGTTAGACTTCAGAAGAAGATCAAGAAGATGAATCTCTTTAAGAGATATCAAAACTGAAACTCAGTTGGGCTGAAAATTTCATGGCAAAATCAGGAAGTCATACCCGCAGAAACACCCATTGAGGATTGAACTTTCTGCATCAAGGCGCAGACATAAAGGGTGCTCAAAGAGATGCTTTTTAATCTTGAAATCACTTGACAGTGGTAATCTTCTCGAAAGATTAAATAGAAGCATGAAAGCTCTGGGTCATCATCATCCATGGAGGCAAGTCTCAGATACAAATCCTTGAAGAGGGAAGGCAGAATCGCTCAGAACATTCGCTCTCAAAGGAAAACAGTCTAAGTAATGACTGCTAAAAGGTGAAGCTGAGCCCTATTTATAGGCAAACCATGAAGCCTGTGATTAATAGCTCGCTAATCAGAACCGTCAGCTTTAATTCCCGCATGCATGTCAAAGCCCAATAAAGGGGTGACACGTGGACTGTCGCTTCGGGAAGCATCGAAGACGCAAGTCTCCAACCGCCGGTGCCGGTCTGGCATTTAAAGGCATTAATGCTTAAGCCCAATGAAGGGCTGACGCGTGGACTGCCGCGTCGGGAAACGTCGGATGATACGAGTCCCCAATCATCAACATCGACTGGACATTTAAAGATCCAACGAAATCTTTATGACAAGCTGCATGTAACGCCTGGGAAGTTGCACCAAACGCAGGCTCGAGAGCCGCGTCCAGGAACTGGCGTCCCCTTTGCGAATCCAAAAATGGCGTCCCTTTTCATTCCAGCCAAGAGAACTGCAGCCGCGTCTCTCAGAGTGATTCAAAGCTGCATCCCTTCGTAACAGAAGGGACCCCTTCTAGGGGTCGCGCTTGGAAATCACATAAAAGTGAAAAGCTGCGTCCTGAGACTTGTGTCCTCAACGGAGAAGGCCCATGGCATTCACAAGTATCTTGAAGCTGCGTCTACATGGCGAAATGGTAATGGTGTTCCTATCATAAACTCAATATAATTTGAGTTTGCACCAGGTCAAGGACCCAGTGTCGCGTCCTCATATCTATGCGTCAGTTTTGAGGAGCATAAGACCGCGTCTTCACGGCATCCTGAATTCTGTACTTGGGCAGAGTTAAGGGCTGCGGCTAGGGAGCCGTACCCAAAGCTGCGTCCTTCGCGCCAACTGGAACCGCGTCTCAAGGGACAGGTCAGAGTCGCGTTTCTCAGGACCGCGTCTCCCTATAAATCAGAGTCGCGTTCCTCCCAAGAACCTAGTTCTACCTAAGTTCATTATTCACAGCCAGTCAAGGATCACAGCCAAAGACTGCCGCTAAGAAATTAGATTCATCTACAGTGGAACAATGAAGATGGAGCAAAATTTCAAGAGACTTTTATTATTTGAGCCAAAAATAATAAAAGTGATACAAACACTCTTGATGAATTGAGTGTGCTGTCCCTAAAAAAAAAAAAAAGGAGGATGCTAGTAATCTTGATTAGCCAAGGAACGGATTTGTTCTCGGAGGCGATGTATCTCGTGCTGACGTGCTTTCTCAGCCTCCATGAGAGCCTGGACCCGCAGCTCCTCCTCGGACAAAAATCTCCTCACAGCCAGCTGCGCTCGTAGGGATTCCAACTTGGAGGAATGAGCAGAAAGGTTTTCTTCAACTTGCGCCTTGGCAGCTTCCAGCTCTTCCAGCTTCTTCCTGGCAGTGGCAAGCTTATGCTCGTTGATTGCAATCAAGGCCTCCGCCTTAGCTATAGTGGCCCGAGCACTGATAATAACCTGCTCTGCGCTCTGCATGACGAGTTCAGATTCCCTTGAATCGCCAATCAGCTTTTGATGGTCCGCCTGAAAATGTTGGAGATGGTGAGTCTCTTCGGCTATTTGTTCCTCCATCTCCTTCCGCTCTTGTTCTTGAGCAGCAAGAAGCCTAGTCAGGTTTTCCCGGGCCTCGTGAACTGAGCCGGCGTCTTCCAAAGACTTAAGCTCTTTCAGATCACTCCCCAACTGCTCCACCAGCAGCAGACACGCCCTAGCTTGTGAAGGACCTCCAGTATGACCAATGTTCTCAATCAAATTCTCAAGAAGCATTCGGGCAAATTCGAAAGAACTGCCCCCAGGAGGATGAGATCAATACACGATCGCATGGAAGCAAAGAACTGCTGCACCATTTGACGTGTCAGTTCTTTCATGATATCACCAGCCGAGGAGAATTCCGCTGATGTGCTCCCAGATCCCCTTTCTATCACAGGGCGAGGGATGGGAATCAACTCATCCCGTGCAGGAGTAGGATCAATGACAGGTGCGGCAGAAACCGAGATGGTCACAGATACGTCTGGCGCAGTCACTGTCGTAGCAGCCTCCATGGCGACTGGAGTAGCAGCGAACCTGACTTCTTCGGAACCCTCGGTCGAGGGTTGAATTGTATTGCCTGCGGGCTCGACGCTGGCTGCCCCTGCTGAGTCGACGCTGACTGCCAAGTCCTCTGCCTGAGCTTCCTCAGCACTCTCTGCAAAGCACCAAAACGTCAGTCACGACAGTAAAAGGAAAATATTCAAAGCGTCAATATTTCCTTACCAAGCCGAGGGTCCGAAGACGGCAGATTCCTGGGCAAATCTTGCAAGGTTGAGGTCTCCCCCACCTCAATAATTGCCCTCTCTTGAGGCATCTCAGCAGCAGCCTTAACACCCTCCTGCTGGTCCAGCTCCTGTATCATCTCCTCGATATGGGAGGAAGTCGCAGCCTCGTTGTCCACGGCCAACCCTACAGCATAAAAGGAAATGTCAGAACCTTTTCCCTAGTTAAAAAGGGAAACCGGGTCAACAAGACGATAAGAGTACCTTCAGCAGGAGCAGTTGCCGCTAGTGATAACGTCGTCACCAGATCACACCTGTATATTTCTTCCTCCGAGATATGTGAGAATTTGCTCGGATCTGGAAGAGCGGGTTCATCGCCAAAATTGACTTCATCGCCTGAATCGTATTCGTCCTCTCCGGACGATGAAGACGATAGTTCAACGCGAGAAGCCTCGGCAATTGAGGCCTTGCCACCAAATACCCCAGTAGTAGGACTAAGGTCAATTACTCTCGAGCTGGGCATCAATACAACAGGAGACCCGGGCTGTTGTGCCTCATCTCTCCTTTCATGAGCCGAAGAAGACCCTGGTTGAGTTGAGACCCCTGGAATCTCAACATCACTCCTTCCCACCAGGTCAGCCTCAAGTTGCTCAGCCTCATCAGTTGCGACGGGTTCATCAACAAGCTCCCCTTCTTCTAAAATTACGGGGCCCTTGCTGCGCAATCCATGAGTACGAACAAGGGGGCATCATCTTCCTCCTCCTCTTCTTCCCTCTGCTCTTCGATGCCGGAGGGGACGGCCTCTTCAGCCGCCAAGTCTTTCCTGGCCCTCTTCGGGGCAGGCTCAGCCATGGAAGTAGGGGAAGGCTCAGCTTGGAGAGTAACGCCATGAGGACGTTTTTGCACTGCCTGTCAACGCCTTCTGGCAGGCTGCTCCCTGGGTACTGCTGCTCTCGGCTCCCCTCTGGCCTCCCTCTGAGCCGCCTGATATTCATCAAGGCCTCGCGAGCGCTTGTTGGACGCCACTTTCTCCTCATAGGACGCATTAATGCTCTTAATGCATGAACGCTCTATTGAATAGCCAGGCATCTTGCTAGCCTGGAAATACCAGGTGCAGAAGCTAAGGCTTGCATAGCAGTTTGGCGTCTTATGAGGTAAGCAGAAAAGAGCCTGTGTCCCCCCAGCCACGCTGTAATACCAAGCCCGAGCACCTTCGAACAGATTTCCGCCGAAGGCAAGCTGAGCGTTAGGATTGACGACATATAGTTGGTCATAGCCGAACTGTCGAGCAAAGCGATTCGGCATATAAGGCTCGATCGTGCACGAGTTCCCTTGCCGAAAAAGCAGATACCGGGCTGGATATTGATAAGCCACCAGAAGACTCCCGATGGCAGCCTCGTGAAGTCGTCCGGACCCACAATGTCGGCGAACTTATCCCCATAAGCAGCATCTGTAATCTCGGGGAAGCAGCAGTTGAGATGGTAATTTGAAGCGTTCAGGATGCACTTCCGAACGTAGAACATATAGTTGTTGGACCAACTCGAGCTCTCCAGCCGCTGCACAAAGGGGACAAACCCCTCAGACCGAGACACTGGCGTCATCAGCGAGGGGCAGTGCATCACGTACCAAGCAATTAAGTACGTGTAGGGAAGCTCGATCCGAGGGTTAGGGATCTTCACTCTCGGCCTTCCCTCTGAATCAACCTCCAGTTTACCTTGGGAGTCGACGATGGCCTCCACCCTACACAGGCTCTGAGTCAGGGCACGCAACCCGCTTTAGATACTGGCCACCATTGCCGGAAGGAGAGCTATGGACCTACCATAGGCCAGCAGCACCGCCGGATACACCACGTCGGCAACAATCACCTCATGCGGCAGTGTCGGCACTACACAGCGCTTCAACCACAGCATGAGAAAACCCGCCAGCAGTACCCGGTTAGAAATGGGGATCTGGGCCTGGTGATGGAAACTTTCAAAAACCGTGTCAGGTTTGAAAGTGTCTTCGTTCGACTCTGTGGTATAAGAGCTCACAAAGGCGTCGATCCTCTCGGTGATTTCTTCGTCAGAGCTGGGAGCCAGACTGGTCACTGAGTGGTCTTTCTCGGTGATACCATTAAATAAGTAGCTCGCCCAAGACAGCTGCTTAACTCCCCTAGTCCTCCAGGACGTTATTTGGCCGCAAATGTGGAAATGACATAGCACCTCCCAGTAGGTCTCATATACACGAGGGCACTCTTTCTTCAAGAGATGAAGCTCCTCAGAGGTGGGGACGTATTCCTCATAAGGAGCATCTCCCATTACCAGCCCTGAGACTTCATATAATTCATGCAGGGCGAGCCCCATTTCTCCAACTGGGGTGAAGAACGTCCCCGTCAAAGTGTTGTAGTGCTCCAGGATCCCAAAGAAATTTTGGAAATTCTGTGGGATGCCATATTGCACAGCCCTGACCGCTTGGTACAGTCCCATCTGGTCCAATAGACCTCCGAGTTCGGCGAGGACAAAGCTCACCATCTTGCCCCACCAGTACTTGTCAGTAGAATGAACCCACCCGAGCGGGCGGAAGTCAGTGGGAAAATCACTCCCTACCTTCATGAATTGATTAATAAAGGTAGTGCTGAGCTGAGGGGTTTCCCCTACTGGGTAATCAAACCTGAGCAGTCCAGGAAACAGGCTAAAAACTTCCCTTCCATGACCGGCCGTGTGTACCTTCTTGGCGCTCAGGATGCCGAGAGAAACATTGGAGACAGGTCGGGCAAGGTCCCATTGCATTGACCGAGGGACTGACATGTGCTAAATGTAAGATAGGGGATACGTTCTCTCCATATTTGGAAGAAAGAATTCCCTACCCCCTATCTGGCGGAGCCACTTGTAATCGCCATCATGCAAGACGTAACCACCCTCGCTAATATTGTCCCCAAAGAAGAAGACGGGTTTCTTCAATGGAATGCGCGAATTCGTCTTAAATTCTGCATCAGTCATAAGTTCCCGGAATGTCGCCATGTCGACCTTGGAGAGCCTCTCCATTCGCTCCTTCAGCTTGTCGGCGGTCACCGGAGCAATCCTTTGCAACACGAAGGTTAAGTTGCGATCAGCACCACCTACGTGCCCGAAGTGACACTTTTTGGAGAGAGGATCGGCGGAATATCGCACTGCAAAAAGAAAATGACATTTGATCAGAAATCTGAAAGGAAATGATTAAGTGTCCCCAACTCAAACGCAGAAGTAAACTCAGACGCGGAAATCATCAAAATCTGCGTCTAGACCCGAAGATCGCGAGGCTAGCATGGAGCCCGCGTTTTGAAAATCCAAGACTTATGAAAAATCTCTAAGTACTTGGACTCAGACGCAAGATTCATGAGGACTAGTGTCTGATTTCACAAGACGCAAGATTCATAAGTAATCTGCGTCCGAATCTTTCATACTTAGAAATATTCCAAGTGTTGAATCCGAAACGCAAGGCTTACTGGGGCCCTGTGTTCAACAAGCAGACGCAGATTCGAGCAGATAAAAGCAGCAAGGGTCATCAAACCTGCGCCTTGTTTATCGACTCAAGGGCCGCGTTTGAAGATCAAACATGGGCTCGAGCCCGCGTTGGCGGGTCAATTTTAAAAGAGGAGTCCAAGAGTTCAAAGAACTCTATAAACCCTTTTAATGGTGGAAATCAAGTCCGATGGCTTTATACCTGAAATAGGGGCTTCCTGTATGGAGGAACCGCCCCTTTGAGTCTCAGTGATGACCGCCCGTGAAGATGAAGCAGTTTGCTTGGCCTTTGATGCCATTGCGAATCAAAGATCCGGTGTTAGATGAAGTAAAGAGAACAAAGGAAGTTCCTTTCTCAAACCCTAACAGATGCGCACGAAGACGAAGGAGAGTCTAATGATGACTCTTGAAAGACTGTTGCCTTTTATAGGCACGGTGATTCGCAAAGATACGCGGCGCTTGGCTCGACGCCTAATCACCGCCTGACGCGTGGACAGCGTATTAAATGCAGCGTGAAGTTCGCATGCTAAAAAGTAGATGTCCCCTCAATTCCACGGGACACGTGGCAGCGTACTCATGGCACGGATTCGCATCCAACAGTCGCGTCTTCATCTCTAAAGACGCGTCTCTTCGATGGTCGCATCCTTCCTACCCGGCCAAAGTCGCGTCTGCCTCATCGAGTAACAGTCGCGTTGTCATCCTTAAAGCAGTACTACCCTGCGTCCACAGAACTGGCGTTCAGTCCTTGCTTCTGCAATTCAGTTCAAAAGCACACTGGCACAAGCAGACGACTGCCCACCTCTGGTTTAAAGTACACCAACGACAAACTCAAAGCATCGGGGAAGTTTAGACTGTGTATCTAGACACTCACCACGATCATTTCTGGCGGCTTCAAAGGGTTCCACAGTATACTCACGAAGACCATAGTCCAGACAAGATCAAGCTCAGAGCATTGTCAGTCCAACCACGAGAAGGGCGAATTCAGCTAAAGTCTAAAGTATTTCAAAATCCGTCCCAGCCAACTGCGGAATATCGAAAACTTTGGAGGGGGTTCTGTAGGCTGTCTAAAAATCATTAAAGATAAGCCATCAAAAGCAGAGTCCCAAACTCTAGACGCAGGGCTAATCTCAGCCAGCACTGCAGCACCAAGGCGCGAGGGTCGAAACCCGCGTCTCTGCAGCACCAATGCGCGAGGGTCAAAACCCGCGTCTCTGCAGCACCAAGGCGCGAGGGTCGAAACCTGCGTCTCTGCAGCACCAAGGCGCGTGGGACGACACCCGCGTCTCAGTTGTAACCGTCCCGGTTATAGGGTCAATCACGGTCACATAACGGGAAAAGTTAACCCCCATTATGGACTATTTTTAGGAGGCACGTACGCTCCTGAAATCTCTATAAATAGCCCCGTTGTTATGGAGAAGGGGTCGGATTTTTGAGAGAAGAACTCTTAGAGAAAAGAGCTTGACTTTAGAGCTTCCACAGAGGAGGAAAGAGAGTCCAACCCTTCAGATAACTTGCTGCGTACAAGTTAATCTTTGCCTACAATCTCTTGGTCGATAGAGCTGTGTTACTCCGTCCGCCAACCGAAGAGAAGATCCCCAAAAGTTCCTGACGTTCACCCGGTCAACGAAAAACAAGATTCACTTTCCACCGCCACTTGAAGAACCCAACACTAAACAAAGGGAGATTCAAGACTCAACATCTTCCCTCCCTTGTAATCGGAGCATTAGTCCGTTGTAATCTTTCAACTGATTCAAGGAAACTTTACATCGAATTCTTCTACTCCATACCAAACAATGTGATACTATATATACGCATATATGAGTGTTATGATTGGGTGTTAAATAATGTATAGGTAATTATTTATGTGTTGTGTGTGTGGGTCTCTAATTTTGTGTGAACGTGTGTAGTGCATGTGCATGGTGATTGTGTGCATGGGTGTTTTAATGAGTGGTCGTTTAAAAGCATACACAAGAAGAAGTAAAAGAGTGATGGTCGATATTACAGTTTTAGCAATTCTACCGTGATAACAAAGTGGCTATACGGGTCATATCCATAAGGAGGGGGCAATAGAAGCCTGATGTGCGGTCTTCTTTATTCGTAGATAAGATGTTTCTTTGTTTAAAGAACGAATTGAAAGAAAAACAAGAAAAGATTGTAGAGATGGTTTGAAATATTTTGGTGTTGGAAAAGTGTTTTGTATTTTTAAAGATAGAAAAGATGCATGGCTAACCTTCTACTAATTGCTTCCACTAACCTCTAACTTTTTGAAGACATAGCCTCACAATGGATCATATGTAATCATAAACCTTGTGTATAAGAACTTTTTACATGGTAGATCAAATGAAAGTTCCTCCCATCACCTTGCTTCACACGGCAAAACTCGAACATCCTCCATCAAGATCCATTTCAAGGTGAGCATGGAGGAAGAAATAAGTGTACTATTGGTAACAGCAAGGATGCATGGAGTTTCACAAACTTATAAAAAAATAAGTAGAGTTAACAACTTTTATAGATCATCAAAAACTTAGGAGTCAAGCATAAAATAAGAAAGTGAGTCTACTTGTTAGTAAGTTAGAGTTAAAAACCCTCATTGTAAGATATCATAGCTCTTATTTGTACGTGACTTGTTTGACACTTATTGATTCATCTGGGTTATTTAAGCAAGTTACTAGAGGTTAGTGGGTTAGTAGTTAGTTAGCCATGCTATAAAGAGGATAGTTAGACATGGTAAATAAAAACAAAAGAGAAGATGAAAGGAGAGAAAACATACTAAACTAGTGTAAGTAAAAGTAAGGTAAAAACACTAATAATAATGTGGTAAAGGAAGAATTTCACTTGTATTTGATTGTCACCTTCAAGATATAAGCTTCACTCTCTCTCTCTCTCTCTCTCTCTCTCTCTCTCTCTCTCTCTAATGACTAACCTAATACAAGAAATAAAGAGAGAATATAAGAAAGCAAAGAAAAATACAATAACAAACTAACAAGAACTCCCTATTTTCTGCCTCTCTCCCTCTTTGAAAATCCAGGGAAGTATTTATAGGCACAGGAGCATGGGGGATGGAGTGGAGAGCATGGCCCCGGGCGCTGGCAGAGCGGCGCCAGGATGGCCGCGTTTTCGCGGCCTAGGCTGCGTTTTCGCGGCCTAGGCTGCGTTTTCGCGACCATTCTAGCGCCAGTCTCCCAGCGTCAGAGCGTGCAGATTGGTGACAGGGAGGGGCCTGTTGGCGCATTAAATGTGTTGACTTCTGCTTCTTGGTTCAGCAGATCTGGGCTTCAAGTGTGGGCTTCTTCTTGGCTCTAAAAAATCCTGGGCTTCAAGTGTGGGCTTCTTCTTGGCTCTAAAAAATCCTTAAATATATTGGAAGTTTTGGGCCTCTTCTCTTTTTCAAGCCATGAACCTAGAAACAAGGAGAAGAACCCATTAATAAAAAGAATTTTATTAAGATAAATATGAAAATATGATGAAAATATGCAAATATAAATAATAATCACACCCTCACACTTATCTTTTGCTCGTCTCTGAGCAAAACAAAAGAAACTAGAAAGCTAAACTAAGAAAGTTTATTACACTACTTTCGCAGGTGACGCGATTGCACTGAGCATGTGTAACAAGCCGTTAAACCTCTAGGTTTTCCCTAGAAGAGGAGTTTTATCTCCTGAGAATTTTTAGCAGATTACACCCACAAAATCTAAGCAAAAATATAAAAGTGTTAGTTATTTTTGGTAAATTCTTCTTAAGGTATAAAGATTTTTTAATTTCTTTAGTAAAAATAACTAAATAATTATGAGCACTAGGTCTAACCCTTATTAGTCCTTCCTATACTTTGGTTTTCATGTAAGAAAATAATTTTTATTAAAGTTTAAAAGGAATTTTGTACTTCAAACTAATTCTTTTATTTTACCTTAAATAATATGCATTGTGTGAAGTGATGATTTACTTGAAAATTTTCAACTCAAACTCTAATACCACAAAATTTATTAGTGTTCATTTATGTACCATTTTTGCCCTTAATTTCTTTAGGCTTTCTAATTTACTTATATAACAAGTTTTTAACTGATGACTCCCAAATCAGGCGGTCTTAGGGTACCATGTGAGAAAACACCCCTAAGGTTAAATACTCAAGTTAGGCCACGAAATTAAGGTTTATTTCCTTTAGGCATGAATAATCATGCTTGTTGAGGCACAATTATTCAGCTTAATCGGGTTTATAACAATATATACATTTTTTTCTTTTTTTCTATTTTTTTGTGTATGGCACTTAGAGTCTTTGTCTATAAATTTCAAGAGTGTGTGTAGTCAATGCATATTTACTAAGGCAAAATTACAGAGATTAGTTATTTTTTTATTTCCTCCGAAACTATCAATCCAACCAATATTCTTTTATTTAGACTAAAGTAAAGAATTTCTAACTTGAGTTTCTTTTATTCTTATAACTATTTTGTATTTTTACAAAAGATCATCAAAAGTTCTCTGCTACTTAAGATTTCTTTTTAAGGAAAAAGAAAAAACAAAGAAATCTTAAGGAAAAAGTTTTTTTAAAGGAAGATATTCGTATTCCCTCCCCCACACTTATCTAATGGATTGTCCTCAATGTATGACATGTCAATGTAAATGCAATAAATAAGAATAAAGAACAATCTCACTGTCTCCGTCTACTCGGACCGGCCGAAGTGCTAGGGCCAGCCGAGCGTGAACGTCTGAGGGTATCCTCAATGCGTTCCAGCCTAGTACTTTGATTTCCAATTGTCTCCTAAGTCTGATCTGTCCCCTAAAAATCTTTTTCATGCCCTTCCAGAAGGAGGACATGAATGCATTAGTCTCAGTAGGGGTGGTTGTCGCCAAAATTGGGGCTCATCTTCCGCATCCATTTGTTCCTCTGATGATGACTCAGCAGGAACATCTTCAAGCTGGACAGTAGGTGTCCAAATCGAGTGCAGGCAGCTGTTGTATGCACCAGTAATGCATTCAGGGTTTATTAATACTCTATCATACTCAAAAAAATTTCATGTTCGGCAGAAAGTTTTTACATAGACGGGTCACCATAACGGGTAAAGAGTATTTCGTAACCCTAGTGCGTTGGAAGTTAGCAATGAGCTACTGCAAAAGTATGGTATTCAAATAGACATTGTGTTGCCTCGTCATGAGGCTGTGAATTATTTGAAGGGCTGGTATATAGAAAGAAGTTGTATGATCGATACCCAAAATATTGCGTTGGATCCAACGTCCAACACAATGCATATTATAGAATGTGGTATTTGCTCGGACACCACGATGTAGTTCAGTGCAACACAGCCCCATCAAAGTCATGTAATCTATTAAGGGCAGTGGTGCAGCATGCTGAGGAGAGAATGGGATTTGGGTGGCTTCTTCAATAGTACCCCGAGTGACCTCAAGGTCCCCGTGATCTAGATGGACAACAAAGTGGTCATGGTCAATGGTTGCAATATCAATACCCAAATAGAATTTTTTTATTAAGTCTGGGTAATAGTAGGCATCAAGATCTGTATTATCATTAACCAATTCATGCCATTGGCTCTCCCTAATTAGGCCTAAAAACACAGTACCATACCCATGAACATCACTAAAAATCCGTAAGAAATCTTTCTCAGAAAAAATCACAGGGGCCATGGCACAGATCTGAATTTAAAAACAGTGATTAGGGATAGAAAATTGCAAACCTCTCCCAGAAATCTTGGAGGAAAAACCAACCACAGATTGCCTAGAGTAATCCAGACAGGAGAAAGCACAATTGGACAGTAGATCTGTGATCTACATTGAAAACTGGACGGAAGGGGAGTTGGAGGCGTCGCTGTCTCTCCTAAACAGATGCGGAAACGCAACCAGTAGAGGTTGACCGCGTCGTTTTGGGGGAGAGAGGAGAGGGGCTCGGGTGCTATTGCAGCTTCTGGGCTCTTCTTCTCAGATCTGTTCTTGGTTTTAGAAATAGGGCACGGGTGAAAGAAGGAGGTGATGTTAAATAGGAGAGAGAGAATTCTAATTCTAGCCCTAGGTTAAAGAAGTAATTACAAGTATACCAGGGTTATTATTAGTATTATAATTACAAAGATCTCCTAATCTTTATATATATATACATTTTTTCTTTTTATTTATTTGTGGTATGTAATGGAATACGGTCACGTATAAGATGGGTCGAAAAGACCCAGCACATTTTCATCTTGTGATTCAGGCACATTGGTTAGAAATAGTTTTAATCTTTTTTAATTATCTTGAATTCCTCACCACCCTTAGGATCAAAAATTACCACAGCACCATGTGGAAAGATGGTGCGCACAGTGAAGGGCCTGAACCAACGAGTTTTGAGCTTCCCTGGGACGATGTGAAGCCGTGAATTATAGAGTAGAACTTTTATCCAGGGACAAAATTCTTTCTGTGTATGCATTGGTCATGAAAGAACTTAATTCTACTATTTGTTATTTTTGCGCTTTCATAGCTTCATTTCATATCTCTTCCAACTCTGAAATTTGTAGTTTTCTCAATTCACCGGCTTTGTTTAAATCAAAATTTAATTGTCTGATGGCCCACAAAGCACGGTGTTCTAATTTCACTAGCAAGTGACAGGTCTTACCAAATACCACTCAGTATGGAGACATACCGAGGACAGTTTTTAAAGCAGTCCGATGTGCCCATAGTGCATCTATCAGCTTGCTGGACCACTCCTTTCTATTCTGTCTGACTGTTTTCTCCAAGATGAGCTTAATTTGTCTGTTCGTCACTTTCATTTGCCCATTGGTTTGGGGATAATACGTTGTGAATAATTCATGAGTGATAGAATATTTATGCATCAGGACTTCGAAAGCCCTGTTGCAGAAATGAGTCCCATTTTCTCTGATAATAGCATGCAGGGAACCGAAACGAGAGAAAGTGTTTTCTTCCAGAAATTTGACAACCACCCTGTTGTGATTCATCCTTGTCGGTATTGCCTCTACCCATTTTGGGATAGTCCACTGCAACCAAGATGTATTGGGTGCCGAATGAACTTGGGAACGGTCCCATAAAATTAATGCTCCAAACATCAAAAATTTTAACCTCCAGAATAGGGTTTAGGATTATCATGTCCCTCTTTATAATTTTTCTGGTCATTTGGTAGTTCGCGCATGACTTGCAAAAGTTGAAGGAATCCTTAAATAAAGTGGGCCAGTAGAACCCATTTTGTAAGACCTTTTCGGCTGTTTGTGGGGACCAAAGTGTCCACCGCAAGCAAGTTCATCGCAGAACATTAATACACTCCTAAGCTCTTCCTCTGGTACACACCGTCTGATGATTTGGTCATAACAGTATTTAAAAAGGTATGACTCTTCCCAAAAGAAGAACCGTACCTAGGCGAAGAAGCGATATCTATCTTGTTTCGTCCATTCAGAGGGTAATTATCCTGTGGCAAGGTAATTGACGATGTCCTATGGCAAGGTAATTCAGAGGGTACTTGTCCTTGTCTTTTGTAGATGTGGACAAGTTGGACATCGTTCTGACCAGTTGAAAAGTTGTATGAGAGTTTGTCTTTTTTAATGGGTCAACAAAACCCCTTTAAAGTTTTTGTAAATCTAAAATGGGATGATTCGGATTTTGAAATACTTTGAATTGCTTTGATTGATAATCAAAGATATGTGGATGTGAGCTTTGCCTTGATGGTTGAGTTCAGCTTCGCCTTTAGAACTGAATTTTAGTCCTGCTTATAGGCTAGAATAGTCTCGCCTTTGGGCTGAAATAGGTTTTCCTCTGGGTAGCTTCGTCTTTGATAAAAGGCTCGCCTTAGGGCTGGAATAGGCTCGCCTTTGGGCTGAACTCTAGGTAGCTTCGCCTTTGATAAATAGGCTTGCCTCCGGGAGGAGCCTTGCCTCTGGGTTCTTTTAAGCAACCTCGCTTCAAAGCCAAGTTGGCTTGCCAGTGCCCTGTTAGTGTTAGCCTCGCATGCGCTTTGAAAATAGGCTCGCCTCTGAGAGAAGCCTCACCTTCAAGAAAAAGTCTTACCTCTGGGGAGCCTCACTTCTGGAGTAGCCTTGCCTTTGGGCTCTTTTAAGCAACTTTGCTTTCAAGGCAAAGTTGGCTTGTCAGTGCCAAGTCAGCGGTAGCCTCGCATGCACTGTGAGGGGGCGCTCCCTTTCCCGAGGCCAAACGGCCTCTCGTGAGTTACAAGGGAGATTACTCCCTTCTTCGAGACTTGCATAGCTTCTCATGTATTTACGAGAGAGATTACTCCCTTTCTTGAGGCTAAGCACTCAAATGCTTTAGCCTCGCCTGCGCTTCAAAAAATTTTAGCGGCAGCGGCGAGATTAGGCCATGGGGCCTATAAATAGGACCTTTGTAGTCCTTTCTAGAGAAATATTTTTTTCTTCAATGAGTCTTTCATAGAAACCTTATATTCCCTCCTTGCAGCCTTTTGAAAATACTAGGGTCTTCATCCTCTTCATCTCTCCAAAATAGAGGTCCATGTCCAGGCTGAGACCCTTGAGGAAACTTTTGCTCCAATCGTTACTCGACCCATCGCCGGTGAGCACTAATGCTTCCGCAATCTCACCATTTTTTGGTGATTTTTAGGGAGTTATCTCCCCCAATTTTAGCTTTAATAGCTAAAGGATTAGATTCCCTGGATCCTTTATTTTCTGGCGGATTTTGGAGGAAACCTTTTAGCTTTTTGAAGAAGCTGGTACTTGCCTGATTAGGCGAAGACGTTCTTCTAGGCGAGGCTTATGCCTTGGCCTTTCTAAGGCAAGGATAGCCTTGCCATATAGGCAAGCCATCTCGAGGTGTGGCTAACCTTCCCATATAGGCGAGGCTATGCCTTGCCCCTTTTAAGGCAAGTCAAGCCTTGCCATTTAGGCGAGGCTAGGACTTAACCTTTTCTAGGCCAGTTTAGCCTTGCCATACAGGCGAGGCTAGGACTTGACGTTTTTAAGGTTATTCCAGCCTTACCGTTTAGGTGAGGCTAAGACTTTGCCCTCTCTGGGTCAGCCTAGTCTTGCCATATAGGCAAGGCTAGGACTTGGCCTTTTTAAGGCTAGTCCAACCTTGCCATTTAGGCATGGTTAAGACTTGGCCTTTGCTAGGCCAGTCTAGCTTTTCCATGTAGGCGAGGTTAACCTTAGTCTTTCTTCAAGGCATAAGTGCCTTTCAAGCTCTCGAGCATTTCGCCTCTGTATAATCTGAAGTTTAACCTCAAGGCAGAGTTAGTTCTGCTTGTGGAGCGAGACTGGATTTGGATCAGTTCCATTTAGGGAGCGAGGCTCTGACTTAGCATTTTTCTTTTTTACTCAATACTAACCCACTTATATTTTTTTCTTTGTTCTACAGTGCATTATACTCCCGACTCATTGAGCAATCTCTTCGACTCGACAATAAAGGAGAACAGGAGTATGCATCTTCATTTTCAAGTCCAGGCTTTAATTATCAGTAGGAGGAATATACTGGAGCCGCCGGCACTAATTCCAGGAGGAGACCAACTGTTGTTTATTCAAGATAACTTACTTAGTTGCAGACTTGTGCTATTGGGCTCAATGTATATGAGGAACTGTGTCATTGTTTCCGCCAATATCTCACCTTTGTTGGGTCTCTGCACAAGATATTTGAAGATCACAGAAAAGGGGGTGTCACTAGTAAGGTCTCGGATTCTCCCTTCACCAATCTTGTTCAAAGAAGTGACAACGGCGAAGAACTGATGTTCATTGGATGACTTTCTGGTGAAAAAATCTTCCATTGAGCGAAGAATTACGGCCTTGTGAGGGGGAGGCCTTTCGTGTCTAGTTGTTCTGGTGGACTCAGAATGTCTCACTGCATTTTGACTTCGATGACTGCCCCCATTTTGAAGAGCGAAAGTAGATCTATTTTTCTGGATATAGAGCAACAAGTCGCTACTTTTGAAGTATAAATTGTATCAGAGACAATCTACATGTATCATCAATGTATCTTCCTTTTTGAATCAATAAAATATTTGCCTTTGACTTATTTGCTCCTCTCTATATCTTCCTCTATGTGCTCTTGTAATTACCCATAGGTAATATAAATCTCCCGTAAAGGAGAACGTGGTAAGCAAGTTCTTCTGAAAGAACTAAAAAGGGTGAAAATTCACCAAGTTAAATTTTTAAAGAAATTACAAATGTGACTGAAATTATTCAGAGGTTAAGAACAAGTTAAAGTCAATCAAATATAAGAGTCCACTGGGGATTAAAAGAGGGTAGATTTAGGAATCCGTTAGGAATCACTAAGTCTGAAAAGATTAAGTCTGGTGATTCGTCAGTTCAGAGGTGATAAACTGAACATAACTGATCAAAGATCATCAGACATGAAATTTTATCGTTCAGAGGTGACGAACTGGACATAACGACAAAGAAGGGTAAAATTTGGACAATCATCGGTTCAGAGGTGACGAGCTGAACATAACCGATAAATTAACAAATAGAAATGTTTACTATTCATAGGTGGCGAACTAGACATAACAGTAAACGAAAAAGTGAGACTTAACTATCTGTCGGTTCAGAGGCGATTAACTGGACATGACCGATTGAGAAGTCACCAAGCTTGAAATTTTATCATTCAGAGGTGATAAACTGGACATGATTATAAAATGAAAGTGAACCCGGTTTTAGGGACCCGTCTATTCAGTGGTGATAAACTAGACATGATAGACTAAGACACACTAAATTTCAAATCCCCTGCTAGAGGTAGTCGTATTAACTTAGCAGCTAGCCCACTAGGGACTGCAAAGGTAAATTAGATATGGGCACCGGTCGGTTCAGAGGTAATATGGACATGACCAACTAAGAGACACCAGGCTCGTAATTTGCTGCTCAGAGGTAGTCGTATTAACATGATAGTAAGAACTCCTGGTCCTGACGGGAGAAAGGAGAACAAAATTATAGATTCGTCTGTCCAGAGGTGTTAAACTGGACATGGACATGACAGTTTGAGTACCATAAAAGGGGGATCTAGGCATCCGTCAGATCAGAGGTAATATAGGCATAATCGATTGGGAGTTATTAGACTCAAAGCCCTGGGGTTCAGAGGTGATGAACTGGACATAATGGCAAAGGAGTAGTTCCTACTCGACTGAAAGATGAGACTTGGCTATCTGTTGGTTCAAAGATAATATGGACATAACCGATTGAGAAACCACCAAGCTCAGAATTTCTACTATTCAGAGGTGACAAGCTGGACATGACGGTAAAAGTAGTAGTTCTGCTTGGGGAAATAGGATTTGATTATGAATTCCGTGGGAAAATTGGTATTTCCTTGAGAACTCATTTGGAAGAAATTGTCAGATGTATATTATTAACGTGACAACCAGGAAAATCTATTGAGGACTTCAAAAGGAAAATAATATACTTCAAGGGAAGTCTACCAGAAACTCACTGAAGAGTTTGAAAATAAATCCCATAAGAGATTATATGTCAAAGGTAATTATTAATGTAACAAAAAGAACTCCGTGAGGATTCAAAGATAATCATTAGCGTAATAATCAAATCCCTCACTAGGAAATTTGAGATTTTGTTAACAGTGATCTTAACAACTTCTCCGCTTAGGAATTATAAAAGTAACTTGACAGAGGTGTGATGTTAACTTGATGAGGATTCATTTACTATTAAAGGAGTTTGAACATAACAGCAACTTGAGTGAATTTCGATCTGCTGGAGTCTGGATGTAGATTTTATCCGCTGGGAACATATCAGAGTCTCACTATTAGAGGTTTAATGTTAATATGATAGGTTTGACTTGTGATTCATTTCATTGGGGAAATGAATATTGTTTTGTGTGGTCTTACCATTCCATGAACAGAAATGGTAAGAGATTTTAGAGGGAAACAAATGGGATCAGATCCCTTATGATTTTTAGCAAAACCCTCAGCTGTCAACGGATTTAGTGTACCTTTACCAGCCACCGTCTGAGTTGGGCTAGCCATACTATTCCCCTCAGCATGATGAGTTATCGAGAATTTCTATTAGACTTAAGAGCCAATATTTTTCTCTCTCCTTAGTCGTTCGAGGGCATTAGATTTTGATAGTGACAAAGCTAATACTCAGCTAGATTGCCTTTATTAGCCCAACTCTGTTGAGAATTAACTGTGTTCTAATGCACCATTCATCTTGACCAGCTTCTTATATACTGATTAGAATTCTTAACCAGCTTCTTATGTGTCGATTTGTGCTTCAGTGATGTTTGATCGTCGATGCTAGTCCCACCTGTCACTGAATAGTTGTTGATCAATGAGGACTATTATGCTCGTGTTGAGCAGGAATATAGTCATCTGTCATCGATCAGTGAAGACTATTATGCTCGTGTTGAGCGGGAACATAGTGGACTGTTGTCGATCGGTGAGGACTATTATGCTCATGCTGAGCAGGAACATAGTCGTCTGTTGTCGATCGATGAAGACTATTATGCTTGTGTTGAGCAAAAATATAGTCATCTGTTATCAATCAATGAGGACTATTATGCTCGTGTTGAGTAGGAACATAGTTGACTGCTGTCGATCGGTGAGGACTATTATGCTTATGTTGAGTAGGAATATAGTCGTCTGTTATCGACCGATGAGGACTATTATACTCGTGTTGAGCAGGAATATAGTCATCTGTTGTCGATTGATGAGAACTATTATGCTCATGTTGAGCAGGAATATAGTCGTATGTTGTCGATCAGTGAGGACTTTTATGCTCTTGTTGAGTATAAATCTAGTCGTAATGTTGTCGATCGATGAGGATTATTATACTCATGTTGAGCAAGAATATAGTCGACTACCATCGATCAATAGTTCCGTTGTAGGGGAAATATATCCGATGCAAGAATCATATAAACTTGACCCAATAACTAGAGGTTTATTGTTAACATGATCATAACGAGTACTTATCTGATCAGAGGTGAGGTGTTAATGTGATCAAGGATAGTACTTTTTTAGGAATTTACCATTAACCGGCATCATGAGTGTGTCGCCGTCTAGAGTTGCTAGGCAATAGGCCCCATTTGAGTAGATTGTTTCTATCACGAACGGCCCTTCCCATTTGGGTTTGAAATTTGCTTTTGGTTTTGTGTGTCATGACCATAGGTCGTCTGACGGCTAAAACCAAGTCTCTTTTCTGGAATACCCTCTCTTTAACTTTCTTATTGAAGGCTTTCGAGATCCAAGCTTGGTATAACCCAATGTATTGTTGAACCTATAATCGTTCTCGTCTAGGGCTTCAAGTTCTTGAAGGCGTTATCGATCATTGTCTTCCTTAGTCATTTTAGTTGCTAAGGCGACCTATAGCGACAGTATCTGGATCTCTAGAGGTATGACTACCTCACACCCGTATACCAGAGAAAAAAATGTGTTGCCTGTTGGGGCTCGAACCGTAGTTCAATAGGCCCAAGATATTCACCGAGCTTCTCATTCCAATCTTGTTTGCTTGATGAAACGAATTTCTTGAGTAGCTTAATAATTATCTTGTTGAATGCTTTCGCTAAACCATTAACAGCAGGGTTATAAGCAGTTGATACCACATTCTGGATCTGGTACTTGTCGCAGAACCGATAGAACGATTGACTTGTGAATTAGAGGCCATTGACGTGAATGATCCGTCTGGGGACACCAAATCGGTGGATAACATGATGTCTGATGAAGTTAACCACGTTGGTGATTTTAACGTCAGCGAGCGAGACAGTCTCTGCCCACTTTGAGAAGTAATCAGTTATTGCAAGGATGAATCGATGACCTTTAGCTGACGGAGGACTGATTGGTCCTATTATATCAATTCCCCAAGCCTCGAATGGCCACGATGCAACAGTTGGGCGAAGTAGCTCCAGAGGTTTATGTATGAAATCTGTGTGGATTTGACAGGTTTTATACCTTTGTGCATATTTGATTGCATCGATTATCATGGTTGGCCAATAATAACTGAATCTGTGCAATCAATTCTTGAGTTTCAGACCTGGTTGATAAGCCCCGCATATACCATCGTGTGCCTCTTTGATTATTTCTTGTGCCTCTGAATTGGATAGACAACGAAAAAGTATACCATCATATGAACGACGGTATAGCGTTTTTACCAGTGCATCATAGTAAAAGCAGAGAGGCCTTCGTCAGATAGAAGCTACTTCCTTAGGGTCGTTGTGTAATATGCCCTGTAAGATATAATCAAAGATCGGGAATCACCAGTCTCTTGGTTTGAAGTTTGTCGAGGTTGTATGAACTTCGCTAATCTCTAAACCGTACTTCAGGCAGAAGAGATGACGGGTGGCCACCGTGAGATGGTAGCTTGTATCAGCAGGTAAAGCCATTGTAGCTGCTAGTGCCGCTAGAGCATCTGTCTTTATATTTTGGAGGCGGGATACATGACTGATGTAGAAGCCTTCGTATGTATTAGCCAACTGAATGGCTGCATGATGATAAGGTACAAGGTCTTCATGGCGGACCTCATATTCACTCTTAACTTGGTTGATGATCAACTTGGAATCACCATAAGCTTCAAGATATTGTACCCCAATCTGATGAGCAAGGTGGAAGCCAATGAGTATAGCATTGTACTCAGCTATGTGTTGGAACAAGGCTCCGTTAATGAGAATGCATGAGGGAGGACGTGATTCCCAGGTGAGATAAATACCACCCCCACTCGGCGATGATCTTGCCTTTTGATCTGGTTCTTGATGCGCCATCAAAGAACAACTGCCATACAACATCGCTTGAAGTTATGTTGACTTTGATAACTTCATCCGGAATATCTTCATGTAGTTTTGAAGATTCTGGAACTGGATGAGCTGCCAGGAAGTCCACGAGAGCCTGACCTTTGATGGCCTTTATATCATATTGGGACAACAATATGGCCCAATTAGCCAATCTAGAGTTCAGAGAACTTGACTTTGTCATAAGAATCTTAAGAGGATTGACTTTTGAGATGACATGAATAGTCTGGCCGACCAAGTAATGCCGCATCTTTTGGATGGTAAAGACAAGACCGAGACACTCCTTTTCGACCGGGTTCTAGCGACTTTCTGTGCCAATCAAGGTTCTACTGAACTAATAGTTAGCCTTCTCGGCGCCTTCATCATTCTTCTGTATGAGCAGAGCACCTCAAGAATGGTCCATGGATAGTAAGAATGGTTTTCCCGCAACAGGAGATATTAGGACTAGAGGCTTAGTGAGGTATGTTTTGATATCCTGAAATGCATTTTGACAAGCATTATCCCAGACAAATGATATGCCTTCTTCATTAGGTGCGTGAATGGTTGACAGCGACCCGACAAGTTTACAATAAACCTTCGGATGTAAGCCAACTTGCCTTGAAGACCTCGGAGTTCTTTTAGATTCTTTGGAGGCTGCATGTCCTGAATAGCTTTGACCTTGTCCGGATCAAGATGAATTCCTCTGGATGTAACAATGAATCTCAGGAACTTGCCACTTGAAACTCCCAAGAAAAACTTTGTTGGGTTCATATTTAGCTGGTAAACCCGCATGTTATCGAACATAGTTCTCAAATCGTGAAAATGGTTGTTCTTGTCGCGACTTTTGATTGCAATGTCATCAACATAATATTCCACGGTCTTTCGCAAGTGATCACAGAAGATTATGCTCATTGCACGTGGTAGGCGGCACCTGCGTTCTTTAAGCCAAATGGCATAACCGTATAGCAAAACACACCCAATGGTGTTTGAAATGATGTATACTTTTCATCATCCGGGTACATCTTGATTTGATTGTACCCTGAGAAGCCATTCATAAATGACATCCTTTTGCAACCACACATGTTGTCAATCATGACATCCGTGATGGATAATGGAAATTTGTCTTTAGGACAGGCTATATTAAGATCATGAAAGTCAATACAGACTCGGATCTTTTCATTTTTTTTTTAAAAGGGGTTACAACGTTAGCAACCCAGTCTGGGTGCTATTCCTCTCGAATGAAGCCACATTTGATGAGTTTCTGAACCTCGGCTTTAATTGCCTTCATGATATCAGGTTGGAACCGTCATTATTATTGTTTGACTTGCTTAACATCCAGCTTGATGTTGAGGTGATGCATTGCCACCTGAGAGTCGAGGCCAGGCATGTCTTCATAGCTCCAAGCAAAGATATCTATATACTCCTTTATCAAGGCTATAAGGTCTTGCTTCTCTTTCGGCTAGAAACTTTCACTTATAGAGATGAGCTTCAGGTGCTTTTGATCACCAACATCAATTTGAATCACTTTATCTTTTGTAGGAGGGTCGCGCTATTCAAAACACTTCTCCCATTGAAAATCTAATTGTTGAGCCCAAGGATCAGTGTCGAATGGCCCAATGTCCCCTTCTAATTCCACCTGGCTAGTCGATATCATGTTGACGAAGAGTTTCTTGAAGGCAACCTCCATGCTTACATCAGATTCCTAACCTGATGAATATGAAGAATGTGACGATAGAGGCTTTTAGATTCTAAATCCGATTGAACGGATGGAGTGGTGTACCCCCAACCACTGCGAGTCTGATCGTAGTAGTTGGCCATCTTTTCCTTTGGTACGAAAGATTGTACAGGGATGCGTCATCCTCTTCCAAAGTTCAGGCTTTCGCTTTGCCGTAAGTCGTATCCCATTTTTTTCATTATACGATGCGCTGACCGTGCATAGTGAAAGAATTGTGGGGGCTCCAAGTCTTCATCTAAGTTGTTGGATGGAGTAATCCAATATCGAACTCTGCCAAATATAATAGGCGATTGGTCCTTCATAGAAGATGGGATTACAAGTACAGATCCATCATTCTCTTCTATTTTCATGCACGTCGTTGACATAGGCAGAGGCATGTATAGGGGGCGCATGTCAATAGGACTATATACATCATCACAACACAAGCGATAATCGAAATTGACATTTTCATTAAGGATCCATTCGTCGCCATTATCGGCGGAGTTATTACAATCAGGATCATTCAGATATGCTATAATCATTTTCTCATCAAAAGAAATTGTTGGATCTTCTCCTGATTCTGAGTCTGCCTCATTTCCACTATCGATGTTGTCAGGCAACGATTTTTTATCACTTTACTGTTCTCTTTATAAAAGGGAATCGGTGAAGTAGTTTTCTACCCCTTTGAATGGTTGCATTTCTACGAACACCATCCTGACGTTTGCCTTGTCATCCACATATTTAAAGCATTGATAGAGTGTGGAAGGCACAATCCAGTTATCATGGATCCAAGGTCGCCCGAGCAAAAGGTTGTAGGACGTGTCGGCGTTAATGACATAGCACGTCACTTCTAATTTCAATTCTCCAATTTGACATCGGAGATGAATCTTGCCCATAAGATGACTGCTCCCGGCATTGAAGCCATATATAGTTGTAGTCGTGGTTGACAACTTACTCAGTAGGATACCGAGAAAATAAAGCAGTCTCTTGGGAATAATGCTTAAAGCAGACTCGGGATCAACTTATATTCTCTTGATATGTGTAGACCTAATATATCCTGTATGGTACAAGGGCCTATATGTCGCTAGTATTTGAGGAGCATATCTTCAAGGGTGAAGGTGATGCAAGGCACTTGATGTTATACTAGATGACATCGAGGGCATGAAGCTCCATCTTCTTTTGTAGGGATAGGTACTTGCGTGAGAAATAATTCTGAATCAGCAAGAGTATCCCTAAGTGCCTCTTTCGTCTCCTTGGAGAGGCGGAGTAGCTCGTGCAGAGTAATACGAACTGAAATATTGGCCAATTGTGCCAATATGTCAAAGCGGAAGGGAGTATTGAGTCCTTGGAAGGATTCTTCTTCAAAGATTCATCAAAGCGAATCTCCTTCTGCTTTTCTTTGTCCTTTGGCATTGGGACCTGGACAGGTGCAGTGATTCCTGGCGTTGTTGGTTGGGATGCTCCGTCAGGTGTCTGCTCGTACTGTCGCAAGTACTGTTTACCAGATCGTGTGCCCACCGGCTGCGATGTGAAAGGCTATGCTGCTAAGGCAGGCTTCTCTCCTTCTAAATCGCTGAGAGAGGGTACAGTCACAGAGTCATCATCCGCTATGAGGGAGATGGCATTACATGACTTTCCTTTAGGCTTGTTGGTTTCCTATTGCTCATATTTGACAATATCTGGTGGACCCATATGATTTCTCCAGACTCTATCGTGATCGGGAAGAGGCCCTTTGCTTTTTGTTGTTCAGCCATAGGATTGATAACATCCAATCTTGCCTTAGGGTTTAGGATCAATCCGTCTTGAACAGTCATCTTCAGGAATGTCCCAAAGTTAAGAGTCACCATGTTGGCAGTGACTTTCTTTTGTGATTGTAGAGTCAAAACTCCAGCATCTACCAGGGCTTGGATCTTATCTTTGAGGACATAGCACCTACTGGTAGAGTGATTTACCATCCTGTGAAAGACACATTAATTTGAATCAGTTGTACGCAGCACTTCATTAGGTCGCCGAGTTTCAGGTAACTTAAGCTTGTTACCTTTGTGTAGCAAATGGAAGATTGCCACCACCTGCTCATCTTTGAAAGAGTTCACCTTTGGCGGGAATTTAAATTCCTGATTGTTGTTGGTGTTACTCTTCTGCTTTGGTTGTACCGTTCCTGATAGCTTAACGGTCATGGTCTCTTTCCCCTTCAATTGAGAAGATTGGGTTGCATCACGCCCCTTGGTGTTGACTCTCCACTTGTTTTTGGGGACTGAGGGCTCAAACTTTTTAGCTGAGTTCTCAGTTATCTCAGCTTGCTCAACAAGCTCCTTCCATGTATGGCCTTTGATAGCTCTAATCTGAACTTCTATTCTATCCAACAAGTTATGCTGACATGTCTGGAGTAACATGGGTAACAACATGCCTGCAGGGCACATGAGTGAAAAGTTATGGAACCTTTCAATGTATTCTCGCAAAGATTCTCCTCCTTTCTGGACTGTTGAGAGAAGCTTTTTCATAGTCACCTCGGTATCATCTTCGTAGAATCGAGAGAGAAACCGGGTTTCTAGGTTAATCCAAGAATTGATGGAGCCGTTAGGGAGGCTCCTAATCCAGTTAAAGGGTACCCTCTTAAGGGTGCCGATGAAAGTCTTTCCATGATGGCATCATTATCTATCACGTTACTGGTAGACTGAAAGTGGCGAGCCCTTGCCATCATATGTATGCAATGTATGTGGCTTGAACTTTGGTGGATATGGTACCGAATCCCACTCTAGCGGGTAAGGATAAGTCATCCCCACCTTCTTCAGTTCATCCCTTTGGGTTACGGAAGCAATCTGAGTCTAGATGCCTTTAATGAGCTCGGTATCAATTGAGGAGCTTTCCTTCGACTTCTCAGTCTTAGGATGCTCATCATCATTATGCTCCTCATTGTTATGATTGCTGGCGGTGTCATTGGTATTCTGATTAGTCAAGAGCTGAGTGAGCATCTGTTGGATGTTATCCAAGGCTTCTTGCTGAGCCTTGGAAGTCTGCTCTTATACCTCCATCTGCAGACGGAGGTCATTATCATTGTTGTTGGCCATGTTAGCAGACACGAGCTTTTTTCGTACTGAGCTGATTGTGGCAGAAGAAGCATATCAGTTGGCTTCCTCCTCATCATCCGACCATTGGAAAGGATTTCTCAATGGTGTAGGCGACACGGCTCCAGTTGACGAAGGAGGTTGTCCAAAATCATAGGGTATTGCTACCCTAGAGTGAGTATCCTAGAAGGCACCCTCTTGGTTCACCAAAACCTGACTCAAGTCGGGGCTATAGTCGAAGCCCGGGGAGCTGGCTAGAGGAGTGAAAGTTTCTCGTCTCTGTCTTCGGGACCGAAAAAGATCCCTCCTCTGCTTATCATGTTAACAGAGGCGGTTGCGAGATAGGTCACCTTTGTTGCCTTCTTTTTTCGGGGCTTGGCCTTCTTAGCAGTCTGGGCCGATATTCAGTCAAATACCAATCGATGACTTGGTGTAGCAGTTGTTTGGACCTTTCCTAGGCAACAATGGACGGAGTGCACCATCACAAGTTGATACCCTGTTTATCCGCACTGCGACGGCGAGATGTGAGCGGGTTCCTCCGAGCAAAACTTTTGCTTTGTGCTCAGATAATTTCTCAAGTCTGTGTTAACTGGACCCAACCTATCCATCACAGAGACCTGAGGAGACTGAAAGTTAGCCCTGTTAGGCTGAGAAACCTTAGGCCTAGCCTTAAAGGCTTTCCTTTTGACCATAGGCGAGGCTAAGGTAGCTTCACGAAAGGGGGTAGCTTTGCAACGCGAGACTACTATTCTAGTTCTGCCCTTGGAGGTGAACATAGCTCTGCCGTGCAGAGTTATTACCATAAGCGTGGTTAGAAGAGCCTCACTGTTAGCACTCAGTCATGCTTTATCTCTAGCCTCGTGACAGAGTGTTTAGCACTTGGTGCGGAGAGCGATGCTAGATCAGCGACGTTGTTAGCACGCACAGGTGCTCTGGTTTTAGCCTCACATGCGGCATGTTTAACACCGCCCAACAGTATTATTGAGGCAAGCGGGGCTGCAGTAGCCTCGTTGTAAGCACAGGGTGCTTTAGCTTTAGCCTCAAGGGATAGGCGAAGTTGAGGAGTACAAGGAGTCTTGTAATTCAAGACTATCTTAGCTTCATGGGAAGCTGATTGAGAGAGGCAAGGGTAGACTTTGCAATCCACATAGCCTTAACAGAGGCTATTTTAGGTTCGCATGGAACCCTTGAAGGCTCACGGGTAATGTTAACATGCTGGCGCGGGGCTAACTTAGTCCCAGCTGGGACTATGATAGGCTCGCGCAGAGCTTGGCTAGCCTCGCATGAGGCAGAATTAGGTTCAAGGAGAACCTCAGTAGTCTCATCAGAGACTTTCTTCTTAGACATAACCAAGGAAACACTAGCTACGCTGGCCTTCCTGTGCTTACGCACACGTAGGGGATTCTTGCTACCCCAGTGAGAAGTTGTTCGAACTTCTCTTGGCCAAAATTAATGACTAATATTTCAGCAATAAACCCGAGGGTCTGATCATCACATTGCGACACCTGATTCTCAGCAGTGGAGAATAATGTCCCTTGCGGAGTCACCATCTTGTTTTCCATTGAAAGTCAATAAGGGAAAACTTATAAAATATCGAGAAGAAGATTATAAGTAATTAAAAGAAAAAATTACAAGTAGATCTTCTCTGAGATTTCTGGGAAAGTGTGCCGGTGGGAGTCTGATCAGCGCGCCCCACTTTGTCTCATTGACGATGAGCGATCGATCTTCGAATGCTACTGCTTGTGAATTTCTTCTCGCGTGGTTCCACAGATTCCTAGAAAAAAGAAGGTCTTGAAGTATCAACACCTTGGACTTAGAGAAGTAATTCTCTAGAGCTTCTGAGAAATAAGAAAAAATTAGCCTTGTTAGCTCTCTCGATGCCTTCCTGCCTCTCCTATTCTGCTCTTTCTTTGATTGCCTGCCTCTCTTGATCTCCTCCCCCCAAGCTCATTCTCAGATAAGTTATTTATAGGCTCTGGAGGGGTGTAATCGCCCCTAAAATTCAGCCATGACTGATAGTAGTCAGCTAGCCTCGCGCTGAATGCTGTTTTGAGCTTCGCGCGAGGCTATAATGCTCGCACTAGGCTAAATGTGAGCCGCATGCAAGGCTAGATAGGCTCACGTGAACTTAAAAATGGCCTATTGACCCGGCCGTTCCACTGAACGTGGGGCGAAGTAGGCGGGTATAACTGCCCACTTAAAGTGGTATTAACCCCACGAACGTAGTGGGGTTAGCCTACTAAATACTAGGTCAAAGGTTTGACCTGGCCAGCTTTCTCATAGAGGCATAGAAAGCCTTGTGTGAGGCTGGATGTAGCTTCGCGCGGGGCTAGGTTTAACTCAGGACGCAGGGCTAAAAGCACTTAATCAGAGCTGTCACGGCTTCGACAAAGCTAGGAAATTATCCTTTTGAGGCTATATATTGAGCTTCAGGCGAAGCTAGCACTTGGCTCGTTACTGAGCTTTGAAGGGCTTCAAGGCGAACATAGATAATTTAGCCTTTGGAGTGAGGCTAGCGCCTTGGGCTCGCGCGAGGTTGAGTATTGAGCTGATTCAACCTTAAAAAGCAGTATTTGGCCTGGTGTCTGCTTCACTGGATCAACGGAGCCTGAGCTTCTGCTTTGTCCCTCGGGATGTGTTGAATTGGTCATCAGCTTGTCCGCGGCTTGTCTTTTATAGATGTCGACACGTTGGACATCATTTTGACCAGTTGAAAAGCTATATGAGAGTTTGTCTTTTTTAATGTGTCAACAGCTAAGAATTCCTTCTCAGTCGTAGTATAGTTCTGTTGAGTGTCGTTCAATATCTTACTCGAATAGTATATCACATGTTGCCGATTATCGATACGTTGTCCTAGGACAGCGCCACTGGCAAGGTCTGAGGTATTACACATGATCTCAAATTGTTGGGTCCAGTCAGGAGCAGAAATGATAGGTATTGTAACGCCCCGATCCCATAGGTACGGAGACGTTACTGCGACGTATATATGCAGGTCAGAAATATCCTCACGTATATACGCTAAGCATTAATACAAGCAAGAATCAGAGTACGAAAGCACGTGGTGCATTATATATTCTTACATATGAGTACAATTACAAAGTTATCACCAGATGTGACACAATATAACAAGAATATTACATTACTGATAGGTGCAATTGCGAGAATACAAGAGATATACAAGTATGAACAGCACAAAAGGTTCTCATGAGTTTATAGAAGGAAAATCTGAGAGACGCGCAGGGGGCCTGGAAGGATAGGGCACTGGACGGTCTGCTAGGGATCCACGCTTCCGCTGTGCATTTCTATCAACATCCGGGAAAATCTACAAGCTCCAAGCTCTGAGACCTGGACATGAGGATCCAGGGGAGTCAGAACTCTCCAGCGAGTGGTGATGTGAATGCCAAGTGGCGTGCATAGATAAGCACACGTGTATCGATAAATTCGGATCATAAATATGCATTGAAAACCATTTCGTGGGCGCAAGCATACAGGAGCAAGTAGTTATACAGCAAGTGATATCAAGTAGGGAATACTCATGATATGATAAGATAAGAGCAGGAGACTGGTGGAATAGAATACAAGTGGTAAACCAGGATGTAAATAGCTATAATATAGTAATGATCATAAAACTGGAAATCCGAAGTGAAACCCGATGGAAGCAAACTCGGCAAAGTATACAACGGATACATAGTTGGCATCTTTTATTATTATTATTACTCGTCTTACCCAGATATCTAGATATGTGAGCTTGCGTTCTAGCACACATATATCCACATCTGAGTAAAGCAAGGTTGTTATTGGAAACCAACGGGGGTATCAACGAACAATGTTTACAATGGGTCTCGTACATGCCCGGGACCACGGTCCAGGGTGTTCCATTGCTGGTGTATGGAACCGGCCGCTAGGCCTACAGGAGGGTCTTATAGGATGCTCTTTTCAAGATGGCACCAAGAAGGAGGGAGCCAGTGCTCCCCTTGGTCGCCTGGAGGGCCTCAGGTCAGACCGAAAGTTTTAGTTGCACAACATACCTAGTACCACTGTAAACACGAACATATATTGATAGCCGTCAGTTTCTCCTGACCCGATGTAAGTTGTCTCATTTTATGGTTTATTAGATAATTATCAAATTTCGGGAATTAGCAGGAACAAGCCAGGAATACCAAGAATACTGTTGTATCAGGAGTACGGTTTGTATTAAAATATATTGTTGACACTTAAAAAAGACAAGATTCTTATTGGTCTGAACGATGTCTAAACTTGTTGAAATTTACAAAAGACAAGTGACAGACAAGTTGAAGACAGTTTTCACCCATCTCCGAGGGACAAGGAAGCAACTTGGACTCCACTGATCCAGCAAGCAGACAATGAACCCGGATTGTTTCTGAACAGACCTCAGCAGGTCTAAGATGCTAGCACTTAGCATCACATGAGCCCAAAGGGATAGCCTCGCTTGAGAGGCTAATATCACTCGACTTCGCCTCGAAGCCATTTGAAGCCTCGCCAAGAAGCTAACTCGCAACTTCGCCACAGAGGACTTCCAGCTCCGCCAAAGGATTTCTTTCGGACTTCGCCAGAAGCTGCCTCTAGCTCCGCTACGAGCTCAATGCGGACAGCTCCGCTATTGGTCTGCTATGGTCAACCTTTGACCAATCAAATCTCCGGATGAGATCGGAGCCAATCAGATCAAATCCAATTAAGATCAAATCGGAGATCAAATTTGGCAGTTGATTGCCACAATCTCTTGACTCTTCTAAAACGAGTAAGAAGATCAGGGAAAATCCTCCAACGATATGGAAAGGATCAAGAAGATCAACCGACCTGCCAATTCTAGCCTGCAGAAGCTGATCTTAGCCTCGCAGCAAGGCTACTTTCCAGATTTAAACAGATTCGATTCAATCTGTTTCTATATTTTCAAGGGACGATTATACCCTTGCTCTCCCTATAAATAGCCCACCAGGGGCACAAAAAGAGAGGAACGCGCAGAGACACACAGAAGAGGACTCCACAAGCAGAGGCTTCTTCATAACGCACCGTGCGCTCTCGAACTCAGAGACCTTTTAGAGAATTGCTTTCTCTATCCAGGGTGTTGATACCCTAACATCGTCCTTCTTCTCAAGGAATCTCCAGAACCAGGCGAGAAGGAATTCCTAATTGAAGGCGATTTTGAGAAGCAGCAAGAGGGTTCTACCAACCCTCTATTCTCTGATTCCCGAAACCAGGCGAGAAGGGAATCTCATCGCTCGCATCGTCAAAGGGACAAAGTGGTCGCGCGCTGACCAGACTCCTATCGGCACACTTCTCCAGAATCTCTGAGGAGATCTACTTGTAATCTTTTAAGAATACTTGTAATTTAGCTCCTCAACTCTTTTATTGTAAGTTTTCCCCTTTGCGAATATAATGGAAAACAAGATGGCGACTCCGCTTGGGAAGAAATTCTTCACTGCCGAGAATCAAGTGTCGCAATGCGACGAACAGACCTTCGGGTCTAACTCTGAATTCAGAAAAGCCGGTGCAACCAGAGCCCCTCTGGCTAAATCTTTAAGGAAAGTCTCTGCGGAGACAGAAAAGGTTCTCTGCGAACCTACTGCGGTTATTTGGCGCAACAAGGAAGCATGTCCGCAGTCTGATTCCGTTACTTGTGAGAACTTGGTGGTTCAGTTCGATCAAGAAAGATTTGAAGAAGTCCTCTCTGGGGGTGGCCCAATGCTTCGAGCACGGAAGCATAGAAAGGTCTCCACGACCAAGGTTTCAAAGCAGAAACCGGAAGCAGAATTCTGCTAACACCCCTCAGCCTCGTGTGTGGCTAATCAGGTTCCTTGCGAACCTAAGTCTCCTCTGCCAAGGCGGGTATGGAAGCCTAAACAGAAGTCTCCAACCGAAGCTTCAGGCGTAGCTACGCCTAAACCGCGCCCCTCTCGCGAAGAAAAAGGCAGGATGCCTGTCTGCTCCAATCATAAAGTTACGACGGCAATCATACCGTCGTCCAATTTAAGAGCAGCAATGCCTCGCGCCGGCCTCGTTCTCACGAGCGAAGCTACTGTGCAACAGCGTACGCGCAGGATCCATGACTCGAAGCTGAAGCCAAAGTACTATCTAAGGCTAATTGCCTTCGCAGCAGCATAGCGGGTAAAGCACCACAGCGTGCTCCGCTTTCCAGTGCGTCAAGCACTAAGTTCGCGCCTGATGGCGAAGCTGAAACTGAAGCACTATTCAGTGCTAATCCCATCTGCAGGGATAAAAGAAGCAGGACATCGTCCTATGTGCGAGCCAAAAGAGCCTTCGCGCTCGATTGCAAAGACCCAACCGGGTCTGATTTGAGGAAATTGTTGATAAATAGACAAACCTCTTCCCCCCGTTGTCAACAAGTGGGATGTCAGCTGGTGACACTCCACTCGGTCCATTGCGGCTGGGACCAATCCTCGCCACTCCTCCAAGACGACGGTCAGTCTTTGATCGACTATCGGTACAGACCCCGAGGAAATATCGCAAAAGGAGCACCTCACGAGATCCAGCCTCCGCATCTGTCAACATGACCGGAAGAGGACGAGAGTCCCCAGATCCAGATTATAGCCCAGGTTTAGGCGAAGTCTTGGTGCATGACGAAGGTGTCTTCCGAAACACCAGATCCAGGGTGGCAATACCCTACAGTTACGAACAGCCTTCTTCCTCGACGGCCCTAGCCTCGCCAGAACCCAGAAGATTACTCCAGTCATCAGACGAAGAAGAAGATGAAGACAGTGGGTATGCCTCTTTGGCGACAGTTAGCTCGGTGCGAACAGACAAAGCATCAGTCAATATGGCTGATAATGTTAACGACGACCTTCGTCGACGCCTGGAAGCTCAGGAGCAAACTTCCAGAACCCAGCAAGAGGCTCTGGATAACATTCAACAGATGCTCGCTCAACTCCTCAGTAACGGAATAACAATGATGCCGGGAGCAATCACGATGAGGAGGAACACTTCAGCAATGAGCAACCAAAGCCGGAGAAATCCAAGGAGGGTTCTTCTTAGACGCCGAAGTCCTTAAGGGCCTCCAGGCTCAAATCGCATCCCTAGCTCAGAGGGATGAATTAAAGAAGGTAGGGGCAGTCCGTCCTTATCCGCTAGAGTGGGATTCGGTGCCATATCCACCGAAGTTCAAACCACCAACGTTACACACCTATGATGGAAAGAGCTTGCCAGATCAGCACATCTACTATTTCCGGTCTCAGACTGGTAATGTTATAAGCAATGACGCCATCATGGCTAGGCTGTTCATTGGCACCTTAAAGGGGGTGGCATTTGACTGATTCCGAAGTCTCCCCCGGGCTCTATCAACTCCTGGATTGACCTGGAAACTCGGTTCCTCTCTCGTTTCTATGAGGACGATACCGAAGTGACCATGGACAAGCTCCTCTCCACTGTGCAGAGGAAGGGCGAATCTGTCCGTGACTACATTGAACGGTTCAGAAATTTATCCTTGATGTGCCCAGCAGGGATGCCATTACCCATGCTCTTACAGACATGCAGACACAACTTCCTAGACCAAGTCGAAGTTCGCATGGGGGCTGTTAAAGCCCACACCTGGAAAGAATTGGTCGAACAAGCAGAGATAGCCGAGAAGTCGGCTAAAAAGTTCGAACCATCCGCCCCTAGAGGCAAGTGGGGAATGAACAACAAAGGGCGTAGCGACCTACCGCAATCTTCTCAAGCTAAAGGCAAAGAGACTATGTCTGTGGAGTTATCCGGAGATGTGCAGTCGAAGGCCAAGAAGAGCGGCTTCAACAATCAGGAGCCTAAATTCCCTCCAAAGCAGTACTCCTTCAAAGACGATCAGGTAGTCACGATATTCCATCTGCTCCACAAAGGGAACAAAATGAAACTGCCAGATGCTCGGCGTCCCAATGAGATAGGACGCACCAACGACCCCAAATATTGTCTCTACCATAGGATGATTCACCATCCTACCGACAAGTGCTATGTCCTCAAGGACAGAATACAAGCCCTGGTCGATGCCGGGGTTCTGACGTTGAAGACGGAGCAGAAGAAAGTCACTGCCAATATGGTGACCCTCGAGTTCGGCAAAACTCCAAAAGTCACAGTTCCTGACGGAACTTATTCAGTCCCTGCGCCACGGTTGGAAGTCAAGCATCCTCCAGCTACAGCTCAAGACAATAAGGGTCTTATTCCCTTAACATTGGAGACGGGGGAAGTCATCTGGATACACCCAGACCTCGTCCAAGACGTACAGCGGGATTCAAAGCAGCCCAACTCAAAGGGCAAGTCTTGCAATGTCATCTCCATCTGCCAGACGACGGCAATCTTACATCGGCTTCCCTCAGTAATTCAGAAGGAGAAAAGCTTGCTTGCACGGCGCAAGCCGATACGCCTCAACAGACGGGCACCCGATCCGGAAAATCATACTTGAGGCAGTATGAAAAGTCTACTGACGAGACACAACAGCAAACGACGTCAGTACAAGTACCAGCATCCACTCCAATCCCAACCAAGGGAAAAGATAGGCCTAAGGAGGTACGATTCGACCACGTGTTAAAGAAACAACCAGGCCAAGGGTTTGATACGCCCTTTCGGTTTGACATATTGGCTCAACTGGCCAATATCCCAGCTCGTATCACTATACACGAGCTCCTTCGCCTCTCAAAAGAGACAAGAGAAGCACTCAGGGATGCGCTAGCCAATTCAGAATCCTTTCTGACATGCATCCCTGAGATCCCTAACGACGACGTTCAGTCTCCTTGCCCAGAATGTCATCATGCACAATCAAAGGTGCCCGCTATTACATTTATGGCGGAAGATATGCTTCTCAAAGACAACAAGCACGATCGACCTCTGTACTACACCGGATATATCGGTTCAACGTGCATTGAAGAGTACAAGTCGATCCGGGGTCCGCACTCAGCATCATCCCCAAAAGGCTTCTCTACTTCCTCGGCATACCACTGTACAGGTTGTCCACAACCACTACTACAATATACGGTTTCAACGCCGGGAGCAGTCATCCACTAGGGAAAATTCGACTCCGTTGCAGAATCGGGAGCCTGAAGTCAGAAGTGACGTGCTATGTCATTGACGCTGACACATCATATAACCTGCTGCTGGGACGGCCATGGATCCATGCCAACTGGATCGTTCCCTCTACTCTGCACCAATGCTTCAAATATGTTGAAGATGATGCGACAGTACGAACTGTCTTTGCTGAAAGGCAACCATTCAAAGGGGTGGAAAATTACTTCACTGACGCTCTCCTGTATCAAGAGGCCGGTGGAGCACTCAAAGAACCGTTGCCGGACGATGATAAAAGTGGCAATGAGGCGGATTCAGAATCTGAAGCAGGCATGCCAGCCATTCTGATTGGTGAACCAATTATAGCATGTCTCAATAATTCCAATGTAATACTCCTTCAGAGGATGAAGGTGAATGGGTAATTAATGATAATATTTCGTTTGATTATCCTGCGACTGTTGGGCTATTTGAATCCATTATGGATAGCTCTCTGCACATGCCTTTACATAAGCCAAGTGCATCCAGTACACCCATGGAATCCGCAGAAGGAGCCGTCTTGGTAATCCCGCCATCCAAAGAAGGTCAGTTACCGATAATCTTCGGTAGAACCCAACCACGGGGACCCACGGTTGCAGATTCAAGTTCAGACTCAGACACTCCACAATTCTTTCATTATGCGCAGTCAGCGCGCCATATTATGAAGAAAATGGGATACGACTTGAAGCATGGAGCAGGCCTGAATTTCAGAAAAGGAAGGCGCGGTTTGATGCGGAACTTTGTGCCTAAAGGGAAGCCTGCAAATTACTATGATAGTACACGCAGGGGGCTAGGGTATGTTACACCCACATCGTCAGCAACGGTTCAAGCCAAGGACGATGGATCAGTTCCATCACATTCAGCCTCATCCTCCGAGTGGGATTCAGATGTCAGTATAGGAGGAATGTTCGAAAACCTCACTGCTAATATGACCTCAAGCAGTCAATTGGAGCCCGCAGAAACTATTGATGAGGAGCCATGGGCCCAGCAATTAGACCTTCAATGGGAAAAGCGATTCGAATCGCGCGAGCCACCTACTGAAGACAAGGTGATGCAGGTCAACCTGGGAAGTCAAGATCATCCCAAACCCATCTTTATAAGTGAAAGCCTATCACTTACGGAAAGGGAAGAATTGATAATACTCGTAAGAGAGTATATAGACGTCTTCGCGTGGAGCTACGAAGATATGTCCGGACTTGATCCACAGGTCGCTATGCACCGTCTAAACATCAAGCCCGACGGCAAGCCAGTCAAGCAGCAACAACGTCGGTTTCGCCCGAACATTATGGAAGCTATTGAAGCCGAAGTTCACAAGCTCATTGCATGTGGCTTCATCCGGGAGGAACAACATCCAGATTGGGTAGCTAACATCGTCCCTGTCCTCAAGAAGAACGGGAAAATACGGATATGCATCGACTACCGTGATCTCAATACGGCCTGTCCAAAGACGAATTCCCGCTGCCCATCACCGACGTCATGATCGACAACACATGCGGGTTCGAAAGAATGTCTTTCATGGACGGCTTTTCAGGGTACAACCAGATTAAGATGTATCCCGACGACGAGAAGCATACTTCGTTCCGAATACCATTGGGGGTATACTACTACACTGTAATGCCCTTCGGACTGAAGAACGCCGGAGCAACCTATCAGCGGGCAATGAGTACAATCTTCCGCGATCATCTTCGAAAAACGGTGGATTGCTACGTCGACGACATTGCTGTCAAAAGCCGCAATAAGGATGAACATCTTCGCGACCTGAGAACGATGTTCGACATAATGCGGGTTCATCAATTGAAAATGAATCCGATAAAATCCTTTTTGGGAGTATCAAGTGGCAAATTCCTTGGGTTTATTGTCACATCAAAAGGATTCACCTTGACCCAGACAAAGTCAAAGCCATTCAGAGCATGCATCCACCGAGGAATCTCAAAGAGCTCAGAGGCTTGCAAGGCAGGCTGGCTTATATCAGAAGATTCATTGCAAATCTCTCAGGCTGCTGTCAGCCGTTCACCCGACTCATGAAAAAAGGGTGCTTCCTTCTTATGGGATCAAGCTTGCCAGGAAGCTTATGAAGACATCAAGAGGTACCTCACAAAGCCTCCAGTCTTGGTGGCCCCTACATCAGGGAAATCATTCTTGCTTTATGTAAAAGCTATGGACCATTCTCTTGGTGCCCTCCTCGCTCAAAAGGACGACAATGGCCATGATTGGTAGTGAAAAGTGCATTTTTATCATCATATTACCATCACATTTTCATATTTATTCATTTAATTCTGCACATTTAAATAATTTGTAATTTATTGTGTGCAGGCCTCGAATTGTTATTTTAGCAATAAATAAGCCTAAAGAGCCCAAAAGCCCAGATCCAAGCCCATGTTTGAAGCCCAGGTGAAAAAGAAAACGCAAATACAAAGAGTCAAAATGCAAATACAAGGGCTAAAAGTTGCAAATATCAGAGATTAGGGAAGGATAGACTTCTATCTAACCCTAAACACATGCAGGATGAGGATAAAAGGCCAAGATAAGAAGAAAATTCGTGGGAAGAAAATTTGAAGAAATCTGGATTAAGAGTAACTTGATTACCAAGTTATCTCGAAAATCCAGATTAAAAGGCCAGGATCAAACTTCCAGAAGCAGAAGCCCACAGGGACGGACCAGGAGAGGCACGCGCCAAAGCGCGCGGCCAGAAGCCACAAAAGTGCCGCGGATGCTCGGCAAGGCGCGGCAATTCAGATGAGTTAGAATCCCAGATTTCGTGGTGATGTTTATCCGGGACTCTGTAGCCTTCTGCACCTATAAATATCACCTGCAGTGCAACGTACAGAGCGTCCAGCGTCCAGAGAAGAGCCAAGGGCCAAAATTAGGGTTTCTTCTAGGTTTTCTTTTGTAAATTAGGGTTTCTTTTCTTTTTATTTTCAAGAGAGAGAGGATTATATTGAGCGTGACACCGATGTATCTTCTTTGCTCTGCCATTGATTAAAGCAATAAAGGTAATTACTTTTCTTTTGTTCTTTATTCTTATGTGTTATTTTTATTTTGTTTTTCTTTTCTTTTTCTCTGTGATCTTGTGGTTGTTGATGAACATGCAAGTGGATTCCATAAGCACGTATAACTAAGCTCTGTGAGAACCAGCGATAGTTCATGAAGACGTCTCCTCCAAGCTACGCATCACTTCGTACTTGAGTATGCTTGACGATATAATGTGCACAGGGATTGAGATCGATCTTATGATCTATTCGTGGAACGCCTCCTAAGCAAGGTAGAACATGTAAGGTTTTCACGTTCTTTCTTCAACCAATCTCAAGTAAGTTTTCTTTTCTTTTGTTTCTTTTCTTTTCTTTTTTGTAGATTAAATCCACATCTTCCACAATTCTTTTCTTCCATCCATTGTAGATACCACCATTTGTAAATACCACCATTTAATTAATAAAAATAAAAGCTTTAGAGTATAACTTGCTTAACGCTTCCATCGCAGTCCCTCCTTGAGGATCACGACCCGCATAGCCCTGCTACCGCGGATTAGAACTGATTCCTCGCACGATCTATTCTTAATCTAATATTCTAATTTTTGTGTGCAGGAAAAATCAGTCAACAAATGGCGCCGTTGCCGGGGAGGGACGGTAAGTTTATCTCTAATAAAAATTTAATTTTTAACTAATTCTTTATTCTTTTCTGTTTGCAGGTTTGGAGAACAGGAAACAGAAACAGAGCAGCAGCAAGGACATACAGCAACCCAGTGCCTCTGCCCTCGAAGGCAGAGCACGAGGGCCTGCAAGTTTGCCGCGGAAACGCGGCCAGAGCCGCGGATCCGCGGCAAGTGCAGTGAACTACTAATTCAGTTTTGCAGATTGCTGAATTTGAGATTATTGCTTACTGCTCTATTCTGTTTGTTCTGTGATATACCTGTAAATTGCTAATAATTCAACAGTAAATCATTGGTTGTTAAAAATAAAAATTGATTAGACGTTTGCATATTAGGCACGTGTCTTTTCAATTATTTTTATTTACTGTTGAAGAGTGCTGGAGGAGCAAGGTACGTACGCATTGCATGTAGAATAGGATTCATCTCTTGGTTGATTTTCTGCTTTGAGTGATTCTTATCTATTTATCTTGTACACTTGCACTAATTCATCTTAAGGGCATAACCCATTAACAAGATATAGGTGGGGATTTCATCACCCTTCCTTAGCCCAAAAATCATATCCCGAGCACTCACTAACCCAAGCCTAACTTAAAAATTAGTAGACGTTGGCCCTAGGGACATCTCGGACTCAATTAGGAGATTATCCTAAGGGGGAACAGTGCTGGAAGTTGACTCTTGCCAAATCAGTGTCTAGGAATGGGATTGAGGGCCGAAAGCCCGAAGTGTGGTGGTTATTTAATTAAGGAACGTCTTTGACGGAAAACCTCCCACCACTCTTGCCCTGACCTGGCTAATTAACTTGTGGTCAAAGTCTGCACCCTACCTCCCGTGGACAGTCTAATCAGTTAGGAGTCGTCTAGGTCTAGGTCTACCCTAACTTAGGTTAGAAATTTTTCTTCTTTGTTTGTTTCTTTTTGTTTTGTTTGTGATTGTGTGATATGGCCTATGACAACAATTTTTTCAATTTTAATGAGGATCCATGTTACACACCAACCTCTTATTCGGATATTACCAACCCGGCATATCATAACTTTGACCAACCTAGTGTGCCAGATTGGTCTTATCCGAATCATTACATGCCCAGTCCCAATACTATGAACAAGATTGGAATAATCATCATTACTCTTCACAGAGTCAATGGGAATTCAACACCCCTGAGCCATATGGTCAACCACCTGTTCAACCATTATCTTCATATACGTCTTTTCCCACATCACCAAGGTTTCAGTCCTCCATTGATCTATTCGATGGGTTAGAAGAAAAAGTGGATCGGTTGCAAGATACAATGAATGATCAAATTTCTAGACTTTCAAACATTCTTGAGCATCTTGATAGGAACCAAGAATCATTCTGTTTAGAAGACCTTGATCAAAATTCAATTTCATCACATCAATATGAACTTGCTCAATCCCAATCCTTGGACAAATTGGCTAGTTTTAATTTCAATGAGATTGAATTAGATTATGAATGTGAACCCGATCCCCAACTTTGCGATTCAGTTTCCATCTTCGAATCTATGTTGACTCCAGTATCCTTACCCAATTTGGACCAATTTTCTAAGCCAACATTTATTCCCATACCCATAGATCATGAAATTGAATCACCCATTTTTGATGATCATTTTGAACTTGACCAATTGTGCAATTTTGAAAGTCCCATGGAAAAATTGGCAAGTTCCCATTTTTATGAGATTGAAACTAATGAGATATGTGACCTAGATTCCCAAATCTATGATCAAGTTCAAATTCCCGAATCATTATTGACTCCTGTTTTGTTACCCGACTTAGGTAATATTTTAGAGTCAGTTTTGATTCCCACACCTATCATTCCTGAACTTGAATCACCAACATTGAGTCACATTCCATTATGGGAAAATGATTGTAGACTTGAGTTTCAATTTCTCGACTTGGACCCACTTCTTGATCCTAGCCCGACTCCTGAACCTTTACTTGATTTGAGTTTCTTTCCTGAGTCGGTATTAGATCCTGAACCTATCATTCTTGAGTCCAAGTCAACTATTTTACCAAGTCACATTCTTTTGTTGGACATAGGTATAGACCATGACTCTGTGATGATTTTCCAGGACTGGTCATGTAAAGGGAGTAAGTTTCACGAGAGGATCTTCCATGATCCTATTCATTCTGGGGATTGTAAATATGTAAATAAAAAGAGGTCAATAAAGGTAGGTCCCGTGAACTACCACGTTATCTTGATTGGGTAGCAACGCTTGGCCCAATTAGACCACCACCGGAACCACCCCCTAAGGTAATTTTCCTTCCCTCGTTCTTTTTCATGCATATATGCATTCATTTCATACATTGAGGACAATGCATGAGGTAAGTGTGGGGGTGGGCTTTACTAACATACTAACATAGGTAGAAACTAACAAAAAAATTTGTCTTAAAAAAAAAAAATCTAAAAAAAATTTTAAAAAAAAAAATGTTATAAAAAGGAAATATTTTGACTTATTTTTGAAAGAAATCTAAGTTAGTTTTAAGGATTAGGAAAATCACGATTAGGATTTCTAAAAACTTGGTCAAAATAAATAAATTGTTTAAATTTTAGGTATAGGAGAGAAATTGAATAAATAATTAGTCTTGATTTTTACCTTAATGAAATATGCATACCAAATGCATATCTAGGATTCTAAGACAAAGACCTTGTGCCTCAAAAAAAAAAAAAAAGAAAAAAAAAAATCACCAATTAAGCTGATACATGTGCCTCAAGAAGCATAAGTATTCATGCCTAAAGGTGAGTAAATAAAATAAAGTCCTTAGTTTGTGGCCTAGTTCACTCGAATTTGAGTCCGCGGGGTGTTTTCTCACCTGGTGCCCTAAAGCCAACCGGTTTGGGAGTCATCGACTTTAAGTTCGTTACATGGGTGGATTAGAAAGCCTAAGAAGACTAAGAAATATAATATATGTATTAACACATCTAATAATCAATTAGTTAGGTATGAGGGCCTCAAGAAGCCTTGATGCTTATACGAAAGAAAATTAGATGAGTTATACATGCCAAAAAAAAAAATTATATTAACACATCTAATAATCAATTAGTTAGGTATTAGGGCCTCAAGAAGCCTTGATACTTACACGAAAGAAAATTAGATGAAGTTATAAAAATAATAAAGAGGCATGAGAGTCCAAGTTAAGGAATTCCTAGTAAAAACATAAGGATGCATATGACTTTTGGTAACGAAAAAGACTATATTAGAAATTCAATTTTAATCCTTACCTAAAATGAATAACAATTGACTTTATAAAGACCAGGTTTGAAGAATGAAAAAAAATGATAATCCTAAAACTTATAGACTACTTAGTCTCTTCAATAATAATTCAAATATTTTCCTTTTTATGGATTTTGTGGGTGTAATCCGCTGAAAACCCTCACGAGACAACACTCGTCCTCTAGGGTAACCTAGAGGTTTAACGGCTTGTTGCACGTGCTAAGTGCAATCGTGATTCCTACGAAAGTGAGTTAGGTTAGATTAACTTTTCATTTCTTTTTCTTTTTCTTTGTTTTTACTCGAGGACGAGCAAAAAGATAAGTGTGGGGTGTGATTGGTAGTGAAAAGTGCATTTTTATCATCATATTTACCATCACATTTTCATATTATTCATTTAATTCTGCACATTTATTAATAATTTGTAATTTATTGTGTGCAGGCCTCGAATTGTTATTTTAGCAATAAATAAAGCCTAAAGAGCCCAAAAGCCCAGATCCAAGCCCATGTTTGAAGCCCAGGTGAAAAAGCGCAAATACAAAGAGTCAAAATGCAAATACAAGGGCTAAAAGTTGCAAATATCAGAGATTAGGGAAGGATAGACTTCTATCTAACCCTAAACACATGCAGGATGAGGATAAAAGGCCAAGATAAGAAGAAAATTCGTGGGAAGAAAATTTGAAGAAATCTGGATTAAGAGTAACTTGATTACCAAGTTATCTCGAAAATCCAGATTAAAAGGCCAGGATCAAACTTCCAGAAGCAGAAGCCCACAGGGACGGACCAGGAGAGGCCACGCGCCAAAGCGCGCGGCCAGAAGCCACAAAAGTGCCGCGGATGCTCGGCAAGGCGCGGCAATTCAGATGAGTTAGAATCCCAGATTTCGTGGTGATGTTTATCCGGGACTCTGTAGCCTTCTGCACCTATAAATATCACCTGTAGTGCAACGTACAGAGCGTCCAGCGTCCAGAGAAGAGCCAAGGGCCAAAATTAGGGTTTCTTCTAGGTTTTCTTTTGTAAATTAGGGGTTCTTTTCTTTTTATTTTCAAGAGAGAGAGAGGATTATATTGAGCGTGACACCGATGTATCTTCTTTGCTCTGCCATTGATTAAAGCAATAAAGGTAATTACTTTTCTTTTTGTTCTTTATTCTTATGTGTTATTTTTATTTTGTTTTTCTTTTCTTTTTCTCTGTGATCTTGTGGTTGTTGATGAACATGCAAGTGGATTCCATAAGCACGTATAACTAAGCTCTGTGAGAACCAGCGATAGTTCATGAAGACGTCTCCTCCAAGCTACGCATCACTTCGTACTTGAGTATGCTTGACGATATAATGTGCACAGGGATTGAGATCGATCTTATGATCTATTCGTGGAACGCCTCCTAAGCAAGGTAGAACATGTAAGGTTTTCACGTTCTTTCTTCAACCAATCTCAAGTAAGTTTTCTTTTCTTTTTGTTTCTTTTCTTTTCTTTTTTGTAGATTAAATCCACATCTTCCACAATTCTTTTCTTCCATCCATTGTAGATACCACCATTTGTAAATACCACCATTTAATTAATAAAAATAAAAGCTTTAGAGTATAACTTGCTTAACGCTTCCATCGCAGTCCCTCCTTGAGGATCACGACCCGCATAGCCCTGCTACCGCGGATTAGAACTGATTCCTCGCACGATCTATTCTTAATCTAATATTCTAATTTTGTGTGCAGGAAAAATCAGTCAACAGCAGGCCATTTATTATTTGAGCAGAACTCTCATAGGAGCGGAATCTCGCTACAACCCTATCGAGAAAGAGTGTTTAGCTCACGTCTTTGCTATTCAGAAGACACGACATTATTTGGTCGGCCAGACCATACATGTCATCTCCAGAGTAAACCCATTGCGTCTTCTTATGACGAAGCCAGGATCATTGAATTCAAGATTGGCTAAGTGGGCACTTTTATTGTCTCAATACGACATGATCTTCACGCCTCAGAAGGCGGTTAAAGGCCAGCCCCTTGCAGAGTTCTTGGCTGCTCATCCAGTTCCGGAACATTCAAAACTTCACGAAGATATCCCTGATGAAGTCTTCGAGTCTTATGCAACCTCAGAAGAGGAAGTGTGGCAGATGTTCTTCGATGGAGCATCGCGAATGGGCCCTAAAGGCAAGATTATTGCCGGAGTGGGAGTTGTGTTTATCTCCCCACAGAATCATGTCCTTCCCAGAGCATTCTCCCTGACGGAATCATGCTCCAATAATGTAGCAGAATATAATGCTCTGCTCATCGGTCTTCAACTCGCCCATGGAATGGGGGTACGCTACCTCGAAGCTTATGGCGAGTCAAAACTGATCATCAATCAGGTTAAAGGCGAATACGAAGTCCGCCATGAGGACTTGGTGCCTTATTACCACACGGCCGTTGAATTGGCCAACCTATTTGAAGGCTTCTACATCGGGCACGTGTCTCGATCTCAAAACACCAAGGCGGATGCTCTTGCTGCATTAGCAACGACACTAGCCTTACCAGCCGACACCGAGTATTACCTCATAGTCGCAACTCGACATCTTGTATGCTCCAAGCACATGCTAAGAACTCGAGAAGTCTATAATGTCTCCACGGATCTTGAGCCGAGAGATTGGCGCTTTCCTCTCATTGACTATGCTTTGCACGGTCTGCTTCCAGACGATCCTAAAGAAGCGGCGTCCGTCAGACGAAGATCTCTCCTTTTTACTACGATCCAACTTTGAAGACACTTTACCGTCGTTCATATGACGGTGTTCTCCTCCGTTGCCTTTCCAATTCAGAGGCACAGGAAGCACTCCAAGAAGCGCACGACGGCATTTGCGGAGCTCATCAGCCAGGTCCTAAACTTAAGGACAGGTTGCACAGACTTGGATACTATTGGCCAACTATGATAGCCGATGCCATCCAATATGCACGAAGGTGTAAAGCATGTCAAATTCATGCGGATTTCATACACCAGCCCTCGGAGCTACTCCACCTGACTGTTGCTTCATGGCCATTTGAAGTATGGGGAATCGATGTCGTAGGGCCAATCAGCCCTTCTTCGACAAAAGGACACCGATTTATCCTGGCAATAACCGATTACTTCTCAAAGTGGGCGGAAGCTATACCACTGGTTGAAGTCAAAACCTCTAATGTGGTTAATTTCATCAAACACCATGTCATCCATCGATTTGGTGTCCCTAGGCGGATCATCCACGACAACGGTCCCCAATTCATAAGCCAAGTATTCTATCGATTCTGTGATAAATACCGAATTCAGAATGTGGCTTCAACCGCCTATAATCCTGCCACTAACGGTTTAGCAGAGGCATTCAACAAAACGATCATCAAGCTACTTAAGAAATTCGTCTCCTCGAACAAGCGAGATTGGGACGAAAAGCTTGGCGAATGTCTTTGGGCCTACCGGACCACGGTTCGAACACCGACAGGCAATACGCCTTTTTCCCTGGTATATGGGTGCGAAGCGGTCATCCCGTTGGAAATCCAGATGCCATAATTGCGAGTCGCTCTGACCACCAAGATCACATTAGAAGACAATGATCGATTACGTCTTCAAGAGCTCGAAGCCTTAGATGAGAAGCGGCTACAAGCTCAGCAGCATATCGAGCTATATCAAGCTCGAATCTCAAAAGCCTTCAATAAGAAGGTCAAACAGAGAGTCTTCCAGAAAGGAGACCTGGTTCTAGCCGTCAAACGACCGATGATTATGACGCACAAGACCAAGGGCAAATTTCAGCCTAAATGGGAAGGACCGTTTGTAATAGAAACAGTCTATTCAAACGGAGCATACCGCCTCATGACTTCAGATGGCGACCTACTCATGATGCCGATCAATGGCAAGTTATTAAAGAAGTATTATCCTTAATCAAGGATCCTTCTCATGATCAAGTTAACATTACACCTCTGATCAAGATCTTCGTGTCCAAAGTACACACAAAGAGAGCCTTTCTCTTCCTCCAAGCGAGATCATACAACCATAAACCAGTAGGAACCTGGCCATACACTGGTTGTCTTAAAGGAGAGTCAAGGTTACACATACGTTAACCAGACGATCCAACGTCCTTAACGATTAAGGATAGAGGAAAATGCTGGCCTGTAAGCCCAACATAAATCCTCGACAACTCATCATGCTGAGGGGAATAGCATGGCTAGCCCAATTCAAACGGTAGTTGGTAAAGGCATATCAAACCCGTTGACAGCTGGGGATTGTTAAAAATCCTAAGGGACCAGTTCCCATTTGATTCCCTCTCCAAAATCACTTACCAATTCTCGTCCATAGAATGGTAAGGCCATATATACATTTCACTGTTACATTAACATTAAACCTATGACAGTGATTCCCTCGTTTCTCCCTGTGAGAACGAGACCTCCAAAATCACTTACCAATTCTCGTCCATAGAATGGTAAGGCCATATATACATTTCACTATTACGTTAACATTAAACCTATGACAGTGATTCCCTCGTTTCTCCCTGTGAGAACGAGACCTCCAAAATCACTTACCAATTCTCACCCATAGAATGGTAAGACCACATTTACATTTCGCTGTTACGTAACATTAAACCTATGACAGTGATTCCCTCGTTTCTCCTCGTGAAAACGAGACTTTTCCCGAATTCCACTACAAACTCGATACTCGTTGACATTTACAAAAGACGAGTATCACCAATTTTGAGCTTGGTGGCGTCTCATTCGGTTATGTCATTGTGACCTCTGAACTAGCAGACAGCTAAGTCTCAATCCCGAGCCCTGTTGACATTTACAAAAGACAGGTCTCGATACTTATTGACATTTACAAAAGATAAGTATCACCAATTTTTGAAGCTTGGTGGCGTCTCATTCGGTTATGTCATTGCGACCTCTGAACCAGCAGACAGCTAAGTCTCAATTCCGAGCCCTGTTGACATTTACAAAAAACAGGTCTCGATACTCGTTGACATTTACAAAAGACAAGTATCACCAATCTTGAGCTTGGTGGCGTCTCAATCGGTTATGTCATTGCGACCTCTGAACCAGCAGACAGCTAAGTCTCAATTCCGAGCCCTGTTGACATTTACAAAAGACAGGTCTCGATACTTATTGACATTTACAAAAGATAAGTATCACCAATCTTGAGCTTGGTGGCGTCTCAATCGGTTATGTCATTGCAACCTCTGAACCAGCAGACAGCTAAGTCTCAACCTTGAGCCCTGTTGACATTTACAAAAGACAGGTCTCGATACTCGTTGACATTTACAAAAGACGAGTATCACCAATTTTTGAAGCTTGGCGGCGTCTCAATCGGTTATGTCATTACGACCTCTGAACCAGCAGACAGCTAAGTCTCAATTCCGAGCCCTGTTGACATTTACAAAAGACAGGTCTCGATACTTGTTGACATCTACAAAAGACAAGTATCACCTACCTCGGGCTTGGTGGCGTCTCAACCAGTTATGTCATCGCGACCTCTGAACTGACAGATACCCAAGTCTCATCATCCAACCCAACAAGAACTATGTTCTCAAGAAATTGCAATACAATTTGGAACCGCAATTCAGAAAGAAGAACAAGACTAGAGATTCGACAAAAGAAGAAAAAAAAATTTCATTCATTCTAAAAGGATAAAGTACATGGAGCTACAGGTGCACACTGTAAGATCTGAGCCGCTCTCCAAGGGAGTCCAGCCTCGTCCTCCTGTCATCAGCAGCCTGGGCAAGCGCTTGCGACCTCAGCTCGGCCTCATTAAAATCCATTGCCTGGGTCAAACAAGCTTCAACCTCCGCCAAAGTTGCCCTCTGTGACAATCCCTGCTGTGAGAGCTCTCCATTTTGGGCCTTAAGCTGCTCAAGCCGCGCAGTTTCTTCAAGACGCACCAGTTTAGCCTTGGATAAAATAAGATTTGCTTTCCTGATCATTTCCTCAGCCTTCCCAATCTTGTCTTCAGCGTCAAGAAGAGCACTGGTGGAGGCGTCAATCGCATTTCCGACCTCTGCCTGCCTTATTTCCAAGGATTTCAAGTCAGAAGAGATAGCCTTAGCAGCCTTTTGAGCGGCAAGCCGGGCCTCGTGCTTTTGAGCGACAAGACGCGCGAACCGCTCATCAACTAAAGACTCCAGGTCCAAACAGTGGAGACGGCGCCATTCCTCTACATCCTTCTCAAATTCATCCACCAGGAGTTCCAAAGCAGTAGCCTGGTGATATCCCTCAAAATCCCGAATCCTTTCGATGCCACGGGAGAGGACCACCTTAACTTTGAGAACGGCATATTCGAGCCTTTCAAAACCAGGTCGATAGTTCGCCCTAAGCCTTTATAAAAGCTATCGACGAGGTCACCTATGTAGTCGTTCTCAACCTCAGCCACTTCTGGTAGAGAGGTAACTTCAGAGAAATCCACCAGCCTGGTCGACACTATCGTGGAAGAAGCAATGGGAACATCAACAGCAGGGCTGACAACCATCTCCTGAACAGCAGGCTCAACTACCAGAGTTGGGGAAGTAGGGCTTGTAATCACCCTCAGCTTCACACTTGGCAAAATTGCCGGCACCTCACTCGTTGATATAGTTGGGAGTGAGGACACCTCCGGAACTGCTCCCCTTTCAACCTCTGGTCCTTCGGCTGACTTGGGCCGATAAGAAGGCAGGTCGCCGTACAGCGCATCCAGCACAGCAGCATCAGCCGCGATCGAAGCGCTCATGTCACCCTTTGACCCTTCGGGGAGATCTTCTAGCTCTCTTGAAATTGATGCATCTTGAGGCCGAAACCTGTAACAAGACTGCGGTTAGTCGGGACACTACATGCAGAAGAAGCCAAGAGGTTAGGACAATACCAAAGGATGATGTCGCCTCAAACATCTTGTCAGCCACATCAGTCTCCAGGGGCTCCATCGGAAAATTTTGGCAGAATCAGCACGAATAGCCGGCTCGCTTTCGCTTGCCGAGTATCCTGTGGACCACCCGATAGAGCTCGATGCCTCAGGACTTCCTTTAGAAGTCCCAGCGCCCGAGGGACCAATGTCGGCCACATCACCTCCGGACTCTTCCGGACGGGCAAAAGAACCAGCTTCAGCTCCATAAGTGAATAGGGGATCATAATGTTCCCTCGCTCTCCAGCTGCCTCAGCTCCTACAATCAAGAAGAATTGATAATAAGTCAATGGAAACACACAAAAAGGCGTATTATATGGACAGTGTTAATCTTACCCAAACCCGGAGCGAATTCACTGCTAGTCGGTTCAGCAACCGACGGTCCAGCCGCTAATGGGGCAGTAGGAGGAATCGCTGTAGAGGGATGACCCTCTACGACAATCGTTGGAGCTTGGTGGCGGGGCTTCTTCGCCAATGATTTCCTACGAGAGCTACCTGCCCGCTTTCTTTTGAAGTGGATCTCAGAATCCTCTTCCTCCACCTCTTCTATACAACGAGAAGGAGCCGTCCCCATCACACCAGAGCCAGTTGCAGGAGTCTCAGCCCCCGCTCCCACCTCGAAGCGAGGACTCTCGGCATCTGAAGCCTCACTGTCTTCCACAGCAACAAACTCCTATATACCTGGAGTGCGAACCCTTTTGCCTTCCCTTTTATCAGAAGCCTTCTGTCTCAGCCGCTGAGAAATTAACTTCACACCAGAGCTGTTAGCATTGAATCCAAGAGGTGTGGATTTGGAAGTGGCGTACCACTGGCAAAAACACAGGGTCATTAGGAGATTGGGATTCTTTAACGGCGTACGCAGCCGCGCCCCGGTACCGCCTGCGGTAAAGAATCGCCAAGCACGGCCCCATCAATAAGGCTCCCCATGAAAGCCAATTGAGATTCGGGTTGCCCACGTACAGTTGGTCATACCCAAATTGACGGGCAAACCGACTTGGAACATAGGGCTCCAGGTAGCAGGTGTCTCCGCTTCTATACAATAAATGCGAGGACTGGATGCTGTCCAGCCACTCAAAAATTTCCCGGCTCAGGGACGAATGCCCCTCCCCGCATCTTTGAACTCTTCCCCATAGCCTGGCACCCCGAATACGGGGAAAACAGCGGAAGAGACTATAGACGTCATAGCGACGTACTAATTTACGGGCCTCAGCCACGTATTTCTTCTGCCATGAGCATCCTTCGAATCGGCGGAGGAGCGCCATTCGAACATCCTGCGGGGGATCCTCTCCAGCTTCGATTAGAGAAGGACAATGCAAGGCGAACCACGCCACCAAGTAAGTATACGGCAGACCTATTCTGGGGTTAGGTCCGTCGCGGGGCAAAATGGTCCCCTTTCCACGCTTCGTCGTTGGTGGCCTGCAAAAAGCCTCCGTCAATGCACGAAGGCCTCTCTGGATACAGCACATCATGGCCAAAAGAAGTCCCAGAGGGCGACCATGAACCAAACGAACAGCGGGCAGCAAAACATTCGGATGAACGATGTCACCCGAAGAAGACGGCACCACGCATCTCTTCAGCCAGACTGTTAGGAAACCAGCCAGAAGTGCCTTCCGGGACATCGGCCTGCGAGCCTGATGATGGAAGCTCCGGAGGACATCACCCTGTCCATAGGGACCATTGTCTTCCTGCACAACTAAATCCCCTTGGAGTGCTTTTGCATCCGGTCAAAGATGTCTTCATCAGCAACTCCGCAATGTGCTGCCTCAGGAGCATTCTCCATATCTGGGAACAAATAGTCTCCCCAGCTTTTCAAGCTGCAGGAGGTTCCCTTATTGCCCCCATGCATACTGGAGCAAATATACAAGTGGCACATTAGCTCCCTGTAGGTCTCGAACAAGGCAGGCTCCTGCTTCTCCAGAAGAGCCAACTCCGCCTCGCACGGAAAGTATTCTTCATATGGGAGAGACCCAAAAGGCAGAGCAGAGACTTCCTACATCTCATGCAAGGTCATACCCAACTCACCGACAGGGGTGAAGAAAGTCCCCGAAGCTGGGCAATACAATTCAAAAATGGCGTAAAAGCACACCACGTTCATCTCAATACCGTGGCAGGTCGCCCTGACGGCCTCATAGAGGTTCAACCTCTCCAAATCCTCCTCGAAATGAGCAAGGATGTAGGTAGTCAAATCCACCCACCATGCCTTCGGAGGGTGAATCCAGCCTGGAGTCCTGAAGTCAGTAGCCGGGTAGTTCCCATTGACCTTGCAGAATTGGTTGCCAAAGGTCAGCGCCACTGCAGGATTCTCTCCCACTGGGATCTCTCGTGACACATTCCCAGGATGCAGGCCCATTATGCCATGAGGAGGCCCCGCTCTTACATAACCAGGAGATTGAAGCATCAATTTTCCTATGTGAACGGAGTCAGCACTCCGGCTCACTTCTCACGCATCTTCCGAGCCTGCGTCACGCACTGGAAGGAAGACAAAGAAAAATGGCGCTTGTTGGACGGAAGGTAGAACCTCTCGCCATCCAACTGGAAAATCCACTGCCCTTCCCCTGCATGTAGTTGGTGGTCAGGGTCTGGTGCGGCATCCCCGTGTTGGCCCAAAGGCCTATCACCCTAGTTTTGATGATGATCAACTCATGAAGTTATATTTACTAATGATCTTGTGTTTAATTAGTGACAGATTCATTATCAAGATCTTAGTAGGTGCATAGCTCAACAAAGGATAAAAAGCCAAGATTTGGAGCTAGCACGGTGTCAAGCTTGGACCAAGTCAAGATGATGAGAAGACTTCAAGGGAAGACTTCAAGATCAAGACTTGTGTCTAGGTATAAGATTTTTATGTTTTAGATAAAATGTAAAGGATAGAATAGTTGGTGGATTGCTCAAGTATATATCACACACACACTCTTGATTTACTTGTCTTTTCATAAAAGAATTTTCAGATTTAGAAAAGACTTTCTTTTTGGAAAAACATAGTTTTGGTTTTGGTATTCAAAGTTATATGTTTCAACCAAAACCCTGTTTAGAGCTTAATGTCAAAAACATAGATATTACATTATGATTGTGTAGTGGATCATATCCATACACACTATGCTTTAAAATGAAATCAAATATCTTGTTTTTATATTTTGTGAAGTTATGAAACCAAGTTTGAAAAATACATGTTTTGATTTTTGATAAAATTTGTAAGACGCTGAAATGATATGAATATGTTGATATATGTCTTGAAAATTTTTATCACAAGTTTGGTTTTCAATATAGAATGTTAAAACAAGTTTATGGAATTTTTATAAGTGTTAAAAGATTTTAAAATAAATTTTTAAACCAGTTTTTCAGACCTGGAATTGGCTGACAGGCCAGTTCGGTCGACCGGGCGGTCGACCGAACCAAGTGCCGGTCGACCCACGGTCGACCGACGTGCACAGACTTGTGCGTGTCTGGCAGCACAGTGGTCTGGTCGACCGCAGCAGAGAGTTCTGCTCTCTGGATTTCTGGGTCGACCGGGCGGTCGACCGGAGGCTCCAACGGTCGGATTTTTGACCGTTGGCGGTCGACCGGGCGGTCGACCGGAAGCTCTGACAGACCCCAACGGTCACATTTTTTTGACCTCTATAAAAGGGGGTTTGGTCATTGTTTTGAGCCAAGATTTTTGGAGATTTCTAAGCCAGTTTTTCCCATCCTTTTAACAGAGTTTTCTCCACATATTTGAGTGCAAATACTTCCAATCAAAAGGGAAGAATTTATCAAGAGTGATTTAAAGTGTGATTCCTTGAGTTTTCCTCCACCTTTCTAATCCTTGCTTTTCTCACACTACACTTGAGCATCCATTGTTATATCTATCCTATAGGAGAGTGTTGTAGTGAGAGTGTCTTTAGGTGATCAAGTGTTGTGATCACCAAAGAGATTTTACTTTGTACTTTGAGGAGACGGGCAAGTGTGCTCGTGGTGGTTTGGAGTTCGGTTGTGAACTCTTTGGTTCGAGGTGCGGCCTCGGCAAGCTTGTGGGGCTTGCGGTGTGTACGGGACTAGGGAGTCCGAGGGCTCGTAGGTGTTGCGGCACCGAGGAGAGATCCATTGGGATCTTGCATAGTGGAAATCCTTCGTGTGTCGAAGGCGCGGATGTAGAGAAAGTGTGCTCGAACCTCGAAACATACCCTTGTGTTTGCGATTGCCATCTCTCTCTCTATCTCCTTTATATCTTGCATAGCTTATATTGTCTTTACATTTACATGCTTGATATACCTTGTGCTTAATTGTTATATACTTGCGTGGGATTGTTGCTAACACTTGTATTCAACCAAGAGAGCCAACGCGGCACCTCAACCCATTCAAGGGGAATCAAGAGGGGTTTAGTCCAGAGCCTTGCAAAGGGAATTCGGCTACACTCTTGTATTATACATAGTGTTTAGTGTAATAAGATTTAATTAGGTCACAATTGTTTTAGCTTCCGCATTATTTGCATCATTTGTCATTAAGTGACCATTAGATTAGCCATCACCTATTCACCCCCCCTCTAGGTGAACTTACACCCCGAACATGAAATCGGGCTTCCTATAAACTCGACGGTCGACATCTTCAAGGGGAGCGGTGGTCAGGATACTCCTCGTGGTATATTGATCACCACCATGAATAAGCGTATCTCTGACGAGAGAACTCCGCTCACTGAACAGAGAAGCCTGCCCTTGAAATTGCAAGCTGATATTGCCATCCGATCCCATGGTCAACCCGAACAGGTTGTTTGAAGGACCAGGAGTATAGTGTACTGCAAGAACAAAGAGAAACTATGATTAGTTCATCAGCCGAAAGAAGGCTAAAATCAGAACGCAAAATTTGACAAGGCATAGCCTCGCCCTCTGAGCAAGGATTGGCCTAAATGATAGCTTCGTCCCGAAGCTTAGCTTTGCAGCTGCAGTGTAACTCCGCATCCCACACAAAAGCAGGATGCAGGAAAACATCCAAGTGTTAGCGACGCTTTAGAAGCTTAACTTCGAACGACAGGATGTGACAAAACTTCGAAGGATAACTTCGTCAGAAGGGTATTACGGTCCTTTTCTGTCAAATTTCAAAGGACAGCTTCGCATCCTGTCATTCAACAGGATGTGAACCGCCTAAAGGTTAACTTCGCTTGGAAGCTTGAAGAAGAACTCTTCAGTTCTTGGATTCCCGATCAAGAAATCAAGGTAAAATCAGGGAATGGGACTCCCTAAAATCATGAGACCATGATTGTTCTCATGTTGGATTTATCCAAAGACAGCCAGAAATCGGCTTTAAGGGGGAGACGACAGTCTCTAATCAAAAGGGAAAGTTCCCTACCGGCGATTGGTCGTTCGATGACCGGAGGAGGAGAAGGACCCTCCGCTGCAGAAGTTGTCACTTCTTTTCCCGCTCGTCTCTTGGGCCCCATTGAAAAGCTGCGGAAGCTTTCAAAATCTTTAAAATGAAAAGGAAAGAGGAAGAAGAAGAGGCTAAAGGTCTCTAAAAATTTCAAGTGAAGAGATTTGTCCTCTCTACAGTCCGATCGGACTTTTATAGGCCGATGAGCGCCTGAAACGACGCCTTGAAAATAGTACAGGCTGTCGTTTCAAATTAATTTGAAACGCCGCCTAAAGCGCCTTCCCGAGAAGCGCTGATTCAGCCACTAAGGCTTAACTTCGCCAATGAGCTGAAGTGCGGACTTCGCACAAGTTCATCAAGAACTTCGCAAAAAAGATTGCCTTAGCCCGTTAAAGGCACAGTTCGCCGACATGCCAGTTTCGCGCGAAGCTCATTCAAAAAGGACCTTGTCCTTAACTCTGCACAAAGTTTAGCCCCGCTATGGCCAAATTTCCAATGAAGGCAGGCAAAAATCAGATGAGCAGAAGATAAACTTTCATTGATTTAAGAGCAAAGGTACATTGATATTACATCAAGGTTTTGTTTCATACAACAGAATCAGTTGCTCAGCAAGATCATTTGCGCAAAAGGCATACAAGTGATTTATCTGCTTCCAGACCAGACCAACTGGACACGAAAGGCCTTCCTCCTGCACAAGGCCGTAACCAGTTATGCCACGAGGACACGGCCATAATTCCCAAGTTCTGCCTGTGCAGCGTGTTGGCCCAAAGGCCTATCACTCTAGTTTTGATGATGATCAACTCATGTAGTTATAGTACTAATGATCTTGTTTAATTAGTGACAGATTCTTTATCAAGATCTTAGTAGGTGCAAAGCTCAACAAAGGATATATTGTCAAGATTTAGAGCTTGCATGATGTGATCCAAGGAGCTTTTGGATCAAGCTTGGACCAAGTCAAGAAGATGAGAAGCCTTCAAGGGAAGACTTCAAGGAGTTGAAGACTTGTGTCTAGGTATAAGATTTTTATTTGTTTTAGATAAAAATGTAAAGGATAGATAGTTGGTGGATTGCTCAAGTCTATATCACACACACACTCTTGATAGAACTCTTGATAGAATGATTTTCATAAAAGATTTTCCTAGTTAAGAAATGATTTTTATTTTGTGATAAAATACAATTTGGTTTTTGGTATTCATGTATACATATCTTATATCCAAAACCATGTTTAGAGCCTTATGTCAAAAACTAGATATTTCATCTTGATTGTGTAGTGGATCATATCCATACACACTATGCTTTTAGAGTATATCTTGTTTTTGTATTTGATGAAAGTTTTGAAAAACATGTTGATATTTCAAAACCAAGTTTAGTGCTTTATGTCAAAAACTAGATATGTCATCTTGATTGTGTAGTGGATCATATCCACACACACTATGCTTTAAAGTGTATCTTGTTTTTGTATTTGATGGAAATTTGGAAAAACATGTTGTTTTAGAAAAACAGTTTTTATTATGAGCCAATATTTCCAAGTTACAAAAATAGTCAAATCTTCAATAACATGCCTTGATTTTGTGCAAGCATGTTTCTATATCATAAAACTATTTTTGTAGAATTTCTAAGTATTTATGGGATTTTTATTAAGCCAAAAAGACCTATCCTTAAATCCCAAATTTTCAGGTTCTGGCAGTTCTGATTTTTCAGAACTGACAGTGGCCGGTCGACCGGGTCGGTCGACCGGACGTGCACAGCGTGCACGCCTGTGTGCACTGGAGGACGGTCGACCGGACCGGTCGACCGCTTAAGAGAGCTTTGCTCTCGGGAATTATCGGTCGACCGGGCCGGTCGACCGACAGAGAGATTACTCTCTTCTCCAGTTGCGCGGTCGACCGGGCCGGTCGACCGGTGGCTGCAACGGTCGGATTTTTGACCGTTGCCGGTCGACCGGACCGGTCGACCGGTAGCTCTGACAGAGCCCAACGGTCAGATTTTTCTGGCCTCTATAAAAGGGGTTTTGTCATTGTTTTAAGCCAAGATTTTTGGAGACCTTAGAGCTAGTTTTTCCCAGTCCTTCTGAAGGGTTTTTCTCCACAAAATTAGAGTCAATACTTCCAATTAAAAGGAGAGTTTTATCAAAGAGTGTAAAAGAGATTTTCTTGTGTTTTTCATCAAAAGTTCTTTCCTTGATTTCTCACACTACACTTGAGCATCCATTGAGCTATTCATCCTACAGGAGTGTTATTGTGAGAGGATTTTAGGTGATCAAGAGTTGTGATCACCAAAGTTCATCTTTGTTCTTTGAGAAGGCGGACGGTTGTGTTCGCGGTTTGATTGAGGGTCCTAGTGAGGACTTGGTGTTGTTGGGTCCTAGTGAGGACTTGTAGCTTGAGGTGCGGCCTCGACGAGCCGGTGGGCTTGTGGTGTGTAAGGGACTAGAGAGTCCGAGGGCTTGTAGGTGTTGCGGCACCGAGGAGAGATCCGGTGGGATCTTGCATAGTGGAAATCCTTCGTGTGTCGAAGGCGGGGATGTAGAGCAAGTGTGCTCGAATCTCGAAACATACCCATGTGTTTGCGATTGCTCACTCTTGCTCTTTTTCTCACTTAGTCTCTTTTATATCTTGCATTACTTACATTGTCTTTACCTTACATGCTTGATATACCCTTGTGCTTATATTGTTATATACTTGCGTGGGATTGCTTGTTAACACTAGTATTCAACCAAGAGAGCCAACGCGGCACCTCAACCCATTCAAGGGGAATCTAGAGGAGCTTGTCCAGAGCCTCGCAAGGGGAATTCGGCAACACTCTTGAGTTATACATAAGTGTTTAATTAAAAGAAGTTTAATTTGGTCATCTTAGTTTTAAATTCCGCATTATTTGTTCATAAGTGACCATTAGATTAGCCATCACCTATTCACCCCCCCTCTAGGTGATCTTACACAGCGGACTTAACATGCAATGATCTTTCTGTGATCAAGTCAGAATGATAGCTTCGCTGGGAAGCTATGCTGAAATCCTTCTCCGCAGATCAGTTGAATGGAGAACAAGGGAAGTTAATCCCTGAAGCAGCCGCTAAAGCTGAATTAAGGGAGATGAATTCCCTAAAATCGGTGAAGTCGTTGAATGATCAAGACTTACCGGTCCTTGGCCGGATAATGACCAGAGTGGGCATTCCCACTAGTTCAGAGATCTGAGTATCTCTCTCAAACCCAAGAGAAGAGGAGAAGAGCAGATCACTTCTCTTCAGAGGACCTCAAGTGTCCTATTTATAGGCCCCATGGCCTGAGCGCTGCCGCCTCAAGCGTGGAAGCACGAGCGCATTTAAGGCATTTACTGCGCCTTGAGAAAAGGGACGATTTTCCTTGGAACCGTGCGAAGGGAGAAACGTCTCCCTCATAAAGGCACTTATGGCGCCTTGAAGAAAGGGAATATCCTCCCTTAGAAACGTGCAAATCGGAGAATATCTCCCTCGATCAGCACAAAGAAAGGAGTAATCCTCCTCGTAACTGGCCCACGGCAGTTGGCCTCGAGAAAGCGACAAATGTTCCAGGGCGAACGTATCTCCAGAAGCCCAGATGCGGAACTATCCGCACGCGAAGCTACCCAGACGCGAGTCTATATGATTCCTCGGCGAATCTACATCCCAAAGCAGGATTCAAAGTAAAGTTGAACTCAACCATCATGGCGACGTTCGTACTTCATTCTCCACCGATCAAAGCAGTTCAAAGTGTTTCGAAGTCTGAGCTATTGCAGACTTTCGAAAACTTTGAAGGGGGTTTTGTTGACACTTAAAAAAGACAAGATTCTTATTGGTCTGAACGATGTCTAAACTTGTTGACATTTACAAAAGACAAGTGACAGACAAGCTGAAGACCAGTTTTCACCCATCTCCGAGGGACAAGGAAGCAACTTGGACTCCACTGATCCAGCAAGCAGACAGTGAACCGGGATTGTTTCTGAACAGACCTCAGCAGGTCTAAGATGCTAGCACTTAACATCACATGAGCCCAAAGGGATAGCCTCGCTTGAGAGGCTAATATCACTCGACTTCGCCTCGAAGCCATTTGAAGCCTCGCCAAGAAGCTAACTCGCAACTTCGCCACAGAGGACTTCCAGCTCCGCCAAAGGATTTCTTTCGGACTTCGCCAGAAGCTGCCTCTAGCTCCGCTACGAGCTCAATGCGGACAGCTCCGCTATTGGTCTGCTATGGTCAACCTTTGACCAATCAAATCTCCGGATGAGATCGGAGCCAATCAGATCAAATCCAATTAAGATCAAATCGGAGATCAAATTTGGCAGTTGATTGCCACAATCTCTTGACTCTTCTAAAACGAGTAAGAAGATCAGGGAAAATCCTCCAACGATATGGAAAGGATCAAGAAGATCAACCGACCTGCCAATTCTAGCTTCGCAGAAGCTGATCTTAGCCTCGCAGCAAGGCTACTTTCCAGATTTAAACAGATTCGATTCAATCTGTTTCTATATTTTCAAGGGACGATTATACCCTTGCTCTCCCTATAAATAGCCCACCAGGGGCACAAAAAGAGAGGAACGCGCAGAGACACACAGAAGAGGACTCCACAAGCAGAGGCTTCTTCATAACGCACCGTGCGCTCTCGAACTCAGAGACCTTTTAGAGAATTGCTTTCTCTATCCAGGGTGTTGATACCCTAACATCATCCTTCTTCTCAAGGAATCTCCGGAACCAGGCGAGAAGGAATTCCTAATTGAAGGCGATTTTGAGAAGCAGCAAGAGGGTTCTACCAACCCTCTATTCTCTGATTCCCGAAACCAGGCGAGAAGGGAATCTCATAGCTCGCATCGTCAAAGGGACAAAGTGGTCGCGCGCTGACCAGACTCCTATCGGTACACTTCTCCAGAATCTCTGAGGAGATCTACTTGTAATCTTTTAAGAATACTTATAATTTAGCTCCTCAACTCTTTTATTGTAAGTTTTCCCCTTTGCGAATATAATGGAAAACATATATCAAGATGTAAGCAAGATGTCAGGTCATCATTCCCGTTATCGTGATAATTATAGGAGTCAAATATATCACGCCGAGTGTCAAGTGATAGCATGACAGGAGGGTGATATTAGGCAGGTGATAAGTGATAAGTCAGGTCATAACAGAAGACAGGTGATAACATGGTATATGTAAGTACACAGTATAAGCATGTTAAGCGATACATGAAAATAGTACTGATATACGAGATTGGTACGAATACCGAAAAACCAAGCAGTTTTAGGAAAAACAGTATTAACAATATTTCAAACTCTTCACAATCATTAATAGAAGAATTAATAGACTGGCAAGCAGGTAATTAGCGAGCAAGCGATATCCAAGCAGAGCTAAGCAAGCTGGAGGTATGGACAACAAACAGTGTTTAACACTAGAGCGCCTGGCAGGTTACCGGGATAATTCGGCTTAAAGTGCGAGTAGAAAATCTGGCAGCATCTCGCCAGATGAATCTAGTGGTAAAGCGTTGGGTGCTAAACATGCCCACCAGGCGGAGCTGAGAGACCTGACGGTCTATGCGCACTTCTCTTTCGAGGTAGTGGGCGAGAGTTCGGAGGCTAAAGTACGCTCGGGATCTAAGCGCATTCTCGGTAGCTACCACGAAACCCATAAGGGTACAGGCCTGAAACTATTGAGTAGTCAGCTCAGGAGTGGGCAGAAATCCCGAGGCGGTATGAGAGTACCTGCGCGAGATGTTAGTACCACACGAGCATGTATTCAAACATGATAATGTCTAGACTACCGTGGAGTGGAGAAGCCCGGAGGCTGATAGGGCCCGGAGGCTGAGTAGAAAGCCCGGAAGCTGATAGGACCTGGAGGCCAAGTACAGAGCCCGAAGGCTAACGACCGCGAAGGGTCAGCCACACATAGTATAAAGCAGTAGAGAGAGTACATCACAGACATGGTATATATGCAAGAAGTAAACTATCCTAGTACAAGCATTCGATATAGACATATACATGTACAATCATAGGCACTCAGCCACACACAAATATAGGGATACTGCCCAATACAGAATACATATAAATTTATAATAAAATACATGTCGACCAACAAAAGCGGAGAAACCCAAATCAAGGTGAAGACACTCGCTTAAATCTCCGAAAAAGCCGAAACTCTGAAATCCCTGGAACTTGCACACACACCAAAAATATAATTAATTATAAAAATATAAATATATATATAGAGAGAGAGAGAGAAAGAAAATAGGAGAGAGGAAAGAGAGAAGAGAAAGAAAGAGTGAGAGCTAGAGAGAGAAAGAGAGAGCTAGAGAGAGAAAGAGGCCTAGAGAGAGAAAGATATTTCCAGAGAGAAAGAAAGATTTAGAGAGAGAAAGCCTAGAGAGAGAAAGAAGGAGTTAGAGAGAGACTAGAGAGAAAGAGAAAAACTAGAAAGAAAGAGATGAGAGAGGGAGAAGAGAGCGAAACGGAGAGAGAAAGAGAGAGAAACTGTAGAAAGAGATAGGGACATGAGAGACAGATAGTCGGCTAGAGAGAGATACAGGAGAGAGAGATAAGAGAAAGATGAGAGAGAGAGAAGAGAAGAGAAAGAGAGATAAGAGAGAGAAAAAAGAGAGCGAGAAAAGAAAGGGGGGCTGTCGCCCCCTCCTCTTCTCACACACATAGGGCCAGGGGCCCGCTGGCCGCGCATAGCCGTCGGCGACACGCCAGTGACGCCCAGGCCTGGGGTGGCGCTGGCCACCCCAAAGAAAAGAGGGGGAAAATAGTACGGGGTTTGGGTTTAGAAGTGGAGAAGAGTAGTGGTGGTGGTGGAGATTGTGATTTCGGTGGTGATTTTGGGTGATGGTGGAGAAATTGAAGGAGATGGAAGGAGGAGGAGGAGTACGGTGTTGTGGGGGTGGAGTTGGAGTGGAGAAGATGGTGGTGGTGGTTAATTTGAAGAAGACGAAGAAGAATAAGGTGGAGATGGAGATGGTGGTGATTTTGTTGGTGTTGGAGATGAAGGAGAGGAAAGGAGAGGGGACTTGGCCGCCGGAGTTGGGGCCTACTTCTGACCAGGTCACTGACCAAGTTCGCCGGAGTTGGGCCTAAGCTTGGGCGTCAGCCAAAATGAAGAAGAAGGAGAGGAGAAAGATGAAGAAGAGAAGGGAGAAGGAGAAAGAAAAGAAAAAAAAGAAAAGGAAAAGGAGAGAGATTGATGAGAAGGGATTGATGGGACCAGAACCATGTGGAGGGGGTGTGGGTCAGCGGTGAATTGATGGGGGAAAGAAAGGAAAAGAAATAAATAAATAAATAAATAAAAGGAAAGATTCCAAAAAATATAATATTAAAATAAAGTCGGAAAATATCGACTGTTCCAGAAATATTCTCAAAATACCCAGAGGTAGAAAATATCATCCTGAGGAATAATACGAAATCAATTTTTAGAAATAAAATCCCGTTTTCAAATTTAAAATTCTGAAGTCAATCATCGATACCGGTCTACACCGGTTCGGCCGGATTTTGATAAATTCAGAAAAATCTCAGAAAATGTATTAAAGAAAAAAATATGATTCTAAGAAGCAATGTGAAAGTGAAATCCATAAATTCAATTCTGATTGTAAACTAAAAATCCTGGAATCAACCAGCGATACTGGCCGACACCAAATCTGGTGGAATTTTGATAAATTCAAAAAAAATCTCAGAAAAAGTATTTAGATAAAAAAATATGATTTTAAGAAATAATGAGAAAGTTATTTCTAGAAATTTAACTTTGTTTATAAATTAAAAACCCGAGAATCGATCAGCGGTAATGGTCGACACCGGTTTTGAAGATTTTCAATTTAATTCAGGAAAATCCTAGAAAATCATAAAAATTCTAGAATATTAGAAAATGATGTTTGAAATTGAAATCAGTCAAATCTAAATACCGAAAAGATCAAATTGAGTAATACACTAGAATCGGGTCCCCGGTTCAGACTAGGGCTGACTCCGAGTCCACGAATCTGGATCCAAAGCAAAACATTCATATAAATAATTCATAATATAAAAAAATACTGAAAGTAAATCGAAAAATATGATCAAAAATTTTAAATATGCAACTAAGTACGTATTCCGGGAGCGGGGTGTTACATTCCATCCACCTTACAAAAATTGCGTCCTCGCAATTTCGATAAGGGGTAAAACGAACACAAAGAGGACAGGGACGGAAATTATACCAATCAAGATATGAATCACTACAGGTAGGGCTCTCAAGTTGACTGAACAATAATTGGAATATAGATATCTTCTGCACTTTCTGTTGTATAACTCTTCGAACGATGCCGAATAATACTGACTTGATAACACTGCCTTGCAATAGAATTTCAGCTGTACTGCATACTTGATAGCTCTCTGAGAATAAGTCAGAATACTGAAGATAAAGAAAATCTTAATAATACTGAGCATAAATAAAGAAGACTGATAGTTAAGAATTTCGAAGACCAGGTATCAATCAATCTGAGGGATATAACCATGAATATAGAATAACAGTAGAGAAACCCGAATACTGACTTTTGAAAGATAACCTAATCGTGGATCAAATACTCGAGCTTCATAGAGTTGGCCGAGAGATCAGATAATAGCTTCATTTAGAACCAGTCGCTACCTCTCTAGTCTATCCATATCTTAAGTTGGTATAAAGGCTTCGAAAAACCAAAACAGTGGAAAGATGAAAGGGATTAGGAATCAAAGGAAGGATGATCAAGAAAGAATAGATAACTCTGTACTTATAGTTGGGCTGTATAATCAGGACTCATGCATTCCAGTTTCAAATTTGTTTACTATTAATTTGCTATCTGGACGTACTGAGGATGTGAGAGCCTAGGCTCTGATACCATCCTGTGATGCCCCGATCCCGCGGGTACGGAGACGTTATTGCGACGTATATACGCAGGTAGGAAATATACTCACTTATATACGCTAAGCATTAGTACAAGCAAGAATCAGAGTACGAAAGCACGTGGTGCATTATATATTCCAATATATGAGTACAATTATAAAGTTATCACCATATGTGACACAATATAACAAGAATATTACATCACTGATAGGTGCAATTGCGAGAATACAAGGAGATATATAAGTATGAACAGCACAAAAGGTTCTCATGAGTTTATAGAAGGAAAATCTGAGAAACGCGCAAGGGGTCTGGAAGGATAGGGCTCTGGATGGTCTGCTGGGGATCCACGCTTCCGCTGCGCATTTCTGATCAACATCTGAGAGAATCTACAAGCTCCAAGCTCTGAGACCTGGATATGAGGATCTAGGGGAGTCAGAACTCCCCAGCGAGTGGTGATGTGAATGCCAAGTCGCATGCATAGATAAGCACACGTGTATCAATAAATCCGGATCATAAATATGCATTGAAAACCGTGTCGTGGGCGCAAGCATACAGGAGCAAGTAGTTATACAGCAAGTGATATCAAGTAGGGAATACTCATGGTATGATAAGATAAGAGTAGGAGACTGATGGAGTAGAACACAAGTGGTAAAGCAGGATGTAAACAGCTATAATATAGTAACGATCATAAAACTGAAAATCCGAAGTGAAACCCGATGGAAGCAAACTCGGCAAAGTATACAACGGATACATAGTTGGCATCTTTTATTATTATTATTGCTCGTCTTACCCAGATGTCTAGATATGTGAACTAGCGTCCCAGCACACATATATCCACATCTGAGTAAAGCAAGGTTGTTATTGGAAACCAATGGGAGTGTCATCGAACAATGTTTACAGTGGGTCCCGTACATGCCCGGGACCACGGTCCAAGGTGTTTCATTGCTGGTGTATGGAACCGGTCGCTAGGCCTACAAGAGGGTCTTATAGGATGCCCTTTTCAAGATAGTACCAAAAAGGAGGGAGCCAGCGCTTCCCTCGGTCGCCTGGAGGCCCTCAGGTCAAACTGAAAGTTTTAGTTGCACAACATACCTAGTACCACTGTAAACACGAACATACATTGATAGATGTAAGTTTTCCCCGACCCGATATAATTTGTCTCATTTTATGGTTTATTAGATAATTATCAGATTTTGGGAATAAGCAGGAACAAGCCAGGAATACCAGGAATACAGGTGTATCAGGAGTACAGTTTGTACCGAAATATATCAAGATGTCAGGTCATCATTCCCGTTATCGTGATAATTATAAGAATCATGTATATCATGTCGGGTGTCAAGTGATACATGACAGGAGGGTAATATTAGGCAGGTGATAAGTCAGGTCATAACAGGAGACAGGTGATAGCATGGTATATATAAGTATGTCAAGTATAAGCATGTTAAGTGATACATGAAAATAGTATCGATATACGAGCTTGGTACGAATACCGAAAAATCAAGCAGTTCTAGGAAAAACAGTATTAGCAAGATTTTAAACTCTTCACAACTAGTAATAGAAGAATTAATAGACTGACAAGCAGGTAATTAGCGAGCAAGCGACATCCAAGCGAAGCTAAGCAAGCTGGAGGTATGGACAGCAAACAGTATTTAACATTAGAGCGCCTGACGAGGTTACCAGAACGACTCGCTTAAAGTGCGAGTAGAAAATCTGGCAGCATCTCCCCTAGACGAATCTAGTGGTAAAGCGATAAGCGCTAAACATGCCTGCTAGGCAGAGCTGAGAGACCTAACGATCTAAGCGCACTTCTCTTTCGAGGTAGTGGGCGAGAGTCTGGAGGCTAAAGTACACTCGAGGTCTAAGCGCACTCTCAGTAGCTACCACGAAACCTCTAAGGGTACAGGCCTGAAACCATTGAGTAGCTAGTTCAGGAGTGGGTAGAAACCCAGAGGCGGTACGAGAGTACCTGCGCGAGATGTTAGTACCATACGAGCATGCATTCAAACGTGATAATGTCTAAACTGCCGTGGAGTGGAGAAGCCCGGAGGCTGATAGGGCCCGGAGGCCAAGTAGAAAGCCCGAAAGCTGATAGGGCCCGGAGGCCAAGTAAAGAGCCCGGAGGCTAACGACCACGAAGGGTCGGCCACGCATAGTATAAAGCAGTAGAGAGAGTACATCACAGGCATGGTATATATGCAAGACGTAAACTATCCTAGTACAAGCATTCGACACAGACATGTACATGTACAATTACAGGCACTGAGCCACACACAAATACAGGGACACAACCCAATACAGAATACATATAAATTTATAATAAAATACATGTCAACCCGATAAACCGGGGAAACCCAAATCAAGGTGAAGACACTCGCCTAAATCTCTGGAAAAGTCGAAACCTTGAAATCCCCGGAACTCGCGCACGCGCCAAAAGTATAATTAAATATAAAAATATAATATATATATATATATATTTAGAGCGAGAAAGAAAATAGTATAGAGGAAAGAGAGAAGATAGAGAAAGAGTGAGAGCTAGAGAGAAAAAGAGGCCTAGAGAGAAAGAGAGATTTAGATAGAGAAAGCCTAGAGAGAGAAAGAAGAGTTAGAAAGAGATTAGAGAGAGAAAAAGAGAACTAGAGAGAGGAGAGAGAGAAACGGAGAGAGAAAGAGAGAGAACTAGAGAGAGAAAGAGATGGGAGAGAGAGAAGAGAGAGAAACAGAGAGAAAGAGAGAGAAACTGCAGAGAGAGAGAGTCAGCTAGAGAGAGAGATACATGGAGAGAGAGATGAGAGAAAGATGAGAGAGAGAAGAGCGAGAAAGAGAGAGAAAAGAGAGAGGGGGCGGCTGTCGCCCCCCTCCTCTGCTCACGCAGAGGGGGCCAGGGGCCCCCTGGCCACGCACGGCCGCCAGTGACACGCCGGCGACGCCCAGGCCCGGGGTGGCGCCGGCCACCCCAAAGAAGAAAGCGGAAAAATAGGAGGGGGTTTGGGTTTAGAGGTGGAGAAGAGTAGTGGTGGTGGTGGAGGAGATTGTGATTTTGGTGGTAATTTTGGGTGATGGTGGAGAAATTGAAGGAGATGGGAGAAGGAGGAGGAATAGGGTGTTGTGGGTGGAGAAGATGGTGGTGGTGGTTAATTTGAATAAGATAATTAAGAATAAGGTGGAGATGGAGATGGTGGTGATTTTGTTGGTGTTGGAGATGTAGGAGAGGGAAGGAGAGGGGGCTTGGCCACTGGAGTTGGGGCCTACTTCCAACCAGTCATCGGCCAAGTTCGCCGGAGTTGGGCCCAAGCTTGGGTGTCAGCCAAAATGAAGAAGGAAAGGAAAAAGATAAAGAAGAGAAGGGAGAAGGAGAAAGGAAAAGGAAAAAGAAAAAAAGGAAAAGGAAAAAGAGAGAGATGGATGAGAAGGGGATTGATGGGACCGGACCCATGTGGAGGGGGCATGGGTTGGCGGTGAATTGATGGGGGAAAATAAAGAAAGAAAGAAAGAAAGAAAAGGAAAGATTCCAAAAAAATATAATATTAAAATAAAGTCAGAAAATATCGATTGCTCCAGAAAAATTGCCAAAAATACCCAGAGGTAGAAAACATCATCCTAAGGAATATTATCAGTTTTCAGAAATAAAATCATGTTTTCAAATTAAAAATCCTGAAGTCAACCTCAATACCGGTCTACACCGGTTCGGTCAGATTTTGATACATTCAGAAAAATCTCAGAAAATGTATTAAAAAAGAAAATATGATTCTAAGAAGTAATGTGAAAGTAGAATTCAGAAATTCAATTCTGATTGTAAACTAAAAATCTTAGAATTAACCAGCGATACTGGCCGACACCAAATCTGGTGGAATATTGATAAATTCAGAAAAATATCAGAAAAAGTATTCAGATAAAAAATATGATTTTAAGAAATAATATAAAAGTTATTTCTAGAAATTCAATTCCGTTTGTAAATTAAAAACCTGAGAATCGAGCAACGGTACTGGTCGACACCAGTTTTGAAGATTTTCAATTTAATTCAGGAAAATCCCAGAAAATCATAGAAAATCTACAATATTGGAAAACAATATTTAAAACTGAAATTGATCAAATCTAAATACCGAAAAAACCAAATTGAGTAATACACTAGGATCAGGTCCCCGGTTCAGACTGGGGCTGATTCTGAGTCCACAAATTCGGATCTAAAGCAAAACGTTCATATAAATAATTCATAATATAAAACAAATACTGGAAGTAAATCAAAAAATACGATCAAAAATTCTGAACGCGCAACTAAGTACGTTTTCCGGGAGCGGGGTGTTACAGGTGCAGATATCAGTTCTTGCTTAAGCTTCTCCCATGATTTAAAACATCCATCATCAAAATCAAAGGGCACGTTCTTTGCGAGCAGGTTGCTTAAGGGTCTAGCGATTTTTCTAAAGTTCTTAATAAACTGTCAGTTTAACCCAGCATGCCCTAAAAAAGATCGGATATTTTTAATGCATTTGCGTGGTGAAAGCTTAGTGATTACTTCTATCTTAGTTTTGTCAGCTTCGATCTCTCTCCTTGAGATCCCATGGCCTAAGACAATTCTCTGTCTTACCATGAAGTGACATTTTTTCAATTTAGAGTTAAGTTCTTTTTCTTGGATCTTTGAAGAACTAAATCTAAGTGATGAAGACACTGGTCAAATGAATCTCCGTAGATAGAGAAATCACCCATGAAAATTTTTAGAAAATGTTCTAACATATCGGAGAAAAGACTGAGCATGCACCGTTGGAATATTACGGGAGAGTTGCATAATACAAAGGGCATGCGTCGGTAGGCAAAGGTTCTGAATGGGCAAGTAAACATGGTCTTCTCCTGGTCTTCTACAGCAATGGGTATCTGATTGTATCCAAAGTACCCATGCAGAAAATAATAGTACTCGTGTTCAGCTAAGTGTTCTAGCATTTGATCGATAAAGGGTAGCGGGAAGTGGTCTTTACAGGTAGCTACGTTCAATTTTCGATAATCGATATAAACACGAACTTTGGTAGGTAGTCTTGTTTGTACTAACTTCTTGTGTTCATTTTTTACTACAGTGAAACCAGCTTTCTTAGGGACAGCGTGGACCGGACTAACCCATTGGCTATCAGAAATGGGATAAATTATCCCATTGTCTAACAATTTCAAAATTTCTGTTTTCACAGCATCTTGCATGACTGGGTTAAGCCCACGTTGTGGGTCCCTCCTAGGAGTCGCATTATCATTCAAATGAATTATGTGTTGTTTAATGTCATTTATTGTCCATCCAATGGCTTCTCTATATTTTCTTAAAATTGACATCAAGCTTTGTAGGCTATCAAAAAATTACTGAAGACAAAGCCTCAAACGCAAACCTCCAAGACGCGGAGATCACGTTCCAACCTCAACCTCCCAGACGCGGAGATCGCGTTCCGGCCTCAGACGCGGACCTTGCGTTCCTTTGGCAGACGCGAAGGTCGCCAGACGCAGACCTCGCGTTCCAATGTCACACGCGGAGGTCGTCTGACGCAGGCCTCGCGTCCTTTGTCAGATGCGGACCTCAGCCAACTCTGTATTTCAACTCAAACGCAAGTCTGAGCAGCTCCGTGTTCCAACACAGACGCGAGCCTGTGAGCTCCGCGTCTCAACATCAGAGTGAGGTCCGCGTCCAGCGCGAGACCCGCATTTTTGCTATAACTGAGCCACAAACTTGGTCTGTTACACCCCATTTTCTCTCCACATAATGGGGAATAACTTCCCATTATGGAGAGATTTAAGGGGTTGGTTACACCTCAATTCCTCTATAAATAGCTATGAATAACTAGAGAGGGGGGAACCGGGAGGAAGGGCTCGGCGGAGGACAGAAAAAAAAGAGGAGACCTCTCTAAGGGGATGTAAGGGAACCCATGGAGGGGGACCTCTAAAAAGGGTTCGGTCTTGAAGTCTAGAAAGAGTTCAACTCTTTCTGTTAACTTATTGAGTTCAAGTTCTTTAAATCTCTTTGAGATTCCATTACTGAGAGGAGCTGTGCTACTCCACCAGCAGATCCAAAGAGAGGATCCATAAGAGAAACTTAATGTTCGGCTGGTCAACGGAGAACAATACTCACTCTCCACCGCCACATGAAGAACCCAGTTTTAAATAAAGAGGAGAATCAATCAAGAGACCTCCTCTCTTTTGTAATCGGATTGTATCCGTTGTAATCTTCTATTCAATCAAAAGAATTTTGCAATTGTGATTTTTCGACGCGTACAAAAGATGACGACTCCGCTGGGGATTTAATGATATTTCTCAACCAACGAGAAAGTGGTGGCGCAAGCCGACGTCAAGATGCTTGGATTCACAGTCGAATCGCTTGTGATCGAACTCGACTAAGAGAAGTTGAACTCCCCCTAAGCTTCGGGAGTCTCCCGTGGAGATAACATGGTCAGCCCCAACGTCTTTTCAGAGACCCGCGCCATGACCCACGGTTAAGATGGCAATAGAGACCAATCTCCCCTCCATCCTTTTATCAAGGCACTTCCAGTTCCGGATGCCGGGAGTTCTCAACAACCTCTTTGACTCAATCAGAATGCCGAGAGACGGCGAAGGCGTTGCACTCATCGTCAGCAGACAGGAGTGGTTGCAACAGCATATGTGGCCCGCATTAATGTCTCCTACGAGCGAGGCCAATGATGATGAAGGCAAATCTCGCCGCAAAACTCCTCCCAAGGCTAAGCAAACTCAATTTGCAGGGGGTTCGCATCAACTCCAGCGAGCCAAACGGATTGCTGATCGTCGACAAAGACGTCAAGTTCACCAACAGAGCTCGCTTTCACCCCCGCGTTTCGGCACTAAACGCGAAGTTCGCTTTCAGCCCCGCATTTCTGCAACAAAACGCGATGGTCGTGTTCACGAGCTGCACGTTCAGCGCCAAAATATGAAGTTCGCGTCCAGCCTCAAGCTGTACCAAAACGCGAGAACGCGCGACCCACGTTCAGCCTAAGGCCGCGCCAGGACATGACCTTAACGTTTCATTTTTAAAATGCGAGAGTCGCTGACAGTGTTAAAGGATGACCTTCGCGTTTCTATTTAAAAGCGCAAGACACGCGTTCAGCAGGAGGCTGCGCCAGAATGAGATCATCGCGTTTCACTTCAAAAACGCGAGGTTCGTGTTCAGCCCCAAAGAGGCCAAGTTCAAATATGAACTGAGAAGCTCTCATCCCATGGGTTCGAGTGCCATTGCGAGCAGTTCATCTCGGTGGTGCTCTCTTATTGTCACTGTAACTTTTAGATGACTGAGCCGTCAGTTTCAGCCTGTAAGGCTTCAAACTCAAACTCCTCCAAGAGACGCAAACCTCGCGTTTCAATGTCAGACGCGGAGGTCGCCAGACGCAGACCTCGCGTTCCAATGTGAGACGCGGAGGTCGCCAGACGCGGACCTCGCGTCCTTTCTCAATCAAATATGGAGGTCGCCAGATGCGGACCTCGCGTTCCAATATCAGACGCGGAGGTCGCCAGACGCAGACCTCGCGTCCTTTCTCAGTCAAACGCGAAGGTCGCCAGATGCGGACCTCGCGTTCCAATATCAGACACGGAAGTCGCCAGACGCGGACCTCGCGTCCTTTCTCAGTCAAACGAGAAAGTCGCCAGACGCGGACCTCACGTCCTTTCTCCGACGTGGAAACACGAGTCTGAGTAGAAGGTTTGCTAAAAATCTTAAGGGACTTGGTCCCATCCTCTCCTCCAAAATCTCCTACCAATTCTCATCCACAAAATGGTAGGGCCACAAAAATACTTGTGTTCATCTCCCTAATGAAATGAACTGGGATTTGTCATGTTAATAATAAACCGCTGACAAATTAGATTTTTCAATCCCCAGTGGATTCTGTCAAGTTAATACCTCTAGGAAATCAATGATTGTCACGTTAATACTAAACCTCTGACAGTTCATTTTATTTTCCACCAAAATCCCCTACCAATTCTCTTCCATAGAGTGGTAGGTCCACAAATACAATCATTGTTAAGTTTAATATCAAACCTCTGACAATGGAAAGTTTCAATACTCCCCAGCGAGTACTAGCTTCACTTGTCGCTCTTCTACATGGAATCACAAATCAACCAAATTGTCAAGTTAATACTACACCTCTGACATTTCAAACTCCACTTGTCAATTCTCATTAATAGAATGACAAGTCCTCAGAATTGCTCATATCGCAAACCAACTACTGTCATGTTAACATTACACCTCTGACAAACTACTATTATGTTAATACTACACCTCTAACAGTGATTAAGTTGCTGCCAAGTTCAATATTAAACCTCTGACAGTCACTTTTCCTCAGGCTTTCATATCGAAGCTGAGACGAGCGATGTTAAGTTTAATATCACACCTCTAGCATCCTATTCACTGTTAAGTTCAACAATACACCTATGACAATGACTTTCCCTCGAACTTCCGTATCGGAGTCGAGATGACCAATGCTAAATTTAACTTCACACCTCTAGCATTACCTCCACTGTCAAGTTTAACACCACCTATGACAGTGATATCTTCAGTCTCCCTAATGAAACTGAAGTTCTTATAGAGCTAAGTTCACAGTACACCTCTAGCTCACATCCTTGTTAAGTTAATATCACACGTCTGACAAGATTCAATCTGATCCGTTAAGTTAATATCACATCTCTGACGGTAAAGAAATATTTAGATCCCGACGGGTTTAGTCTTACTTGTCATTCTCTTCAATAGAATGACAGGTCCACTTAAATTGTTTAAATCGCAAAATCTCATTACTGCTATGTTAAACATTACACCTCTAACAGTAAATCTTTATTTTTTAGAGAAATCAATATTTGACATGTTAACAGTTACCTCTGACAACTCATTCCCTAAAATTCCCTCCAAAATCCCTTACCAATTCCACCCACGGAATGGTAGGACCACAAAATGCCTATTTTTCTAGCAAAATAATTACAGATCAAATCTGTCATGTTAACATTACACTTCTGACAGTAAGGCTTTGATGTTTCTCCGGGGGTAAAATTTCAACTTGTCAATTCTCTTCAATAGAATGACAAGTCCACTCAAAATACTGTTATGTTCAAAATCACACCTCTAACAGTAGACAAATCCCGGTCAAGTTAACATCACACCTCTGACCAAACTTGCTCCACTCGCAAGACAAATCCCGGTCAAGTTAACATCATACCTCTGACCAAAATTTCAACTTGTCAGTCCTCTTCAATAGGACGGTGAGGCCACCAAACTGCATAAATCGCAGAATCTCTTAGTCAAGTTAATACTACACTTCTGACAAAGTTGCTCATATCGCAAAATCAATCGCTGTTAAGTTAACAATACACCTATGACGGTGATCTCCTCGATTTTCTCAGTGAAAATGAGATCTTTCAATGCTAAGTTAAACATCACACCTCTAGCATGCATTTCATTGTTAAGTTAACATTACACCTATGACAATGATCTTCTCTCAATTTTCTCAGTGAAAATGAGACTTTCGTGGTGCTAAGTTAATATCCCACCTCTAGCACACATCTTTGTCAAGTTAATATCACACCTCTGACAATTCAATTTGCTCAAATTGTAAATCCAAACTCGTCACGTTAACATTACACCTCTGACGGTAAAAATCTCCATGGATCTTCAACAAATCCAATCCCACTTGTCATTCTCTTCAACAGCATGACAGGTCCACTTAAGTTGCGTAGATCGTAAAATCAATCGCTGTTATGTTAATATCACACCTCTAACAGCAAACTTTCATTCCCAGCAGAGTTCTAGTTATGTTAACACTAAACCTCTGACGATAAACTCTGGCATAATCCCCAGCGGATCAAACTCCACTTGTTATTCTCATCAATAGAATAGCAAGTCCACAAAACTTGTTCAAAACACAAGTCCAGATCTCACTGTCAAGTTAACATCACACCTCTGACAGTAACCTTCTCAAATTTCCCAGTAGAGTTATTTAATTTGCTAAGTTAATATCACACCTCTGGCAATTAAAACCCTTTCAAAGAAGCTTTAAGCGTGACCTTCGCGTCTCAAGCATAGATCCGCAACTCAACGAACTTAAGAGTCGAGTCTCAACAGTAAGTAAAGGTTGCGTCTCTACAGTAATTGAGAGCTGCATCTCTACAACAATTGAGAGTCGCGTCTCAACTTTGGTGAAGTTCGCGTCTCCACTTGATCAGTGTGCCAGAACCGCGTCTGTGAGAGCTGCGTCCTCTCTCTTCCCCAATATAAAAATTATATCTCTACTACTACAATCAGTTCAACAATACACTGGCAAAGGCAATTGACAACTCTACCGGTTCAACAGTACACCAACAATCAAATTACAACGATCTTCTTGGAGGCTTCAAGTAGTTCAATAGTACACTCACGAAGACCAGAACCCAGACAAGATCAAGCTCGAGACTGCCTCTCAGAAGAATGCCAGTCTGATTACAGGAAGTCCCGATTCAACTGAAGTCCAAAGTATTCTGAAATCCGTCTCAGTCAACCATGGAGTTTCGAAAAATTTGGAGGGGGTTCTGTAGGCTATCAAAAAATTACTGAAGACAAAGCCTCAGACGCAAACCTCCCAGACGCAGAGATCGCGTTCCAACCTCAGACGCGAACCTCCCAGACGCGGAGATCGCATTCCGGCCTCAGACGCGGACCTTGCGTTCCTTTGTCAGACGCGGAGGTCGCCAGACGCAGACCTCGCGTTCCAATGTCAGAGGCGGAGGTCGCCTGACGCAGGCCTCGCGTCCTTTGTCAGATGCGGATCTCAGCCAACTCTGTGTTTCAACTCAAACGCAAGTCTGAGCAGCTCCGTGTTCCAACACAGACACGAGCCTGTGAGCTCCGCGTCTCAACATCAGAGTGAGGTCCGCGTCCAGCGCGAGACCCGCATTTTTGCTATAACTGAGCCACAAACTTGATCAGTTACACCCCATTTTCTCTCCACATAATGGGGAATAACTTCCCATTATGGAGAGATTTAAGGGGTTGGTTACACCTTAATTCCTCTATAAATAGCTATGAATAGCTAGAGGGGGGGAACCGGGAGGAAGGGCTCGGCGGAGGACAAAAAAAAAGAGGAGACCTCTCTAAGGGGATGTAAGGGGACCCATGGAGGGGGACCTCTAAAAAGGGGTCAGTCTTGAAGCGCTTGAAGCCTAGAAAGAGTTCAACTCTTTCTGTTAACTTATTGAGTTCAAGTTCTTTAAATCTCTTTGAAATTCCATTACTGAGAGGAGCTGTGCTACTCCACCAGCAGATCCAAAGAGAGGATCCACAAGAGAAACTTGACGTTCGGCTGGTCAACGGAGAACAATACTCACTCTCCACCGCCACACGAAGAACCCAGTTTTAAATAAAGAGGAGAATCAATCAAGAGACCTCCTCTCTTTTGTAATCGGATTGTATCCGTTGTAATCTTCTATTCAATCAAAAGAATTTTGCAATTGTGATTTTCCGACGCGTACAAGCTTTCCTCTTATTTTCCAGTCAGATGGGATGCTATGATGACAGAGAGGGTTTCTCTTCCGCCTAAGTAGGCGTACTTGAGGTGTTCGGGCAAAGCTTTTAATTCTAAGGAAGGAGTGAATTTATTGAAAGGGAGAATTGAAATTTCAGTCTTGGGATTAAGTACACTTGGGTTTGACGCTCAATCTACTGTTGAATCAATGATCTGGTCTAAATTGAAATCCTCAGACTCCAGATCAAACTCGCTCTCTGTGTCTATCTCCATGCTCTCTTCATGCTCACTTGTTAAATTTTTAATGGAGTTGACCTCAAATGTCTGATCATTCATATCCCTGTGTTTTTCCTAGGTTAAAAATATTGACCTCTTTTGTCATGTCTCCAAAGGTCAATCACATGGACCCATTCCTACAATTGATTATGGCATTATCTGTAGCAAGGAATGGGTGCCCTAAGAAGACTAGAGTTTGAGACATTTGGTTTGACACAGGTTGGGTCTTAAGCACAATAAAGTTAACGGGATAGATGAAATCCCTGATCCGATAAGGACATCTGTGATTTTTCCTTTGGGGACTTTCACAGATCGATCGGCTAACTGAATGGTTACTTGAGTTGGACGCAGCTCGCCCAACCCAAGTTGCTGGTATACTGAGAGAGGTAGCAAGTTGATACTTGCTCTCAGGTCAGGAAGTGCTCGGTTAATTTCTGTTTGTCCTATAGTGCAAGAAATTGTAGGACATCCGAGATCTTTGTATTTCACTGGAATAGGAACAGACGAAGTTCGCTTATGTTGGTTGCTAAGAATACTTTATTTGACACATTCATTTTTCTCTTCTTAGTACACATATCCTTAAGGAATTTAGCATAGGCTGGGACTTGTTGGATTGCGTCAAGAAGAGGCACATTCAATTTGACCTGATTGAACATCTCGAGTATCTTTTCCGTGTGCATGTTCCTATTATTGTTCCTAATCCTATTAGAAAATGGTGCTACAGGCTTGTGAACTTGATCAGTAGTTGTGTCCTTGGGAGCAGATTGAGATGAGCTAGCAGATGTGGAGTCATGAGTAGGATCAATTTGGATAAATTTTTTTGGCTTAGAGACCTGATTGTCCATCTTCTTTCCTGATCTAAGTGTATGAACAATATTACAATGGTTGATCTGAGAATCCTGAACTCATAAGCTTGACTGAAATTCTTAGAGTCGACTAGCGATTGACTAGGTAAAGTACCCTTGGATCTTTCACTTAGAGAATTTGCTAATTGACTCATTTGAACTTTCAATCTAGATATGGCTTGTGTATGGTTGTTCAATGTTTGTCCTCGATTTTGCATGAAGGCGATTTGGGACTTCAGGAATGCCTACTTACTCTTCTCCAAATCACTGAGTTTTTTCTCTGTTGGTGAATTTTGGAAGAGGAAGATGAAGCTTGACTGGAAAAGTTTGCTTGATAATTGGGATGGTGAAGATCATTGGGGAAATTGAGCCTAGGAGAATTGTTTGGGCCCTAAGAGAAATTCGGGTGATTTCTCCAACCAGAATTGTAAGTCTGAGAGTAGGGATTGTGTTGCGGCCTCGAGTAGGTCGCGTTCATGTGTTCTGGCGGTACTTGATGGGTTTAAAAAATAGGACACTCTTCAAAAACATGGTTTAGTGTCTGACAATATGAACAATCCGGATTGTGGATCGGTGGTGGGTTGATTTGGTTCACTTTGATTGGCTCTTTTATTTCTAGAGTCTCTACTCTTCTCATCATAGTGGCAATTTTAGTTTCAGCAGCTATGGATGATTCTAAGGATAGGAGCTCTCCTTTAGAAGCTATAGATAGTGAATTTCTTGGCTTCTCAGAGGTTGGCTCCCATTGGAGGTTTTCTCTGCTAGATCATCAAATAAATCCCAACCCTGATTTTCATCCTTTTGCAAGAATCCCCCTTGACACATGGTTTCTTACAAGATTTTTGTTTGATAATCCAAATCATCATAGAGAATCTGGCACTGACGCTATTTCTCTACACCGTGATGAGGGTACTGAGCTAAGAGTCTTTGAATCGCTCAAAGTATCTCCAAAATGGTTCGCTTTGCTCTTGCCTAAACTGCATGATGTTCTTTCTGATGAGGGCAGTCTTGTGGATTGGTAAAATTTCTTCAAGAAAGCCTTGACGAAATCGTCCCACGTTGTGACTGAGTCTACAGCCAAGCTATACAACCATTTCTTAGTTAGGTCCTTTAGGGAAAAGGGAATGAAACATAACCTAACGCCATCGTCTCCTAGTTGGAGAATACACATCATGAGGCATACTTTTTCAAATTCCCTAACAAAGAAGTATGTGTCCTCTGATTCTAAATCGCGAAATTTCGGGAAAGTATTGATGAATTGCGGTTTCAGCTCAAAATTATTACCATTCGCTTCAGGAAGTTTTATACAAGATGTGAGTGAAGTTCTGATTGGGTAAAATCTATCCTGTAGCGATACCATCACTGGTTCTGGATGCAACGGAAGGGAAGTGTTTCGGGTCAATCTGGAAGTAACAGGAACTCTCGCCCACTATTGCATGTAGCACACCAAAAATAATGTATAAACAAAAAAAACAATCAAAAAGAAAAGAAAACAAGCAAAAGAAAGAGAAACAACCACCAAGCCTATTCTAAGGTACTTGGACCTAGACGACTCCTAACTGGTCGATTCTTCAAGGGAGGTTGTTGCAGGAACTAGACTACAAGCTAATCGGTCAGGAAAAGGCAAAACTCAGTGGGAGGTATCCGGGCGTGAGCCTCAGGCCTTACTTACAACAAACTTTGGAGTTTTCGAGACGTAACCTCTCAATCCTCTTTCCTTAGACACCAATTTTATAGGAGTATAGTTCTTACAATTTTCACCCTCGGTTAATCTCTTAGTGAGTCCGAGATGTCCCTAGGGCCAACGTCTATGAATATTTAGTTAGGCTTGGGATTGTGAGTGCACTTGGAGATGGTTTTGGTCTAAGGAAGGGTGATGAAATTTTCACCTTATCTTGTTTATTTGAGTTTTGCCCTTAATGTTAATTGTACAAGTGTACAATGTATTCACAACAAGATAACACTCAAAGCGATAAATCACTTTTAAATATTAGTTCTATTCTACATGAAATGCACACATACCTTTCTCCAGTACTCTTCAACAGAAATTGAAATTAATTGAGACACGTGCTCTAAATGCAAAAGTCTAATCAAATTTTCAATTTAGAAACAAATGAATTTTTGTTAAGTTATTAACAGTGCATGGGTGAGTCATACAAGAAACTATTATTTGCATAAAGTAATTTTTTGCACAATATTTCGCAATCATGCAGAAAATTTTTGTAAGTACTTCAATCAGAAAAATCACGCATGCGAGGCTTTTCTGAGGGCAAAAGTTCTCTTCTTTTCTAAGAAAGTGTAAGTCCACTACGGCGATTAGTCCCTTGACTCCTCCTCCTGCACAGAAACAAAGAGAAATCTTTAGTAATAACAAGAAAAATCATTACCCCTTCCCGGCAACAGTGCCAAAATTTGATTGCTAAAAAGTATGCACAAGAAGAAGTAAAAGAGTGATGGTCGATGTTCCAACTTTAGCGATTTTATCGTGATAGCAAAGTGGCTATACGGGTCGTATCCACAAGGAGGGGGGCGATAGAAGCTTGATGTGCGGTCTTCTTTATTCATAAAAAAGATGTTTCTTTGTTTAAGAATGAATTGAAAGAAAAACAAGAAAAGATTGTAGAGATAGTTTGAAATATTTTGGTGTTGGAAATGTATTTTGTATTTTTAGAGATGGAAAAGATGCATGGCTAACCTTCTTCTAATTGCTCCCACTAATCTATAGCTTCTTGAAGACATACCCTCACAATGGATCATAGGCAACCACAAACCTTGTGTATAAGAACTTTTCATGTGGTAGATCGAATAAAAGTTCCTCCCATCACCTTGCTTCACATGGCAAAACTCGAATATTCCTTCATCAAGATCCATTTGAAGGTGAGCATGGAGGAAAAAATAAGTACACTATTGATATCGACAAGGATGCATGGGAGTTCCACTAATTTAAAAAAAATAAGTAGAGTTAACAACTTTTATAGATTATCAAAAATTTAGGAGTCAAGCATGAAATAAGAAAATGAGTCTACTTGTTAGTAACATAACTCTTATTTGCACAAACCTTGTTTGACACTTATTGATTCATATGGGTTGTTCAAGAAAGTTACTGGAGGTTAGTGAGTTAGTAGTTAGTTAGCCATGCTATAAAGAGGTTAGTTAAATATGATAAATGAAAATAAAAGACAAGATGAAAGGAGAGAAAACATACTAAACTAGTGCAAGTAAAAGGAAGGTAAAAACACAAATAACAATGTGCTAAAGGAAGAACTTCACTTGTATTTGATTGTCACCTTCAAGATACAAGCTTTACTCTATCTCTCTCACTCTAATGGCTAACCTAATATAAGAAACAAAGAGAGAATATAAGAAAGCAAAGAAAAATACAACAATAAACTAACGAGAACTCCTTATTTTCTGTCTCTCTCCCTCTCTGGAAATCCAGGGAGGTATTTATAGGCACAGGAGCATGGGGGGAGGAGTGGGGAGCATAGCCCCTGGCGCTGGCAGAGCGGCGCCAGGATGGCCACGTTTCCTGGGGCGCGTTTCCTGGGCCAATCTGGCGCCAGTCTGCCAGTGCCGGAGCGTGCAGACTGGTGCTAGGGAGAGGGGCCTATTGGTGCATTAGATGCGTTGACTTCTGCTCCCTGGTTCAGCAGATCTGGGTTTTAAGTGTGGGCTTCTTCTTGGCTCTAAAAAATCCTCAAATATATTGGAGTTTTGGGCCTCTTCTTTTCTTCAAGCCATGGATTTAGAAACAAGGAGAAGAACCCATTAGTAAACAGAATTTTATTAAGATAAATGTGAAAATGTGATGAAAAATATGCAAATATAAACACTAATAAATGAGCATGCATGTATATTAGCATTTAAACATGTATATACTTTATATGTAGGTATGCATATATTAGCATGTATATGCATGTGGGGGGTATGTATTTTATGTGTACGTATGTGTTGGATATCAACGTGTATGTATGGTTGCATGTCTTAGTGATAAAGACCCACTTGTGAGATCTGGACCCAATCTGGATTCGTGCTCATCATGGACCTTATGCACTGGTCATTCGAAGACCGACTCATGCGATGATCCGGAGATTCATACCGGTTCGTGCAGTGAAGACTAGACGGCGATTTGAACCCGAAACTGCGTTATTTCAGCAAGTGTACATGATCCCCTTCTCTTTGACTTTTCTGCTTTATTGAAATTATCTTTGAACTCCTAACTCTCGATATTGTGTTCGTTATCACCGGTATTGCCTCGGAATCCCATTAAACTCTCTTTTCTCTGATTATAGGGACAATTCTTGTATTTCTGATATTATTTCATGATCTAGTTACATTGTCTTGCATTTTATGTTCTGCATCTCGTTATTGTTCATGCACGCAACAAACTTATATTGACATGTTTACTAGTATCTGGTAGACTATTTCATTGACATGAAATTAATACTGGACACGACTGAGAATTATGATATGAAATCTTGAGGATGAATGTCAGATGATTTTGTGATCTTGTTAATACTGAAAATAAATCAAGAAAATTGACCATTATATTCTGAGAAATTATTCGAGGATACTTATTGGATTATGGACATATGATCATGATTGATGTATTATGACCTTTAAATTACATAACACTGACATCACCTACACTACTTTGAATTTATCTAACATCACTTGTACTACTTTGTATTTGTTATTGCCACTGTTTACATTATCCCATAATCTTGGTACACATTGTAATCACTTTTTGACACTGACATTCTCGATACCAAATCTAGATAATGTTATACTGAGTCACACATTGTCTTGAACTTGCATTGATTAATGAAATTAATCAAACCAGGGTTACTGGAGGAGATTGGCAGTAGGAGAAATCAGGGAGGTGTGCTTGGAAGGGCGACCCCTTGTGGGTTTAGGTGCCACACGTGTTCTTGTGTTATTGAGATTTATGCGCGCATCTGTTATTATATGTTACATGATATCTGAGTATAGTGAACTGCTTCTCTCTGCTATCAGGATCCACTAACGCATCACTTGTTTGATATGCAACTGTCCTGTGGGATGGCGCACAGGATAGTTACATTAGTATAAGGTTAATAAAATGCTAGACATATGCACTTGCATCATATCCTGCATTATCTTCAGTGATCTAGCTCATCTCGTACTGATCCTTCACGTGATTTAGTACCTGACGTATATTTTCATGACATTGATATCTAAGACTTTTGTGACATGTATTATCTTTGATTACATGATGTTCCAGGACCTACCATGTTATTTTAACTTGTGATATTGTGTTCTTGTGATCTTGTAATTATGTTATACGATATTACTCGTCCAGGATGCTTCATCTTCATTATATTCATGTCACAGCATACATGCATGACCTTATTTCACATGATCTATTGTTCTGTTAGTCTCGCTAGTGTTTTATCTGTCAGTTTATATTACCGTCAGATTTATTATTTTTTCATTTCAATGCTCTACTTATATTGCCCCTTTACTTTCACATTTCCATTTTATATTTCTCTCTTTTCGTGTGTGCATTTGCTGGTCCACTTCTGATGGACCTTTATTATATTTCAATATCTAGATCAGAAAGCCGGTATAAATAGCTTATCATAGAACATATTTGGTTCAGTTTTGTTCTCCTGTGAGTTCAGTTTCTCTTTCTTGACTTGTCTTATTCAGATATGGTAGATGATATTCTTTATGATTCTGTGTTTCATATATGTGCTTTTATCCCTGCGCTTGGTTATATATGTATATATGTATGCTATCCTGCTCGTTGTTGACAGCCTAAGGTACTCATGGAAGAGATTTCACTCTTCGTGAGTATCTGCTGGCTATCGTCACGTCCCCGTATTCCGTATTTTAGGAAGCTGGGCGTGACACACACCCGTTCATCCAATGCAATCCCAAGTAGATCTCGAACCCAATTTGGAAACACAATTAGGTTAGGAAAAAAGTGAACAACTGGCGAGGAGAGAGAACACTCGCGCGTGCGTGCGCGCCCACACACACACACACACACACACACACCACACACAGAGAGAGAGAGAGAGAAGAGAGAGAGAGAGAGAGAGAGGCTCTGCGTTCAGTCTGAGTCCCTCTCAGACTCGGGTAGGGGTCAGGTCGGATTCTCACCTAAGTGGGTCTGACCTGATAACGGCTTACAAATGTAAATGAGACAAATTTTCTTATAAAGTTAGTTGACAAATTTTTTTTTTAAAATAGCATCTGGAAAATGTAAATGAAGGCAAATATATCTTTAGGCCACCAGGTCATCTAACTTAGCATCTATAAGAAATTAATGGACTTTTGAATCACTGCACGAATATTCTTTAGCCAGAAAATAAGGAATTTATCACGAATAAATAGAAGTTTTTTCACTATTTTTCAAAGTTAGTATCTTTCATAGTCTAAACTTGTTAAAAGCCATAATTCTAATAAAACAGTCAGCTGGGATAAGTTTCTATAATTACTTTATAACTTAAATATCTATAAATAAATACATATTTGTTTCTTAATTATTATCAATTAATTTATTAGAAACCATCTAATTTTTTTCATTTTCTTTCTTTAATCTTCTCGATTAGTATTACACATTTCAAGCAATCCTAAATTTTACTCTCCCGTCCCTATTCTCTCTCCCGCACGCATGCTAAAAATGTTGACGCTAGAAAATAAAGATACAAAGAATTAAAAACTCTACAACACATGCTGCTCAAACTATTTTTATTTGCTGGTAATGAAATTCTATAAAATCAAATATACTTGATGTAACTTCTGCATTTGCATTTTAGTGCATAATTCAGTGATACAAATGGTTACATAAACATTGATATGGTCTAGAAATCAATTTATCGTATAGGATTGTTTAGGGAAATTTTTTTGAAATTCAGAATTGCACATTCATATGTATGTTCTACCAATTGGACATAAGCTAACAATGAAATTTGACCAAACTTTGCATCCCTTAATAAATTCCCTAATTAAACAACTTCTCGGTTCTACACCTTGTGAGAACATAACAAATCATGTGACACCCTTGAAAAGGTTTCCAAGTGACTCCAACTGCATTTTCGGCACAAATTTTAAGGGTTTCTCTACTAAACAAAGGCACCTCATTTAATGGCACAATTTAGTTCTTCTCTGTTTTTGTTGGCAATGGCTCACTGATCAAGTACTGCTTGCGTTTTTGGAGCTCTCCTAGGTTAATGTCAATTAGCTACGTTGAAAGAATAAGATATCTGATCTATTATTTGATTGCTATTGTTTTAGTAATTCAGCCTTATTTCACACTTTCTCCCTACCATTTATGTTGGTAACCTACTTGCATGTCAAAATATCATAGACCTTATGAATTATACCATTCATTCCAAGATGTAATCTCTATCTTCATGTCTGTTGAGCAGATACAAGCAATTAGGTTTGAAGTGAGTAGATAAGTATTTTTCTATTCTTCTTTTTAAGGTAAAAAGGGAGAATCACATCATTTTTGGATGGTGAAAAATTCTTCTTTTATTGGCACTGGTCAAATTGTTGGGGCTGGAGCATAACAAGAGCACAAACCCTAAATGTACAAACACACACAAAGAGAAAAGGAGACAAGAATTTATGAGGTTCGGCAAGATGCCTACATCCCCAGGGTAAATGAACGATATCTATATAGGATTTACAAGAGATTACAATAGGATTACAATGTTCTCTCAAGAACTCACTCAATTTAGCTTCAACCCTAGCAATTAACCTCATCCCTCCATTTATAGGGAGGAAAAGAAAAAACCCCAAATCAGCCCAGGTTGGATCCAGAATTAACTCTGACCTAACCACCGGTCGACCGGCCGGTCGATCGCTCCAAGATTGCGGTCAAACGACCGGGTCGATTGCTCAATGCCCCAGCCTTTGCAGGACTTACTGGAAAGATGGGTCGACCGGTCGATCAATCGATCCAATGAGTTTCTTCTTTACTGTCCAAGTTGGTCGACCGTTCGGTCGACCGATGTGCTTGGTATCTCCATCCCCTGTGCACGTTGGTCGACGCCCGGTCGACCGAAGTTCTATCATAGAGTTTAAAATACTCTATTGTTCATGTTTGACCCTCTTTCTACATTATCCACCTAGGTGAAGATTTTCTAAATCTAAGCCGAACTCCTATGAACACTGGGTGAAATCGACACACGATCTCGGCTTGAGCCATTCGGGCGAAATCGACACACGATCTTGGCGAAATCATTACAAGATGTTGACTTTAGAAATCTCGGCAAGATCGACACAGGATTTCAGCTTCAGCGATTGGGATACACCATTACGGTTGCCTATGTACCCCTGCCTAAGGGATCAAGCCACTCGTAGTTCATCTAAATAAGCTCCACCGAGCTTAAACAATTGGAAGAATTTGAAGCAAGCTTTTTGCAATGATTGAACTTGACTCTGGGAACCACCTTTGTAAGCATGTCTGTAGGGTCGTCTTTGGTGTGGATCTTCTTCACTTCAATATCTCCATCTTCAGGAACATCCCGCACAAAGTGGTACTTGATATCAATATGCTTCGACCTTGCATGATAGACTTCGATTCTCAAGTCATCCATCAAGCTCTGAAGCCAAATTACCTCCTTTATAGCCTTTGTCAGAGCCATGTGCTCTGCTTCTGTCGTCGATGAAGCTACTATAGAATGTAAAGTATAACGCCAACTCACCGACGCCTGCAACAAGATAAAGACATGCCTTGTAGTGGACCAGCGCTTGTCAATGTCTCCAGTATTGTCAGAATCCACATAGTCTGTGCACTCTTATATACCACCAACATCCTTCTCAAAAATCAACCCTACATCTATGGTACCTTTGATATACCGCAAAATCCATCTCACGGTCTCCTAATAACCCTTACCAAGATCATGCATGTATCTTGATATCATGCTCATGGCCTATGACAAACCCGGTCTTGCGCACACCATAGTATACATAAGACTACCAACTGCACTGGCGTATGAAGCGTGAGACATATACTCACGATCATCTATAGTTTTCAGAGAAATTCTACCTGAAAGCTTAAAGTGAGGGCTAACAGACTACTCATAGACTTTGCTTCACTACCAATCAGAAACTTCTGAAGCACTTTCTGCAAGTAAGCTTTCTGAGTCAAACTCACTCTCCCCTTCACCCTGTCTCTTTCAATTTCCATACTCTGTATCCTCTTAACTTCTCTCAGATCCTTTATTTTGAACTCAAAAAATAATTGAACTTTCAACTTTTTATCGATTATCTGTTGTTTGAGGCTATTGGCATATCATCTCCGTACAAGAGTAGATGATATACTCCCCACTCGGTAACTTGTGAAAGTAAATGCATAGGTCATATAAGCTCCTAGTGTAACCACGACCACTCATAAACTTGTGAAAGCGCTTGCACCACTGTCTCGATGAATGCTTCAGTCCATATAGCGACTTCTCAAGTTTACACACTAACTTCTCATTCCCTACAACTTTGAACCCCAACGGTTGTGTCATATAGATATCCTCCTCAAGATCGTCGTGCAGGAAGGCGGTCTTCACATAAAGCTGATCCAGCTCATAGTCATATTGTGCTGCAAGTGCCAACATATATGAATGGAAGAGTGCTTCACAATAGGTGAGAACACCTCATTGTAATCTATATTCTCCCTCTGAGCATAACCCTTGGCTATCAATCTGGTCTTATAACGCACATTACCATCTGGAGATTCTTCGTTTTTCGCATAAACCCATTTGCATCCAATGGTCTTCTTCTCTCTGGGAAACTCTGTGAGATTTCATGTGTCATTGACATGGAAAGACTCAATCTCCTCCACCATAGCCTTCCACCACAATTCAGATTCAAAGCTTAACTCTACTTTTCTAAATGTACTTGGAGCACTATCTTCCACGACCTCCACTAGAAATGCATAGGCCACAAGCATATCCGAAAAATGAGCAAGTTTCTGTATATTCCTTTTGGGCTTGTATGCGGCAATTGAATCCGAGACTTGACCCTCTGGCTCTGGATCCTCAATCACATCATCTGTATCTTCCTCTTCTTATACATGACGCTCGTACTGTGTCACAATAGTCAGCACCTTAAGCGATACAGTACTATCTGGAGATGGTGAAGATGTATCACTCTCCACCCTCTGTGATATTCTCTTGGTCTGGAGACTCTTCACCTGCTGAGAGCTTAAAGTCTTCACCATAGAAGACTCATTAAAAGTGACATCTCTGCTCAGAACTATCTTCCGGTCTTCAGAGTTATAGCTTATATCCTTTCACTCCTCTTTTGAACCCTAAAAACACGGCCCTTCTAGCTTGTGGCTCTAACTTCCCATCACTCACATGATAATAAGCTGTACATCCAAACATACGGAGCATGTCATAATCTGTGGCAATTTTGTCCGACCACATTTTCATCAGAGTCTTTCCTCTTATCACGGACGATGGCAATTTATTTATAAGATGACTCGCATAAGTTATCGCTTCAGCCCAAAAGGACTTGATCAGTCCATTATTTGATAACAGGCATCGTATCTTCTCCAGCAATGTACAATTAAATCTTTCTGCCACCTCATTCTGTTGCAGAGTTTCTCTAATTGTGAAGTGTCATTCAATACCTTCATCACGATACAACTATAGAAATGGATCACTTTTGTACTCACCTTTATTATCGAGCATAAGTATCTTTATCTTTCTGTCAGTTTGCAACTTCATTCTCCTTCTCCACTCAATAAAGATATCTAAGACTTCACTTTTATGCGACATGGTGTACACTCAATTTCGCCTAGAGTAATCATCCATAAAGAAGACAAAATAGTGCTTCCCTCCAAAAGATGCATTTTAAAGGGATCCCAAACATCTGTATACACATAATCAAGAATTCCCTTTGTATAGTGAATCGTGATGCCCAAACTTCACATTGGTCTTCTTGCCCAATATACTGTACTCACAGAATTTCAACTTGTAGGTCTTTGCACCCTTCAATAAGCCCTGCTTAGCCAATGCTTGCATAGATTTTTCTCCCGCTTGGTCTAGTCTCATGTGCCACAATCTTGTAGCATCTTCATCAGAGTCAACAGCAGCTGCCAAAGCACTTGTAACTGTACTACTTTTCAAGCAGTACAAGTTTCTATCTCTGAGACCCTTCATTACAACCATGGACCCCTTCATGACATTGAGAACACCATTCTCCAACATCACTTTTAGTCTTTTTGACTCCACAGCTCCAACAGAGATAATGTTCTTCTTCATCTGAGGACTATATCTCACTTTGATCAAGTCCCTTACCACGCCATCAAATATCTTGATGTGGATGGTACCTATCCCATTCAGTTGGCATGCTTCATCATCTCCCATGATTACCACGCCGCTATTCAGCTTTTTAAAGATAGAAAATCATTCCCTTCAAGGACATATATGATAGGTAGCCTCGTATCCAATAACCACTCTGAAGCATCTGAGTAGCATCTAGTCGGTGTGATAGAGAGTGAGAACTCAGAAGAATCAGACTCATTCCTATCTAACTTGACGACATTCATCTCTGATGGTTTGCCTGACTTCTCTTTTGCCCTGTTTTTCCTTTTGAGCTTGGGATAATCCTTTTTCTAACGACCAGTTTGTTTATGAAATGCACACTGATCACGAGTCAAACTACAGTTGCCATATTGTGAACTAGATTTTGATCTACAACAATTTTCTCCTCTTTGATTTAGACTTCTCCCTCTCACGGTCAATGCCTCCACTGATGTACCACCGAGGGACTCTTTGTCTTTTCTTCTCAACTCGAGATTTATAAGGGCGGTAGTGACCTCACGATAGCTCAGTAATGTTCTTCCATTTATCAGGGTGAGGACAAAAGTCTCATATAAATCTCTCATTGGGGAGAGAACTCAACAAGATCAAGAGTTTATCTTCCTCATTTATCACAACATCCACATTCACTAGATCTGCGAGAAGCTTTGAGTAAGTGTTGATACGATCACTAATTGAAACCCCCTCTTCAACTAGAAATGATACAGTCTCCTCTTCAAATGCAAGCAATTTTCGACGCTCTTCGTCAAATATTTACTCGCAAGAGTCTCCCAATCTTCTTTGCTGAAGTATCATTCATCATATCACATTTTAGGTCTTGTGATAAATATGACCCAATCACTCCACAAGCTTTTCTATGCATTTTCTTGCAAATCTTCTCCTCCATCTCTTCCATCCTCTCTTGCAATTCGAGAGCATCCTCTAAGTTTGGCGTGTTTAGCCCATCCAATACCTCACATCACCATAATCCAAAATTGTTGGTGCCATCAAATTCCACCACATCAATTTTTGTATGGTGATAATTTTGTATATTCTTTACAACAAACGAACGACTCCCATCGGATGTTTCTTCGGCCATTTCTACTCCAATTCAACCAACCACGCAAGTATAACAACTATGTAATGATCTACGAGATAAAGATAAGATTTTTACTTTTAATTGAAACTCTAAGAAGAGTTTCCAATTGATCTCTCCACCTAATTGTAGAAGATGAGATCAATATAATAAAAATCTGATTTTTATCCACTCTAAGATTGAGATATCCAAGAACCAAGCTCCAAATCAAGATCCACTCATTTAAACGAAGCCCAAGCATTACCTAATGCTCTGATACCACTTGTTGGGGCTGGAACATGCCAAGAACACAAACCCTAGATGCACAAACACATACAAAGAGAGAGAAAGATAAGGATACAATGTTCGATAAAATACCTATGTTCCCGGGTAGAAGAGAGAGATCATTATATGATTTACAAGAAGATTACAATATTCTCTCAAGAATTCACTCAATTTTGGCTTCAATCCTAGAAATTAACCTCATCCCTCTATTTGTAGGGAGGAGAAGAAACCCCCAAATAAGTCCAGGTCAAATTTAGAATTAACTCTGACCCGACCATCGTTCGACCACTCCAAGAGTGTGATTGACCGCTTAATACCCCAGTCTTTGCAAGATTTACTGAAAAGATCGATCGACCAGTCGGTTAATCGATCCAATGGTTTCTTATTTATTGTCCAGGTCGGTCGGCCGCTCAGTCGACCGATGTGTTGGGTATCTCCATCCCTTGTGCACGTCGGTTGACCGCCTGGTCAACCGAAGTTCTGCCATAGAGTTTAAAAAACTCTATTGTCCATGTTTTTGACCCTCTCTCTCTACACAAATATGAACGTATGATCACTTTTGTCATGATCCTTTGAAAGTAACTTTTATTTATTTTCTTGTACAAATTTACACAGTATATAAGTCTGATAAGTTAGTTAACTCTGTTAGGATTATGACCTGAATATGTCGTGAAGGTTTATTAATGTCGATTCTAGTAATATCTTTTTCTGGATCTATTTTGAGTCTGAGTTGGATTCAAGTTTCATTTTTTCTGATTGATGGAGTTTGTTTAGAGTTAGAAGAGTTCTATGATCTATAAATAATCTCTTAGGGGTGGCTTTCAATGTATTCTAAGAGAATCCAATGAATTTATAATTCTAAGGTTGAGATTCATCTAAGTGAGATATTCGTAAGAGAAGCTTATGAAAGTACACCTAGAGGGGGTGAATAGGTATATGGCTAATCTAATCACAAATGATGCAGAATTAAAAACTAATTGCATCACACTTTGTGTAACCAAAGAGTGTAGCCGAATTTCCGGTGAAGGACTCTGGACTATCTCCTATAAATTCCTCTAAATAAGAGTTGAGGCGCTATGTAAAGCTCTCTTGGTTGACCACAAGTATGGGCACACACAATCAACACAAGCATATATATGATATGAATAATATGATGCAATGCACAATATAAGAGAGAGAGTTTAGAGATAGTGGATCGACGCAAACAACAAGATATGTTTCGAGGTTCGAGCATCTAGCTCTACATCCCCGCTTTCACATAGAAAGATTTTCACTATATCACCTACACAAGACTTCCCACACAGATAACCTCCACTGAGGATTTGGGCAAATACTACTTGGGAGTACACAACTCCTCTCTCAATAAATACAACCTCTCACTAGAGGCTAGGCACAAAGCCAACATAAGATCAATCTCTCACTAGAGGGATACCAACAAACTCAATCACCTCTACACTTAGAGGGATACCAACAACCCATTGCACAACCTCCTCTACACTTAGAGGGAAAGGCACAAAGCCAAAGCAAAGGAAAAGGTTTATAATACTTGGTGATCTCAAAGACCACAAATCAATTCTTTCTCACAAAACAATGATCCTAATAGATAGAATAGATATATAGCTCAAGTGTGAGAAAATAAAGAGTTTGAAAATTAAAATCACAAGGAAAACTCTAGGAAAAAAACTCTAGATAGAAATGTAAATGAAGATCAAATCAATTCTCAAATACTTTTCTTTTCTTGATTTTTCCAACCCTTTAAAATAAATAAAGATAAAATCTTTAAGCCCTAAACTCTTTTAAAACTTGTAACTAAAACATTTAAGAAGATCAGAATTTTTTACTCTTAAAATTGTTAGCTAAAATAGCCCAAAAAAGTGGGTATTTATAACCCCACAAAATTCTGCCCGTTGGCAGCAGGAAAGGGCAGATTTGCCATTCCGGTCGACTGGCCGGTCGACCGGTCGACTGGCCGGTTGGTCATTTTTCTGATCGTTGTGCCTCCGGTCAACCGGGCCAAAGCGCACGGTCGACCGCCCGGTCAACCGGCCCCTACCCGAGAGTGGGGTGATCTCAGTCGGTCGACTGCGCGGTCGACCGGCCAAACTACTTGGCCTTTGTGCACGTCCCGTGCACATCGGTCAACCGGGACGGTCGACCGACCACTGGTCGGTCGACTGCCAGTACAGTCAGGGCAGGATTTTGGGAATTTAAACTTAGTCATTTTACCTTCAAATAAATCCCATAAAATCACATAAATTCCACAAAAATACGTTCTTATAAGATTTTTGAAATACAAATATGTGTGATAAAAATTCAACACATATTTCAAACAATTTGAACTATTTTTGTGATATTGAAATTTTGCCTTAAACCAAAATCCGTATTTTCTAAAACTTAAATTTTTGAAATGGAAAACCGTTTTCTCCAAAACTCATGTAAATATAAAAACATGATATTGAAACAACTTTGAAGCATATTGTATATGGATAGAATCCAATATACATAAAAGATAATATATCTATATTTTAACATTAATACAAAAATAAGTTTTGTTTATACAAAAACTCCAAACACATGAATAGACTTTTCAAATAATTTTTCTAAGTATATGAAGTACAGATGTATATAGATCAAATCTAATATTCATTAAAACTTGTAAACTTATTTTGATTCTATCTATTCATGAAAACCATATATTTGACTAGAAATCCAAAACCGGTTAAACCGAAAACAAAACATGATACTTTAAAACAAGTGTGTGTATGTGAACTTGAGCATATCAACACTATCTAATCTTTAACACAAGATCTAAACTATAAACTAAACAAACTGAGATCTTCTTTTAGAACTCCATCTCCAAGTCGACCGATTCAAACACGATCCAACGAGCTTGACTCCACCGAGTGCTAGATGTGATCTTGACGCGCGAGTTCTTGAATCACCATGTGAAAGCTCTAAACACGTTTGTTGAAACTAATCACCTACTAATATCTTGATCAAATATCTGAAACTAAATATCACAAGATTATTAGTAAACAATAACTACATGAGTTAATCATCATCAAAACTAGAGTGAAGGGCCTCTGGGATCAATAGATTAAAGTTAAGCTTCATAGAAGCTCCCCCTTAATTCATGCATAACAATAAACAAATAGATATGCAATGAATGCTCAACATAAAGATGCATAAATGAGGAAATAATCATAAGCAAATCCAAATACTACTTCCCTTTTTGCATAAACAAAACATATATGCATTTAAACAACAAGGAGATGAAACAAGCATGCATATATAAGCTCAAATACTTCTCCCCCTTTTTGTCAATTCATCAACAAAGGGGTAACAATAAACTAAAAAAAATCTCCTCCTTTTTGTCAAACAACAAAAATCAACAAAGGGGCATAAAAAAAATGTTCTCCCCCTTTTTGCATAAAACAAACAATAAAGATACATATATGCGATATACATTCATGAAGAGAAAAAACGTAAAGTTAACTTCCCCTGCTACATGCATTACATGAAAAAAGAGATGATTAGACCCTAATCACATAACGCATAATATATAATGTATAAAAGAAGATGTGAAGCTCCTCCTAACACGTGTAAGACATAGAGAAGAGCGATCAAGCTCCTCAATATGAGATACACTCAACATGAATCTATATATA